>CM050164.1:196274622-196619964 GCA_027410445.1 Discoglossus pictus | reverse complement strand
TTTTTGGGCAGCAGGGCAAGTACTGCCCTGCGACAAGACAGGGGCATCTCCCCGGTCTCCAGGGCTTCCCCAAGGACCAGATGGAAATCAGGTCCCAGAGTCTCCCAGAAAAATTGGAAAAACTCTACAGTCAGTCCGTCCAGTCCTGGAGACTTTTCACAGGACATGGCACGGAGGGCTTCAGAGAGCTCTTGAAAAGATAGTGGTATATCAAGCCGCTCTCTTACACCCTCACTGACTGTGGGGAGCCCCTCCCATAGCACCCTGCAGGCGTCTGGAGAAATGGGATCCGGAGAGTAAAGATCTTTATAAAAGTTCCGGGCTCTATCCCGGATACTCTCCGGATCTGTAAGGGGGGCACCGTCTTCATCTAGAAGACAGGTGATGTGCCTACTGTTACCCCCCTTTTTCTCCAGTGAGTAGAAGAGGCGCGAGCCGCGGTCTAGATCTTTGAGAAAACCTAAGCGGCTGCGCACGTATGCCCCCTTGGCCTGGTGTCGTTCCAGGTCACAGAGGACACCCTTCCTCTCTACATACTCGCTCTGCAGGGATTGGTCCCTACAAGTGAACAGCCTCTGCTCCAGATGGAGTACCTCCCCCCGGAGTGACTCCAACTCAGCTTCGCGCTGCCCACTCGCACCCTTGGTATATTCCTGACACAGAAGTCGCAAATGAACCTTGCCCACGTCCCACCACAGTTTTAACGTGGCAAAGTCCCCCTTGCAACCCCTCCAGTCCGTCCAAAACTCCCGGATCAATGTCACGAGCCCCTGGTCCTTCAACAAAGCATTGTTGAAGTGCCAATAGGCGGCTCGTGGCGCTGTTGGCGTTAGCGCCACTGTCACAGACACACAGTTGTGGTCTGTGAACGGAGCCAGCCTAATGGCACAAGAACCGACTCGTGACATATAGTGACTAGATATATATAGTCTGTCGATCCGGGAGTGGGACACCAGACCGGCTCTCACCCTGACGTAGGTGAAACCGTCTGATGCCCCTGGGTTCTGCTCTCGCCAGATGTCCTCCAGGGAGAAGCGGGCGATGATCTCCCGCAGGGCTGACGCAGAAGGCGGGAACGGCTCTGGACTATTCCGGTCCAGAGCGTCGAGGGTGCAGTTGAAATCACCCCCGAGTACCAAACACTCATCTGCGTCAACCGTCTCCAAAAACTGGGACAGTCTGGCGAGGAACCTCACTCTCTCGAGCCCTCCAGCAGGGGCATATATATTAACTAGGTTAATGATGCTACCCTGCTCTCGGACCCGGAGGTGGATTAGACGGCCTGGGATAACAGCTTTCACAAGCAGCAGCTCTGGCTGAAAAGACTCTGAGAACAGGGTCACCACTCCACATGACGCCGATGTGAAGTGGCTGAAGAAGACCCTGCCTCTCCACTCCAGTTGCCACGAGGCCTCAGCCTCTGGAGTGGTGTGAGTTTCCTGCAGGAAGCTCACAGAGTACCCTCCCTGATATAAATAGGAGAGTACCTGGAACCTGCGGAAACTGTCTTGACAGCCATTGGTATTTAGCGTGCTTATGTGCAAAGCCATTACTGCGTGTCAGGAATTGTGCGTTCCTCAGACCCTTGAGACTGCTGATAGGACACGCACATTTTATAGAATTTCCGGACGCGGAGATGCTCCGCAGTCCCAGAATTCTTGGCCCTAGTGCTGACCACTAGATATTGCTGGAGAGAGTGGAGAATAAACGACATATTCTTCCACCTCTCCAAGGCCAGCCGCACCTTCCTTTTCTTTTGTCCATGAAGGGTGCTCTCAAGGAATAGATCTATTTCCTTGACAGGGATAACCCACCCAGAATCTGATGTTCCTTCTAGTGGGTCACCCCTGGGCTCCTCTTGGCTGAGGGCTTTTACTCCATCCTCCCCGGCTGGAGTCAGTTTCCTCAGCTTTATTCTCAGGGACCCCCTCTTAGATGATACAGAAGGAGTCCCTTTAGCACCCTTCAAGGTAAATAATGGACCCTTGGATTGCTGCTGCACCCCTGTAGCTTCAGGAGTGCATTCAGGGGTAGCTGGCTGGACAGCAGTGGCTAGCATGGCTTCCTTAATGGAAGCCTTGGAGGCTTTATATGCCTCCTCTGCCAGTTCCACCGCTGCTTGCTCAGCTTGGATGGCACCGATGTTAGGGTCAGTGGACGGCTGAGGAGGGTAGACAGGCTCTCCCATGATGTTAACAGGAAAACCTGTTTTATCACCCTCCCCCATTTCCACTTCCCCTTGTGCCACATCCCCCCTGACATACAAATCCATGGGGTCCTGAATGGGGGTCATGCCTATATTCCCCCCCTCCAGTAGTGACTCGGCCTGGGGCTCTAACAAAGCCCGAGGTACGTCACTAGAGAGTGACACTGGAGGAGGAGACTGACTGGTGCCCTTGAAGCTCAGCACCTCAGGGACACTGACTACCCATTCAGCAGGGGCTTTGTTGGGTCCCCCCTCAAAGGCCAGAGGCAGAACCTGATCTTTCTTGTCTACCCCTGCCTCACTTGGGAGACCCTCTTGCCCCTGCTTTTCCTCCAGACCCTTTTCCACATTAACCCCTATAGGGTCTGGAGAGAGAGATGTGTGGTCTGGCACCGGCTGGCTGAGCTTAATAACTGGGCCAGACAATGTCACCGGATGAGGAGGAGATGTTTTGTTCCTCTTCTTGCTTTTAGAGGGAGGTGCTCCACTATAGAGCACTTCCCACTTATCAGCAACCTCCCTGTTGGTTTTATGCTTCCTCTTCCTGGGGACGTCACTCCTGGAAGAGGAGCTGCCACTAGCTGCCTCCCCTGCAGAGGGCTTATTATCCCTCTGCTTACACTGTGCCCCCACACTAACTGATGTAATTATGGTGGGGGCAGATTGGGACTTGGGAGATGCAGCTGTGACACTGGGAGGACCGGTGACATTCTTCCCCTTTTTCCCCGTGTCTGCAGTCTTGCTGGAGACCACAGACACAGATGGCTTTTTTGGGGAAGAAGGGGGTTTGGAGGCCGTGGTGGTGGCTTGAGGAACGGCCTCCTTGCCTGAGCTCTGTGGGGGGGCTATGACCCTTGAGGTCCCCGCTGTTATGGGCTCAGCGGGGATGGGTGCCGTACTGACGGAGGTGCCATTTGCTGGGGCTGGGGCATGATGCTTTACATTAGGACAATTCCTACGTGTATGCCCCAACCCTTTGCAATGATAGCACTGCACCTCCGTAGTGCTGTAAAAAATCCTGTACAGCACCCCCTCAAATGGAACCCCAAAAGACCCCTCTATGTTTTCTGCGCCCTGAGGCAGGCACATTTGTACCTGCCTCTTGAAAGAGAGCACATGACGAAGTGCTCTCTCTCTGCACCCCAGGGGAATTTTTATAAATGGTGTTTTTACTTCCCCTAGGGTTAGCAGGTGGGGGCGCAGGAGGGAGTCTGGTAGGAAGGGGGGCACATTAGAGAGTGTTACTTTTGTGCCCAACCCTTCCAGGGGTTCTATTGGGACATATAATCCCCCCACTGTGATGCCTCTCTGTATAAGAATGTGTGCAGCAGCCAGAGTACGGGTAAAAAAAACTGCTTTCCCGTACATTTTGCTGGCTGCTACTATAACAGAGGGGCTGATGACATTAGCTGCAGCACGCAGATAGATATCAATGCTGTAGACCCCAGACATCTGACATTTAACCCCATGCTTCCTGGTGACCTGCCCCTCAGCCCCAGCGGTGGTATTACTGGGGCCAGCAGAAACCACCTGTGACCAGGTATTAGCCACAGGGGTAGGTCTGCTGGCAGAACCACCAGGAGCTGGGGCTGCCTTATCTGCCTGGGGCCTATGCTGTGCAGTGCTGCAGCTAGGATTTTCAGGGGCCATTATTCCCCCTTTTGACCCCTGAGGCTTCTTAATGGTCTTATCCCTCATGTTTAGACCCTTTTTTTTTTTTTAGTTTATTTGTTTTATTTATTTTTATTTTTTGTTTTATGATTTTCTACTGTTTTCTTTTTTTTTAAAATATAAAAGTGTGAAAAAGAAACAAAAAGACAAAACTAAGGGAGACAAAAACTAAGGGAGAGAGAGAGATGATGTTTGGCAGTGGAAGGGTTAATGGCCTGTTGCAAGGTGTTACTAAATGCAACAACACAGAGAACACAGAGGCTTTTTAACCCCTCTGTGTCTCTGTGTCAGATGTTAAAAAAAAGCCTTAACAACAAAAAATCTAATTGTTTTCCCCCCCACTGCCTACAAAGATGTTACTTGTCTTCTCTCCCCCAAAACATAAAACCCAACACCAAACAAACAAAACTTCAACAAAACCTAATAAACTTTTTAAAAGAAAAAAAGTCAAAGTAACAAAGCTCCAGGAGTGAAGGTGTAGTGCTAAGGGAGGGGTGTGGCAAAGTATCCAGGAGACAGCTCACTCTCCTGGGATAGAGAGTTGAGCCTGACCCCCAGAAAACTAAAACTTAAATTAAACTAAGAAAAAAAACCACAAAAACTCCCAAAAATGAACAACACCGTGCACAAAGTGCTTATTAACAAAAAGGTGTTAAAATAAAACTTGTATTTGAGGGACTAAGACCCTAAAAAGCCTTTTGTTTGGAGCTCAAGCATGCACACAACATGCTCTCTGAGCACTGGGCACAGTATCAGTTGTGAGACTGAGACACGCACAGACTAGCTGTCAGGCAAATGAACTTAGATTAGACAAAATACAATTTTGTTTTTTTTTAAAGTAGGCTGCTGGTACACCACCTGATTGCATTGGTTGCACTGGGCACAGTATAAGTTGTGAGCCTGACACACACACTGGCTAGTAGGCAGGCAAATGAACTTAGATTAGACAAAATAAAAGTTTTGGTTTTTAAATTAGTCTGCTGGTACACCACCAGATTGGATTGATTGCACTTGGCACAGTATCAGTTGTTAGCCTGACACACACACTGGCTAGTAGGCAGGCAAATGAACTAAGATTAGACAAAATAAAAGTTTTGGTTTTTAAAAGTAGACAGCTGGTACACCACCAGATTGGATTGATTGCACTGGGCACAGTATCAGTTGTGAGCCTGAGAAACACACAGAATAGCGGTCAGGCAAATGAACTTAGATTTAACAAAATACAATTTTGGGTTTTTAAAAGTAGACTGCTGGTACACCACCAGATTGGATTGATTGCACTGGGCACAGTATCAGTTGTTAGCCTGAGATACACACAGAATAGCGGTCAGGCAAGTGAACTTAGATTTAACAAAATACAATTTTGGGTTTTTTAAAAGTAGACTGCTGGTACACCACCAGATTGGATTGATTGCACTTGGCACAGTATCAGTTGTGAGCCTGACACACACACTGGCTAGTAGGCAGGCAAATGAACTAAGATTAGACAAAATAAAAGTTTTGGTTTTTAAAAGTAGACTGCTGGTACACCACCAGATTGGATTGATTGCACTGGGCACAGTATCAGTTGTGAGCCTGAGAAACACACAGAATAGCGGTCAGGCAAATGAACTTAAATTAAAGAAAATACAATTTGTTTTTTTTTAAATGTACACTGCTGGTACACCACCTGATCGGATTGGTTGCACTGGGCACAGTATCAGTTGTGAATCTGAGACACGCACAGACTAGCTGTCAGGCAAATTAACTTAGATTTAACAAAATACAATTTTTTTTTTTTTTTTTAAATAAGACTGCATGTACACCACCTAAATTGATTGGTTGCACTTGGCACAGTATCATTTGTGAGCCTGAGAAACAAACAGAATAGTGGTCAGGCAAGTGAACTTAGATTTAACAAAATACAATTTGGGGTTTTTTAAATGTACACTGCTGGTACACCACCTGATTGGATTGGTTGCACTGGGCACAGTATCAGTTGTGAGGCTGAGACACGAACAGACTAGCTGTCAGGCAAATGAATGACATATAGTGACTAGATATATATAGTCTGTCGATCCGGGAGTGGGACACCAGACCGGCTCTCACCCTGACGTAGGTGAAACCGTCTGATGCCCCTGGGTTCTGCTCTCGCCAGATGTCCTCCAGGGAGAAGCGGGCGATGATCTCCCGCAGGGCTGACGCAGAAGGCGGGAACGGCTCTGGACTATTCCGGTCCAGAGCGTCGAGGGTGCAGTTGAAATCACCCCCGAGTACCAAACACTCATCTGCGTCAACCGTCTCCAAAAACTGGGACAGTCTGGCGAGGAACCTCACTCTCTCGAGCCCTCCAGCAGGGGCATATATATTAACTAGGTTAATGATGCTACCCTGCTCTCGTACCCGGAGGTGGATTAGACGGCCTGGGATAACAGCTTTCACAAGCAGCAGCTCTGGCTGGAAAGACTCTGAGAACAGGGTCACCACTCCACATGACGCCGATGTGAAGTGGCTGAAGAAGACCCTGCCTCTCCACTCCAGTTGCCACGAGGCCTCAGCCTCTGGAGTGGTGTGAGTTTCCTGCAGGAAGCTCACAGAGTACCCTCCCTGATATAAATAGGAGAGTACCTGGAACCTGCGGAAACTGTCTTGACAGCCATTGGTATTTAGCGTGCTTATGTGCAAAGCCATTACTGCGTGTCAGGAATTGTGCGTTCCTCAGACCCTTGAGACTGCTGATAGGACACGCACATTTTATAGAATTTCCGGACGCGGAGATGCTCCGCAGTCCCAGAATTCTTGGCCCTAGTGCTGACCACTAGATATTGCTGGAGAGAGTGGAGAATAAACGACATATTCTTCCACCTCTCCAAGGCCAGCCGCACCTTCCTTTTCTTTTGTCCATGAAGGGTGCTCTCAAGGAATAGATCTATTTCCTTGACAGGGATAACCCACCCAGAATCTGATGTTCCTTCTAGTGGGTCACCCCTGGGCTCCTCTTGGCTGAGGGCTTTTACTCCATCCTCCCCGGCTGGAGTCAGTTTCCTCAGCTTTATTCTCAGGGACCCCCTCTTAGATGATACAGAAGGAGTCCCTTTAGCACCCTTCAAGGTAAATAATGGACCCTTGGATTGCTGCTGCACCCCTGTAGCTTCAGGAGTGCATTCAGGGGTAGCTGGCTGGACAGCAGTGGCTAGCATGGCTTCCTTAATGGAAGCCTTGGAGGCTTTATATGCCTCCTCTGCCAGTTCCACCGCTGCTTGCTCAGCTTGGATGGCACCGATGTTAGGGTCAGTGGACGGCTGAGGAGGGTAGACAGGCTCTCCCATGATGTTAACAGGAAAACCTGTTTTATCACCCTCCCCCATTTCCACTTCCCCTTGTGCCACATCCCCCCTGACATACAAATCCATGGGGTCCTGAATGGGGGTCATGCCTATATTCCCCCCCTCCAGTAGTGACTCGGCCTGGGGCTCTAACAAAGCCCGAGGTACGTCACTAGAGAGTGACACTGGAGGAGGAGACTGACTGGTGCCCTTGAAGCTCAGCACCTCAGGGACACTGACTACCCATTCAGCAGGGGCTTTGTTGGGTCCCCCCTCAAAGGCCAGAGGCAGAACCTGATCTTTCTTGTCTACCCCTGCCTCACTTGGGAGACCCTCTTGCCCCTGCTTTTCCTCCAGACCCTTTTCCACATTAAACCCTATAGGGTCTGGAGAGAGAGATGTGTGGTCTGGCACCGGCTGGCTGAGCTTAATAACTGGGCCAGACAATGTCACCGGATGAGGAGGAGATGTTTTGTTCCTCTTCTTGCTTTTAGAGGGAGGTGCTCCACTATAGAGCACTTCCCACTTATCAGCAACCTCCCTGTTGGTTTTATGCTTCCTCTTCCTGGGGACGTCACTCCTGGAAGAGGAGCTGCCACTAGCTGCCTCCCCTGCAGAGGGCTTATTAACCCTCTGCTTACACTGTGCCCCCACACTAACTGATGTAATTATGGTGGGGGCAGATTGGGACTTGGGAGATGCAGCTGTGACACTGGGAGGACCGGTGACATTCTTCCCCTTTTTCCCCGTGTCTGCAGTCTTGCTGGAGACCACAGACACAGATGGCTTTTTTGGGGAAGAAGGGGGTTTGGAGGCCGTGGTGGTGGCTTGAGGAACGGCCTCCTTGCCTGAGCTCTGTGGGGGGGCTATGACCCTTGAGGTCCCCGCTGTTATGGGCTCAGCGGGGATGGGTGCCGTACTGACGGAGGTGCCATTTGCTGGGGCTGGGGCATGATGCTTTACATTAGGACAATTCCTACGTGTATGCCCCAACCCTTTGCAATGATAGCACTGCACCTCCGTAGTGCTGTAAAAAATCCTGTACAGCACCCCCTCAAATGGAACCCCAAAAGACCCCTCTATGTTTTCTGCGCCCTGAGGCAGGCACATTTGTACCTGCCTCTTGAAAGAGAGCACATGACGAAGTGCTCTCTCTCTGCACCCCAGGGGAATTTTTATAAATGGTGTTTTTACTTCCCCTAGGGTTAGCAGGTGGGGGCGCAGGAGGGAGTCTGGTAGGAAGGGGGGCACATTAGAGAGTGTTACTTTTGTGCCCAACCCTTCCAGGGGTTCTATTGGGACATATAATCCCCCCACTGTGATGCCTCTCTGTATAAGAATGTGTGCAGCAGCCAGAGTACGGGTAAAAAAAACTGCTTTCCCGTACATTTTGCTGGCTGCTACTATAACAGAGGGGCTGATGACATTAGCTGCAGCACGCAGATAGATATCAATGCTGTAGACCCCAGACATCTGACATTTAACCCCATGCTTCCTGGTGATCTGCCCCTCAGCCCCAGCGGTGGTATTACTGGGGCCAGCAGAAACCACCTGTGACCAGGTATTAGCCACAGGGGTAGGTCTGCTGGCAGAACCACCAGGAGCTGGGGCTGCCTTATCTGCCTGGGGCCTATGCTGTGCAGTGCTGCAGCTAGGATTTTCAGGGGCCATTATTCCCCCTTTTGACCCCTGAGGCTTCTTAATGGTCTTATCCCTCATGTTTAGACCCTTTTTTTTTTTTTAGTTTATTTGTTTTATTTATTTTTATTTTTTGTTTTATGATTTTCTACTGTTTTCTTTTTTTTTAAAATATAAAAGTGTGAAAAAGAAACAAAAAGACAAAACTAAGGGAGACAAAAACTAAGGGAGAGAGAGAGATGATGTTTGGCAGTGGAAGGGTTAATGGCCTGTTGCAAGGTGTTACTAAATGCAACAACACAGAGAACACAGAGGCTTTTTAACCCCTCTGTGTCTCTGTGTCAGATGTTAAAAAAAAGCCTTAACAACAAAAAATCTAATTGTTTTCCCCCCCACTGCCTACAAAGATGTTACTTGTCTTCTCTCCCCCAAAACATAAAACCCAACACCAAACAAACAAAACTTCAACAAAACCTAATAAACTTTTTAAAAGAAAAAAAGTCAAAGTAACAAAGCTCCAGGAGTGAAGGTGTAGTGCTAAGGGAGGGGTGTGGCAAAGTATCCAGGAGACAGCTCACTCTCCTGGGATAGAGAGTTGAGCCTGACCCCCAGAAAACTAAAACTTAAATTAAACTAAGAAAAAAAACACAAAAACTCCCAAAATGAACAACACCGTGCACAAAGTGCTTATTAACAAAAAGGTGTTAAAATAAAACTTGTATTTGAGGGACTAAGACCCTAAAAAGCCTTTTGTTTGGAGCTCAAGCATGCACACAACATGCTCTCTGAGCACTGGGCACAGTATCAGTTGTGAGACTGAGACACGCACAGACTAGCTGTCAGGCAAATGAACTTAGATTAGACAAAATACAATTTTGTTTTTTTTTAAAGTAGGCTGCTGGTACACCACCTGATTGCATTGGTTGCACTGGGCACAGTATAAGTTGTGAGCCTGACACACACACTGGCTAGTAGGCAGGCAAATGAACTTAGATTAGACAAAATAAAAGTTTTGGTTTTTAAATTAGTCTGCTGGTACACCACCAGATTGGATTGATTGCACTTGGCACAGTATCAGTTGTTAGCCTGACACACACACTGGCTAGTAGGCAGGCAAATGAACTAAGATTAGACAAAATAAAAGTTTTGGTTTTTAAAAGTAGACAGCTGGTACACCACCAGATTGGATTGATTGCACTGGGCACAGTATCAGTTGTGAGCCTGAGAAACACACAGAATAGCGGTCAGGCAAATGAACTTAGATTTAACAAAATACAATTTTGGGTTTTTAAAAGTAGACTGCTGGTACACCACCAGATTGGATTGATTGCACTGGGCACAGTATCAGTTGTTAGCCTGAGATACACACAGAATAGCGGTCAGGCAAGTGAACTTAGATTTAACAAAATACAATTTTGGGTTTTTTAAAAGTAGACTGCTGGTACACCACCAGATTGGATTGATTGCACTTGGCACAGTATCAGTTGTGAGCCTGACACACACACTGGCTAGTAGGCAGGCAAATGAACTAAGATTAGACAAAATAAAAGTTTTGGTTTTTAAAAGTAGACTGCTGGTACACCACCAGATTGGATTGATTGCACTGGGCACAGTATCAGTTGTGAGCCTGAGAAACACACAGAATAGCGGTCAGGCAAATGAACTTAAATTAAAGAAAATACAATTTGTTTTTTTTTAAATGTACACTGCTGGTACACCACCTGATCGGATTGGTTGCACTGGGCACAGTATCAGTTGTGAATCTGAGACACGCACAGACTAGCTGTCAGGCAAATTAACTTAGATTTAACAAAATACAATTTTTTTTTTTTTTTTTAAATAAGACTGCATGTACACCACCTAAATTGATTGGTTGCACTTGGCACAGTATCATTTGTGAGCCTGAGAAACAAACAGAATAGTGGTCAGGCAAGTGAACTTAGATTTAACAAAATACAATTTGGGGTTTTTTAAATGTACACTGCTGGTACACCACCTGATTGGATTGGTTGCACTGGGCACAGTATCAGTTGTGAGGCTGAGACACGAACAGACTAGCTGTCAGGCAAATGAACTTAGATTTAACAAAATACAATTTTTTTTTTTTTATGTACACTGCTGGTAGACCACCTGATTGGATTGGTTGCACTGGGCACAGTAGCAGTTGTGAGTCTGAGAAACAAACAGAATAGCGGTCAGGCAAATGAACTTAGATTTAACAAAATACAATTTTGTTTTTTTTAAAGGTAGACTGCTTGTACACCACCTAAATGGATTGGTTGCACTTGGCACAGTATCAGTTGTGAGCCTGACACACACACTGGCTAGTAGGCAGGCAAATGAACTAAGATTATACAAAATAAAAGTTTGGGTTTTTAAAAGTAGACAGCTGGTACACCACCAGATTGGATTGATTGCACTGGGCACAGTATCAGTTGTGAGCCTGAGAAACACACAGAATAGCGGTCAGGCAAATGAACTTAGATTTAACAAAATACAATTTTGGGTTTTTAAAAGTAGACTGCTGGTACACCACCAGATTGGATTGATTGCACTGGGCACAGTATCAGTTGTAGGCCTGAGACACGCACAGACTAGCTTTCAGTCAAATGAACTTAGATTTAACAAAATACAATTTGGGGTTTTTAAAAGTAGACTGCTGGTACACCACCAGATTGGATTGATTACACTGGGCACATTATCAGTTGTTACCTGAGATACACACAGAATAGCGGTCAGGCAAGTGAACTTAGATTGAACAAAATACAATTTTGGGTTTTTTAAAAGTAGACTGCTGGTACACCACCAGATTGGATTGGTTGCACTGGGCATAGAATCATTTGTGAGCCTGAGAAACACACAGAATAGCGTTCAGGCAAATGAACTTAGATTTAACAAAATACAATTTTGTTTTTTTTTTAAATAAGACTGCTTGTACACCACCTAAATTGATTGTTTGCACTTGGCACAGTATCAGTTGTGAGTCTGACACACACACTGGCTAGTAGGCAGGCAAATGAACTTAGATTAGACAAAACAAAAGTTTTGGTTTTTAAAAGTAGACTGCTGGTACACCACCAGATTGGATTGGTTGCACTTGGCACAGTATCAGTTGTGAGCCTGAGAAACACACAGAATAGCAGTCAGGCAAATGAACTTAGATTTAACAAAATAAAATTTGGGGTTTTTTAAAGGTAGACTGCTGGTACACCACCTGATTGGATTGGTTGCACTGGGCACAGTATCAGTTGTGAGCCTGAGAAAAACATAGAATAGCGGTCAGGCAAATGAACTTAGATATAACAAAATACAATTTTAGGTTTTTAAAAAGTAGACTGCTGGTACACCACCTGATTGGATTTGTTGCACTGGGCACAGTATCAGTTGTGAGCCTGAGAAACACACAGAATAGCGGTCAGGCAAATGAACTTAGATTTAACAAAATACAATTTGTTTTTTTTAAATGTACACTAGTGGTACACCACCTGATTGGATTGGTTGCACTGGGCACAGTATCAGTTGTAGGCCTGAGACATGCACAGACTAGCTGTCAGGCAAATGAACTTAGATTTAACAAAATACAATTTTGGGTTTTTAAAAGTAGACTGCTGGTACACCACCAGATTGGATTGATTGCACTGGGCACAGTATCAGTTGTTAGCCTGAGATACACACAGAATAGCGGTCAGGCAAATGAACTTAGATTAAACAAAATACAATTTGTTTTTTTTTAAATGCACACTGCTGGTATACCACCAGATTGGATTGATTGCACTGGGCACAGTATCATTTGTGAGCCTGACACACACACTGGCTAGTAGGCAGGCAAATGAACTTAGACTAGACAAAATAAAAGTTTTGGTTTTTAAAAGTAGACAGTTGGTACACCACCAGATTGGATTGATTGCACTGGGCACAGTATCAGTTGTGAGCCTGAGAAACACACAGAATAGCGGTCAGGCAAATGAACTTAGATTTAACAAAATACAATTTTGGGTTTTTAAAAGTAGACTGCTGGTACACCACCAGATTGGATTGATTGCACTGGGCACAGTATCAGTTGTAGGCCTGAGACACGCACAGACTAGCTTTCAGGCAAATGAACTTAGATTTAACAAAATAGAATTTTGGGTTTTTAAAAGTAGACTGCTGGTACACCACCAGATTGGATTGATTACACTGGGCACATTATCAGTTGTTACCTGAGATACACACAGATTAGCGTTCAGGCAAGTGAACTTAGATTGAACAAAATACAATTTTGGGTTTTTTAAAAGTAGACTGCTGGTACACCACCAGATTGGATTGGTTGCACTGGGCATAGAATCATTTGTGAGCCTGAGAAACACACAGAATAGCGTTCAGGCAAATGAACTTAGATTTAACAAAATACAATTTTGTTTTTTTTTTAAATAAGACTGCTTGTACACCACCTAAATTGATTGTTTGCACTTGGCACAGTATCAGTTGTGAGTCTGACACACACACTGGCTAGTAGGCAGGCAAATGAACTTAGATTAGACAAAATAAAAGTTTTGGTTTTTAAAAGTAGACTGCTAGTACACCACCAGATTGGATTGGTTGCACTTGGCACAGTATCAGTTGTGAGCCTGAGAAACACACAGAATAGCAGTCAGGCAAATGAACTTAGATTTAACAAAATAAAATTTTGGGTTTTTTAAAGGTAGACTGCTGGTACACCACCTGATTGGATTGGTTGCACTGGGCACAGTATCAGTTGTGAGCCTGAGAAACACACAGAATAGCGGTCAGGCAAATGAACTTAGATATAACTTAATACAATTTTAGGTTTTTAAAAAGTAGACTGCTGGTACACCACCTGATTGGATTTGTTGCACTGGGCACAGTATCAGTTGTGAGCCTGAGAAACACACAGAATAGCGGTCAGGCAAATGAACTTAGATTTAACAAAATACAATTTGTTTTTTTTAAATGTACACTGCTGGTACACCACCTGATTGGATTGGTTGCACTGGGCACAGTATCAGTTGTAGGCCTGAGACATGCACAGACTAGCTTTCAGGCAAATGAACTTAGATTTAACAAAATACAATTTTGGGTTTTTAAAAGTAGACTGCTGGTACACCACCAGATTGGATTGATTGCACTGGGCACAGTATCAGTTGTTAGCCTGAGATACACACAGAATAGCGGTCAGGCAAATGAACTTAGATTAAACAAAATACAATTTGTTTTTTTTTAAATGCACACTGCTGGTATACCACCAGATTGGATTGATTGCACTGGGCACAGTATCATTTGTGAGCCTGACACACACACTGGCTAGTAGGCAGGCAAATGAACTTAGACTAGACAAAATAAAAGTTTTGGTTTTTAAAAGTAGACTGCTGGTACACCACCAGATTGGATTGGTTGCACTGGGCACAGTATCAGTTGTGAGCCTGAGAAACACACAGAATAGCGGTCAGGCTAATGATCTTAGATTTAACAAAATACAATTTTTTTTGTTTTAAATGTACACTGCTGGTACACCACCTGATTGGATTGGTTGCACTGGGCACAGTATCAGTTGTGAGCCTGAGAAACACACAGAATAGCAGTCAGGCAAATGAACTTAGATTTAACAAAATACAATTTTTTTTTTAATGTACACTGCTGGTAGACCACCTGATTGGATTGGTTGCACTGGGCACAGTATCAGTTGTGAGCCTGAGAAACACACAGAATAGCGGTCAGGCAAATGAACTTAGATTAGACAAAATACAATTTTATTTTTTTTTAAAGTAGACTGCTGGTACACCACCTGATTGGATTGGTTGCACTGGGCACAGTATCATTTGTGAGCCTGACACACACACTGGCTAGTAGGCAGGCAAATGAACTAAGATTAGACAAAATAAAAGTTTTGGTTTTTAAAAGTAGACTGCTGGTACACCACAAGATTGGATTGATTGCACTGGGCACAGTATCAGTTGTGAGCCTGAGAAACATACAGAATAGCGGTCAGGCAAATTAACTTATATTTAACAAAATATATTTTTTTTTATATGTACACTGCTGGTAGACCACCTGATTGGATTGGTTGCACTGGGCACAGTATCAGTTGTGAGCCTGAGAAACACACAGAATAGCGGTCAGGCAAATGAACTTAGATTAGACAAAATACAATTTTGTTTTTTTTAAAGTAGACTGCTGGTACACCACCTGATTGGATTGGTTGCACTGGGCACAGTATCAGCTGTGAGCCTGACACACACACTGGCTAGTAGGCAGGCAAATGAACTTAGATTAGACAAAATAAAAGTTTTGGTTTTTAAAAGTAGACTGCTGGTACACCACCAGAATGGATTGATTGCACTGGGCCCAGTATCAGTTGTGAGCCTGAGAAACACACAGAATAGCAGTCAGGCAAGTGAACTTAGATTTAACAAAATACATTTTTTTTTTATGTACACTGCTGGTACACCACCTGATTGGATTGGTTGCACTGGGCACAGTATCAGTTGTAGGCCTGAGACACGCACAGACTAGCTTTCAGGCAAATGAACTTAGATTTAACAAAATACAATTTGTTTTTTTTTAAATGTAGTCTGCTGGTACACCACCTGATTGGATTGGTTGCACTGGGCACAGTATCAGTTGTGAGCCTGAGAAACACACAGAATAGCAGTCAGGCAAATGAACTTAGATTTAACAAAATAAAATTTTGGGTTTTTTAAAGGTAGACTGCTGGTACACCACCTGATTGGATTGGTTGCACTGGGCACAGTATCAGTTGTGAGGCTGAGACACGAACAGACTAGCTGTCAGGCAAATGAACTTAGATTTAACAAAATACAATTTTGGGTTTTTTAAATGTACACTGCTGGTACACCACCTGATTGGATTGGTGGCACTTGGCACAGTATCAGTTGTGAGGCTGAGACACGAACAGACTAGCTGTCAGGCAAATGAACTTAGATTTAACAAAATAAAATTTTGGGTTTTTTAAAGGTAGACGGCTGGTACACCACCTGATTGGATTGGTTACACTCTGCACAGTATCAGTTGTGAGCCTGAGAAACAAACAGAATAGCGGTCAGGCAAATGAACTTAGATTTAACAAAATACAATTTTGTGTTTTTTTAATGTACACTGCTGGTAGACCACCTGATTGGATTGGTTACACTGGGCACAGTATCAGTTGTGAGCCTGAGAAACACACAGAATAGCGGTCAGGCAAATGAACTTAGATTTAACAAAATACAATTTGTTTTTTTTTTTAAAGTAGACTGCTGGTACACCACCTGATTGGATTGTTTGCACTGGTCACAGTATCAGTTGTGAGCCTGACACACACACTGGCTAGTAGGCAGGCAAATGAACTAAGATTAGACAAAATAAAAGTTTTGGTTTTTAAAAGTAGTCTGCTGGTACACCACCAGATTGGATTGATTGCACTGGGCACAGTATCAGTTGTGAGCCTGAGAAACACACAGAATAGCGGTCAGGCAAATGAACTTAGATTTAACAAAATACAATTTGGTTTTTTTTAAATGTACACTGCTGGTACACCACCTGATTGGATTGGTTGCACTGGGCACAGTATCAGTTGTAGGCCTGAGACATGCACAGACTAGCTGTCAGGCAAATGAACTTAGATTTAACAAAATAGAATTTTGGGTTTTTTAAAAGTAGACTGCTGGTACACCACCAGATTGGATTGGTTGCACTGGGCATAGTATCAGTTGTGAGCCTGAGAAACACACAGAATAGCGGTCAGGCAAATGAACTTAGATTTAACAAAATACAATTTGTTTTTTTTTAAATGTATACTGCTGGTACACAACCTGATCGGATTGGTTGCACTGGGCACAGTATAAGTTGAGATTTTGAGACACGCACAGACTAGCTGTCAGGCAAATGAACTTAGATTTAACAAAATACAATGTTGTTTTTTTTAAAGGTAGACTGCTTGTACACCACCTAAATTGATTGGTTGCACTTGGCACAGTATCAGTTGTGAGCCTGACATACACACTGGCTAGTAGGCAGGCAAATGAACTTAGATTAGACATAAAAGTTTTGGTTTTTAAAAGTAGACTGCTGGTACACCACAAGATTGGATTGATTGCACTGGGCACAGTATCAGTTGTGAGCCTGAGAAACACACAGAATAGCAGTCAGGCAAATAAACTTAGATTTAACAAAATACAATTTGGTTTTTTTTTAAAGTAGACTGCTGGTACACCACCTGATTGGATTGGTTGCACTGGACACAGTATCAATTGTGAGCCTGACACACACACTGGCTAGTAGGCAGGCAAATGAACTAAGATTAGACAAAATAAAAGTTTTGGTTTTTAAAAGTAGCTGCTGGTACACCACCTGATTGGATTGGTTGCACTGGGCACAGTATCAGTTGTGAGGCTGAGACACGAACAGACTAGCTGTCAGGCAAATGAACTTAGATTTAACAAAATAAAATTTGGGGTTTTTTAAAGGTAGACTGCTGGTACACCACCTGATTGGATTGGTTGCAATGGGCACAGTATCAGTTGTGAGCCTGACACACACACTGGCTAGTAGGCAGGCAAATGAACTTAGATTAGAGAAAATAAAAGTTTTTTTTTTTTTTTATTCCAATCTTTTTATTGAAGACCAAAGGTAAAACACAGCATGTACCGATAGATCAGATAGACAGATTCTCCATTGCCAAGCATTATATGTTAAACATAAACACAGTGTCAGATTTGAAAACTTTCTGCAGTCTTCACACATTTTTGAATAATTTTCTGTGATTTACTTACTGAGGAGTTCCCTCCTCAAATCTAAACTTAGCCTACTCGATATATAAAATACAGAGGAACTCTGAAATTAGCCAATATAACTTGGTAGTTGCAACTAATTAACTTAACATAGCATCTAGTATAAACAGAAACTGTAATTGAAGAGAAGACAAAAAAAAAAAAAATACACAGAGAAAAAAGGAAGGAAAGAGAAAGAAAGAAAAAGGAACAAAAGACTTCTGGTTAGTTACCTCACTCATGATCACTTCCGGTCTACGCTCCAGCCGGCCTCCGCCCCCCCCCCCCCCCCCCCCCCCGGGGCCAGGGACACAAAGGAGAGACTAGTGTGCCTTACCTAATCGATATACTATGTTGGGAGTCCAGCCAAGGGGTCCATATCTTTAAAAACTGGGGGTACTGATCTTCTAAAGTTCTGGTTAATCTTTCATTAATCATAATGAAGTTAACCTTGGTGATTATCTCACCTAAGCTAAGCCTTGGGGATTTCCATTTTCTAGCTATATGCTGTTTAACTGCTAAATTAATAAATTGCAATAACTTATTTTGTATTTTAGTCAAGGCTTCAATATGCATTCCTAAAAGGCAATTTTCAATTGAGGGTCGAATTGGGCTACCAAATAATTTGGATCCAAGACTCATAGCTTGTTCCCAAATATCCCTAGCCACTGGGCATGACCACCAAGTATGCAAAAACTCCCCTTTCTGATGACAGCCCCTATAGCATTTATCGTTGTTCTGTGCGTTCATAGAATGCATTCTAGCGGGGGTGAGGTATGTCCTGTATAGGACTTTAAGCGACACCTCCAGAATATTATATGTAATAGAGCCCTTAGACAGATTGGTAAAGGCCTCCTTCCACTCCGCCGGCCCCAGTCCCCTTCCCAGGTCCTGTTCCAATTTGTGCATAAAGGGGGGTTTAGGAGTTTTATCAGCCCTATTAAAAAAGGAGTACAGGGCTCCCAGTGTACCCCTTGTCAGAGGCAGGTTCTTACACACCACCGAGAACCAGGTTGATCTTGGGGGTCCTAGACTCTGTACCAAGGACGTTAACCAGTGCCTAAGACGCAGGTAGCGCCAATTTTCTCTTGGCGGGATATCGTACTTATCCAGCATTTGAGTATGTGTGTACATTATATCATTGGAGAACCAGGTGTTTATCCTATCTAGTTGTCCAAGAGCCCACCACTGACGGGACTCTGCGTGAAAAACGTCTTTAAAATTTGGGAAGGAACTAATGGAGGTTAGAGGGGATAGCGGGGTTGACAGCTGATGCTTCTTGACTGCCCAGTCCCATACCGAGAGAGTTAGTTTAATCATTGGGTTGGAAAATTTAGGAAGAGGCTGGTTAGACCCTGGATGCCATATAATAGTGTCCCACGTCCAGGGCTTGAGATCTTGATTCTCCATAAACACCCAGGTAGGCTGGTGTTTGACTGAGTGGGCTCTAGGTAAGAAAGCTAGCTGGGCGGCTCTTAGATACAGCCTAAGATTGGGGCAGTAGAGACCCCCTTGGGTTCTATGCCTGTACATTAACTGCTTAGCTATCCGCGGTGGTTTGTTTACCCAAATAAATTTAAAAATATGTTGTTGCAACCTTTCGAGATCTCGGGTTTCTACTGGGATGGCCAGCGTCCTAAATAGGTAAAGAATTTTAGGTAACACATTCATTTTAATAGTAGCGATACGCCCTGTCCATGATATATTATATTTAGACCATTTTTGCAAGTCGTCTAACAGTTTCCGAAACAGTGGGGGGTAGTTTGCTTTATACATCCCTGAGACTCTCTCCGTGATCCTGACCCCCAGGTATTGTATGCCGTCTGACGGCCAGACAAATTTGTACCTAAGTTTCAGAACCTGGATGTCCGTCTGCCGCATCCCCACGCCCATCGCCTCAGTCTTATCCCAGTTAATTTTCAGGCCCGAGTGTAAGCTAAACTCATCGATAGTCAGCATAAGATTGGCAATCGATGCTACTGGATTTGTCAGAGTGCAGAGAAGATCGTCCGCGAATAGCGAACATTTAATGTGTTGAAATCCCACCTCCGGGCCCTGGATGTCCGATCTGGTCCTAATGGCCTGGGCAAGGGGCTCAATCGCCAAAGCAAATAATAGTGGAGAGAGTGGGCATCCCTGCCTAGTCCCTCTCTGAATTTTAATATCCACTTTCTTTGTTCCTGGTAATCTAATATTGGCTGCTGGGTAATGATAAAGTGTTTTAATTAGGTTAATGAAGCGTCCCCCGAAGCCAAACTTCCCCAGGACTGAATAGAGATAAGGCCACTCGACCGTGTCGAAGGCCTTCTCGATATCCAGCGCGAGAACGCACAAAGGTGTGCTAGCTACTTGCGCAGAGTGCAAGACATTCAGCGTCCTCCTGATATTATCTGCTGTCTGTCGATAGGGGATGAAGCCTGTTTGGTCCTTATGCACCAAATCTGGTAGGAAGTCCGAGACCCTGCCCGCCATTATCTTAGCCAGGAGCTTAATGTCTCCATTCATAAGGGAGATCGGTCGATAATTCTTGGCCTCGAGAGGGTCTCTGCCCTCTTTGGGAAAGAGGACCAGATCCGCCCTGTTAAGCTCTGGGGGCATCGAGTCACCATCAAGAATTGAATTGAATAGTTTACAGAGAAAGGGGGATAATTGGGCCGCAAACTTTTTGTAATTTGAGTTAGTGAACCCGTCCGGCCCAGGGGCTTTGCCCGTCTTAAGGTTCTTAATGGCCGTTTGAACTTCCTCCTCTGTGATATTCGAGTTAAGTTTGCGTAAATTTTGGTCTGACACCGATGGGAAGTCGTATTTATCCAAATATGATTGTATGGCTTCTGCACTGCTTTTGGGCTTTGAGGTGTAAATATCCTGGTAGAATTCAGCAAAAGTTTTCTGAATTTCATTTTGGATCACCGTAATGCCACCAGTAGGTGTTTTGACTCTAGAGATAGTGGTTTTGACAGATTTTGTTTTAAGCCTCCTTGCTAACATGGAGCCTGGTTTATTGGATTTAGCATAAAATAGATGTTTAGTGCGCCGGAGGGCCTTTTCTGTTCTATCGCTCAGGAGGTTATCTAATTCAAGTCTACAAGTATCAATTTTTTGACGCAGCTGGGCCTTAGAATTAAGTTGGTTCTGACATTCCAGTAACCTCAACTCCTCTCTAAGCTCCGATTCTCGCAGCCTACATTGCTTCTTATAACCCGATGCTAGCTTTATACAAGTACCTCTCATACATGCCTTATGGGCGACCCAGGTCCAACCAATTCCCACGTCTGTGAGCAAATTCTGGTCGAAGAATAATTGCAAGTCACCAGCCATTTGTTCATGCAGGGAGGGAATTGTGAGAAGTAGCTCGTTCAACTTCCATGCATAAGGGGGTTTAAGCTGGGATCCCAAATACAAGGTAATAAGAACAGCCGAGTGGTCCGACCAAGTGCAGGGGAGAATTTTAGCCTCCTTGGAGGAGTCAAAAAGGGACGAGTCTATTAGTAGGGAATCTATGCGCGAATAAGACCCATGAGTGTGTGAGTAGTATGTATACTCGCTCGTCCTGGGATAATGTCCCCTCCAAGCGTCCACCAGTCCCAACCCGTCCAGACATTTATTAATTTGTTTTATTTTGTTGGAGAAGCGCCCATTCGTTAAACTATTAGATCTGTCCAGTGTGTGATCAAGAGTTAGGTTGAAGTCACCCCCCACTATCACCCTCCCATTGGCCTGTGTTTCTAGAATCCTCAAGATCCTTAACAAAATTTTATGAGGGGATGTGGTGGGGGCATATTTGGAGACTAGAGTTATGGGCTGGCCATTTACAGAGCCGTTTAGGATAATATAGTGTCCCTCCTTATCTACCTTTTTTGATTCCAAAATGAAGGGGAACTCTCGGTGGATGAGTATTGAGGTGCCTGCTTTCCTAGTAGGTTGTGTCGCTGAGAAAAATGCCGGGTAGTCTTCGTGTAAGTAGCTATGGTTACGGGAGAAGTGGGTCTCTTGCAAGAAAAGCAATGATGGCCTAATCTCTTTATAGTAAAGGAAAGCCTTGCTCCTCTTGAATTGGGAATTGAAGCCTTGTACATTATACATCACAAATGTATACTCTACACTAGCCATGACCGTGTTGAAGTGAGGAGTGCTCATCAGCTGCTGACTCACCCAACCCTGGATCCAGGCCCCGCGGGGCGGGGAGACCAGACGGAGCCCACAACCTCAGCTTGTGAGCCCGAGCATGTTGAGGTAGAGCGGAGTGGAGATATTTCCCGCCAGGAGAAGGTGAGACAAGAACAAAGGAAGGAGAGAAGAGTAATAATAACGTTAGACTTTCAGTTTTCACATATGATGCCATAAACAAAAGACAAACGAGTAAACAACTTAATGGGCATAATAAACAGAACCTCCCTAGCCACCTAACTGCAGTGGCGGATTCAGGGGTGGAGGTTGGGCTGACCATACCTCCAAACTACCCTCAAAGGGAGGGGTACTAGAAACAGTTGGAGTATGAGTCGGGGAAGGGGGGAGAATAAGACCCATAGGGCCTCGCTATGAGGACTGGTGCTGACCTGGCTAATGACCACTTGTAGTGCCGGGGTAGAAAGGCCTACTAATTTAGGTTAAAGTGTACAACTAAGGGCCCTAGTACTTTTCTCGTAGGGTCCCTTCAGTACCTGGCACATTCCTTATTCTAGACCTAGTCCTAGTGCACCGATTAGGGCTATGGAATATAGGCCGTTCAGCTTCCTTAAACCTCAACATTCTAAAACAAACAGAGTAAACAGTTAACTGTCAGCAGCCGTCCAGAGGAAGATACAAGTGCAAAAAACGTTCCAGGACTCCCAAGAAACAGTCTCAAGTAGGGTCTGCCGAAGCGGAGGGGCTCTGCCAGGATGGTCCGCCCTGTGAAGGGTGCAGAGAGAGAATGTCTCCCCTTGAAGAGGGCTCCTTTGCCTGTTTAACGCGGCTTACTTCCCGCCATTGCTTGGTAGGAAGTGGCATCGGCATATTAGCTTGAGCCTCGCTCGATTCCTCTGCGGGCAACAAGTGGAGGCGTTTGAGAAGCTCTTGGCACTCCTCCCGTGAGCTGGCTGAATAAGAGGAACCATTATATTGGAACAACAAGGCAAATGGGAAGCTCCATCTATATTGTATTTTATGTCTGATCAGAACCTCCAGTGCTGGCTTCATCTCTCTCCGTCTGGATAAAGTGATGGGAGACAAATCCGAGTAGATTTGGAGTTCCGAGTTGTCCGGGCCCTTAATGACTGCCATCTTCCTTGAGGCCGATAAGATGAGGTCCCTTGATTTTTGCCTCAGAAATCTAATTATCACATCCTTTGGCAAGTTCTGGTTCTTTGAGGCTCCTGGTGCTCTGTGGGCCCTTTCCATCTCCCAGATCGATTCTGGGACGTCCGGTAAGATGCTGCTGATGGTTGCTTTCAAGTACTGCATCAGGTCCTGGACTGCTCTAGGTACACCCCTAATTCTCAGGTTATGACGTCTGGAGCGATTTTCCAGGTCCTCAAATTTTTCTTCGAGGATAGAAATGCGTGTTGAGTTCTGACCGATCTCAGCCCTGTCTCTCTCTTGCGCTTCCACGATGTGGTCTGTGGATTCTTCGAGGAGGTGGGTTCTCTGCCCTAGGTCACCAATGTCCTTTTTAAGAGAGTCTACTGTTTTTGTGAGGTGGGCCAAAAACATTTCCTCAATCATTGCCAATGATTCGGGCGAGAGATGCATGTGTTGTTGTGGTAGGGCCACTGGCTGCCCCTCAGAGTCAGAGTTTTCGGACGGTTCCGAGTGAGAAGCATGGGGGGGCTAGAGCTTGCTCCTGAATGTCCAAAGTGGTCCGTTAAAATGCGTTTTGCCTGCGCGCCCTTCTTACTTTTCCCCATCTTCATGCTTGCACCCCCAAGAACCCGGCTGTGCTTGAAAGACTCGGTCTGAGAGAAGGAATGGGCTGGATCGTCTAACAGGGCCCCTGGATTATATCTTCTCGCCCAGCTTGGTCTGGTAATATATGCTCACAACATCAACATTCTCCACGAGCTAGCATGTCCCCCCCCCCTGGGATGTCTTGTTGATCTTAGGGAGACATGGTTAAATTGCTATTCGGCCAACAATGACCCGCAGGTAGTAGTATAGTCAGTTTGCTGTATATGCCACTGGGCAGGTACTCCCGCCGGACGGAATGTAGGTCTCCCACACCCCAACTTGCCTAATCAGGCTATGACAAAAAACGGATGCTGTGCAGAGATTGTAGGTAGCTCTTTATAGGCCAAAGTTCTTTCAGCATAAGGTTCCAGCAGCATGTAGCTGATGCACTAATTTTGTGTAAAAGTTATAAACTTGTTGCTGATGAAAGGGAGACTGTGAGATAAGCCAAAGCTCACATAAATATATATTCTGTATGCTGTTGGCGCTGGGTATAAGGGTGTTGTTTTTGTATATTGTGTCCACAGGTCACATGGATTCATGTGCTTATGTGCCTGCACTAATGGAGGAGGAGGAGGGAAAATGGCCGCTCCAGCCCCTTTCTTCCCCAGCCCTTCTGTACTCACTGAGTCCCTTGGGGATGCAGTCAGGCCAGCCGCCGTCTGGGTACCTTTTGGTCTTCTTTACCACCTCATATGGTATGGTAGCCCTGGGATGTGGTAGTGGCAGGTCTGATTCAGCACACAGGCCGCATGGCTGAGCCAAGATGGCGGCCTCCCTATCACTGGCTGGCTCTCTTCTGCTGCCTCTCTAGCTTGATCTGTAGCTGCTGGCCAGGGCTCTTTCAGGCTTACCCCGCCACCGATGTCTCCTGAGGGGCCCCGCAAAGTTTTGGTTTTTAAAGGTAGAATGCTGGTACACCACCAGATTGGATTGATTGCACTGGGCACAGTATCAGTTGTGAGCCTGACACACACACTGGCTAGTAGGCAGGCCAATGAACTTAGATTAGAGAAAATAAAAATATTGGTTTTTAAAAGTAGACTACTGGTACACCACCAGATTGGATTGATTGCACTGGGCACAGTATCAGTTGTGAGCATGAGATACACACAGAATAGCGGTCAGGCAAATGATCTTAGATTTAACAAAATACAATTTGTTTTTTTTTTTATGTACACTGCTGGTACACCACATGATTGGTTTGTTGCACTTGGCACAGTATCAGTTGTGAGCCTCAGAAACACACAGAATAGCGGTCAGGTAAATGAACTTAGATTTAACAAAATACAATTTTGTTTTTTTTAAAGGTAGCTGCTTGTACAACACCTAAATTGATTGGTTGCACTTGGCACAGTATCAGTTGTGAGCCTGACACACACACTGGCTAGTAGGCAGGCAAATGAACTTAGATTAGACAAAATAAAAGTTTTGGTTTTTAAAAGTAGTCTGCTGGTACACCACCAGATTGGATTGATTGCACTGGGCACAGTATTAGTTGTGAGCCTGACACACACACTTGCTAGTAGGCAGGCAAATGAACTTAGACTAGACAAAATAAAAGTTTTGGTTTTTAAAAGTAGACTGCTGGTACACCACCAGATTGGATTGGTTGCACTGGGCACAGTATCAGTTGTGAGCCAGAGAAACACACAGAATAGCAGTCAGGCAAATAAACTTAGATTTAACAAAATACAATTTTGTTTTTTTTTTAAAGTAGACTGATGTTACACCACCTGATTGGATTGGTTGCACTGGGCACAGTATCAATTGTGAGCCTGACAAACACACTGGCTAGTAGGCAGGCAAATGAACTTAGATTAGAGAAAATAAATGTTTTCGTTTTTAAAAGTAGACTGCTGGTACACCACCAGATTGGATTGATTGCACTTGACACAGTATCAGTTGTGAGCCTGAGAAACAAACAGAATAGCGGTCAGGCAAATGAACTTAGATTTAACAAAATACAATTTTGGTTTTTTTAAATGTACACTGCTGGTACATCACCTGATTGGATTGGTTGCACTGGGCACAGTATCAGTTGTGAGCCTGAGACACACACAGACTAGCGGTCAGGCAAATGAACTTAGATTTAACAAAATACAATTTTGGTTTTTTAAAGGTAGGCTGCTGGTACACCACCAGATTTGATTGATTGCACTGGGCACAGTATCAGTTGTGAGCCTGACACACACACTGACTAGTAGGCAGGCAAATGAACTTAGACTAGACAAAATAAAAGTTTTGGTTTTTAAAAGTAGACTGCTGGTACACCACCAGATTGGATTGGTTGCACTGGGCACAGTATCAGTTGTGAGCCTGAGAAACAAACAGAATAGCGGTCAGGCAAATTAACTTAGATTTAACAAAATACAATTTTGTTTTTTTTTAAAGTAGACTGCTGGTACACCACCTGATTGGATTGGTTGCACTGGGCACAGTATCAGTTGTGAGCCTGACACACACACTGGCTAGTAGGCAGGCAAATGAACTTAGATTAGAGAAAATAAAAGTATTGGTTTTTAAAAGTAGACTGCTGGTACACCACCAGATTGGATTGGTTGCACTGGGCACAGAATCAGTTGTGAGCCTGAGACACACACAGACTAGCGGTCAGGCAAATGAACTTTGATTTAACAAAATACAATTTAATTTTTTTTTAAAGTAGACTGCTGGTACACCACCTGATTGGATTGGTTGCACTAGGTACAGCATCAGTTGTGAGCCTGACACACACACTGGCTAGTAGGCAAGCAAATGAACTAAGATTAGACAAAATAAAAGTTTTGGTTTTTAAAAGTAGAATGCTGGTACACCACCAGATTGGATTGATTGCATTGGGCACAGTATCAGTTGTGAGCCTGAGAAACACACAGAATAGCGGTCAGGCAAATGAACTTAGATTTAACAAAATACAATTTTGTGTTTTTTTAATGTACACTGCTGGTAGACCACCTGATAGGATTGGTTGCACTGGGCACAGTATCAGTTTTGAGCCTGAGAAACACACAGAATAGCGGTCAGGCAAATGAACTTAGATTTAACAAAATACAATTTTGGGGTTTTTAAAAGTAGTCTGCTGGTACACCACCTGATTGGATTGGTTGCACTGGGCACAGTATCAGTTGTGAGCCTGACACACACACTGGCTAGTAGGCAGGCAAATGAACTTAGTTTTAACAAAATACAATTTGGGGTTTTTTAAAGGTAGACTGCTGGTACATCACCAGATTGGATTGGTTACACTGGGCACAGTATCAGTTGTGAGCCTGACACACACACTGGCTAGTAAGCAGGCAAATGAACTTAGATTAGAGAAAATAAAAGTATTGGTTTTTAAAAGTAGACTACTGGTACACCACCAGATTGGATTGATTGCACTGGGCACAGTATCAGTTGTGAGCCTGAGAAACACACCGAATAGCGGTCAGGCAAATAAACTTAGATTTAACAAAATACAATTTGTTTTTTTTTAAATGTACCCTGCTGGTACACCACCTGATTGGATTGGTTGCACTGGGCACAGTATCAGTTGTGAGCCTGAGACACGCACAGACTAGCTGTCAGGCAAATGAACTTAGATTTACCAAAATACAATTTTGGTTTTTTTAAAGGTAGACTGCTGGTACACCACCTGATTGGATTGGTTGCACTGGGAACAGTATCAGTTGTGAGCCTGTCACACACACTGGCTAGTAGGCAGGCAAATGAACTTAGATTAGAGAAAATAAAAGTTTTGGTTTTTAAAAGTAGACTGCTGGTACACCACCAGATTGGATTTAATGCACTGGGCACAGTATCATTTGTGAGCCGGAGAAACAAACAGAATAGCGGTCAGGCAAATGAACTTAGTTTTAACAAAATACATTTTTTTTTTTTTTTTAAATGTACACTGCTGGTACACCACCTGATTGGATTGGTTGCACTGGGCACAGTATAAATTGTGAGCATGACACACACACTGGCTAGTAGGCAGGCAAATTAACTTAGATTAATCAAAATAAAAGTTTTGGTTTTTAAATGTACACTGCTGGTACACCACCAGATTGGATTGATTGCACTGGGCACAGTATCATTTGTGAGCCTGAGACACGCACAGACTAGCTGTCAGGCAAATTAACTTAGATTTAACAAAATACAATTTTGGGTTTTTTAAAGGTAGACTGCTGGTACACCACCTGATTGGATTGGTTGCACTGGGCACAGTATCAGTTGTGAGCCTGACACACACACTGGCTAGTAGGCAGGCAAATGAACTTAGATTACACAAAATAAAAGTTTTGTTTTTTAAAGGTATACTGCTGGTACACCACCTGATTGGATTGGTTGCACTGGGCACAGTATCAGTTGTGAGCCTGACACACACACTGGCTAGTAGGCAGGCAAATGAACCTAGATTAGACAGAAAAAAACAATAAAACAGACTGATGTTATAGCCCTAAAAAGGGCTTTTTGGGCTGCTGTCCTTGCAGCAGAGATCAAAAGAGTCCTTCAGGACTGTATTGGACACTGTGTACAGTAGCCTAGCTATGGTTTTTCCTATTTAATTAGTTTCACCTACACTTAGCCTCCTCTCAGTAAGACTGCAAGTTAGTTATGATTCCAAAATGGCTGCTGTCCATGAGGTTGAAGGGTCTGGAAGGCAGGGAATGATGCTGATTGGCTGGAATGTGTCTGCTGACTGTGAGGTGTAGGGTCAAAGTTTGTTTAATGATAAAGTATAGGGGGCGGATCGAACATTGCATATGTTCGCAGTTCGCCGCAAACGCGAACATGCTATGTTCGCCGGGAACAGTCCGCCGGCGAACTATTTGCGACATCTCTATTTTCTTATTAATTTACACTTAAAGCAAGTTTTATTACACACAACCATACTGAGTAACTACCCTGTTTCTATTTGCACTTTCCATTTTTCAATTATTTTTTCTCCTTCATTTAGAGTATTTACAGTAATTTTCTGATCATCCCTAATAATAAACAGTTTAACTGGAAACTCCCATGTATACATATTTTTTTCTCTCAGTAGGGTTTTAGTGATTCTTCTGAACTCTTTCATTTTCTGCAAGGTTTCGATTGACACATTTTGAAAAACTAATATGTGCTCATAAGGGTGTCCAAAAGCTTTTTTTCTCTATTAGCTTTTAAGAGCATTTCTATATATCTATCCCTTCCTGAAATTTAATAATAACATCCCGAGGTGCCTCTCTTGGGGCATTTCTAGACAAGGGCAGCCTATGAGCATGCTCAATCATATGCACACTTTGTGATTCAACTGGAACTACCGAAGTCAAAAATATATCAAGATATTTTGGGAGTTGCCCAGGAGAAATGTTCTCAATTATTCATCTTAATCTTACATTATTCCTCTTGGAGAAGTCCTCCAATCTGCCAAGTTTGTATTTAGAGACTTTTAATTCTTCCTCCAGTCTATCCACACAGGAATTCAACTTCTGATTATCCAATCTCAACTGTTTTTGTTTTTGTTTCTAGGTTATCTAGCTTCTCAATCAATGAATTGACAGCCTTTGTGTTATCAGCCACTTCTCTGAGGAAATCATGTCTAATCTGATCCTGAAATTCACCCAACATCTTCCTAATCAATTCCAGGTTCACATCAACATTTCCTCTCTAATAGGCCTATCAGTATCTCGCTCAGATGTACCCTCTGGCCTTTCTTTCATCTCCAGCATAGAACTTTCTTTGGACAAATCTGTCTGGGCCTCAGCTCTATTCAAACCCTTCTTTTTTATGTTTGAGTTAGGAGCAAGTCTCTCCAGATGTATCTTTTTTGTTTTTATCTTGTTTCTCCCCTCCCCCGATTTGATCAGCATTTCATGGTGCTGTCACAACTTCCCCGAGTGTCATCTCAACAAAAGAAAGGGAAAAGATAACCTCCAGTTTATATAACTTGGTAGTTTCTTAGTCACAAGTTATATACCTCAATTTGTATCCTTTTTAAGAAAGAAAATAGCAGGGGAGAGGATAAAAACAGGAAAAAAAACTTTAACTTTACATAAAGCTAAATCTTTTATGAAGATATAATAACTCTTCTCTTGACATGTAAGGCCTGATTAAATGATCAGCTTTCCCTCTGATGTATAAATTGATTAGATGCAGAAGTTCTTAGACCCCTAGTAAAAATCCCCAGAGGCCCAAGCTTTGATTATCACCATTCTTCTCCACCATAGCATTAATATTGCTGGCAATATATCACAGACCCTCAAAATTCATCATATTCTATAAGTCTTAGGTCAAACATCATCCCGATCTATATTGACCTCTTTCCAAAAACTAAGCCGTTTAAAAAAAAATAAAAGATATAAAATTGAGGAATGGGCATCTAAATGGCAAATGAGATTTAATACAAATGAATGTAAAGTTGCATCTGGGAAGGAAAAATAGCCATGCAATTTATAATCTGAATGGAGCAAATCTCGTTGTATCATATATTGAAAGGGATTTGGGAGTGCTTGTGGACAACCACCTAGGTGACAGTGCTCAAAGCAAAGCAGCAGCTATAGAGACAAATAAAATATTAGTAGGTAATAAGAAGGGTATAGAAGCAATGAAAGCAAATATAATTCTGCCACTATACAAATCTCTAGTACGCCCTAATTTGGAATGTGGGGTACAATTTTGGGCACCACTTCATAAAAAGGACATTTTAGAGCTGGAAAAGGTACATAGGAGGGCAACAAAACCAATTAGGGAAATGGAGGGGCTAAGTTATGAAGAAAGCCTAACCAAATGAAACTTATTTTCTCTAGAACAAAGTTGTCTAAGAGGAGGTATGATTACCTTATATAAATACATCCAGGGTCACTATAAAGATTTGTCAAGGGAGCTTTTTGTGCCAAGAGGTTTTCAACTAACAAGAGGACATCCCTTGAGGTTAGAAGTAAAAAGATTCCACCTTAAAAAAGAAAAGGGTTCTTCACAGTAAGGGTGGTTAATCTGTGCAATTCTCTACCAGAGGAAGTGGTGACAGCGTATTTGATAGATAACTTTAAAAGGGGACTGGATTTATTTCTAATTAAAAAGGGAATTCAGGGTTATCATGGATAATTAGAGAGACAGTATTGATCCAGGGAGAAATCTGATCGCCAGTATCTGGGGTCAGGAAGGAATTTATTTATTTATTTTCCCTTTGAGACAATTGGCTAAGTCTCCCTTGTTTTTTTTTCTTCTGTTTGCCTTCCTCTGGATTAATTAAAAATAAAACAAATATATATATACTAGCGACTTGCCCGTCAAAAAATGACGGTCAATAAAATTTAAATGTTGTGAAATTTATTTGCAACACAAAATGAGTCTACTAGATTTGTCCCTTTTTTGTTTCTAAAAAGAAATACACATTTCTTTTTTTAACTTTTTATTTTTTGTAACTTTCAATTTATATTTCATAATCCTTTTTTTTTAAAAAAACAATATAATAATATCTTAATTTTAATGCATACATATTGTACTTTTTAATGCATACATATTGTAAAGTGTAACATGAAATTTTGTAACAGGCAACTTGTATATTATACAATCTTTCAACCTTCTTTTAACAATACTAACACTTTTAAATAGATATTTATCACTTAGTAACTGCAGACTATATTAACTTAGAGTAAGTACATTTTTTTACAAATAATTTTTTTTTTTTATTTGTAACATTTTTGTTAAACTCTCGTTAAACTAAATTACCATTGAATTCAGAGGAAGGCAAACAATAAAAACCCCCATTAAAACTTTTGCAATTGTATCTTAGAGGGAAAAAAATTAATTCCTTCCTGACCCCATTAACTGGCGATCGGATTACTCCCTGAATCAATACTTTTCCAAATCTTATGAAATGATTCAACTACATAGTAACAATACATGTTTGCCTATAACATATCTCTTTAACAAACAGTTTTTAAACTTTTTTTTTGTGGGACCAATCATATGAACATGAAACTTGTAACCCATTTCAATATGTTTAAGGATGTTTAAGTTTTTTTTTTATTTTCTGTTTGTCTTTTATGCAAATATCACATAGCGTTTCCAAAGTGAAATAGTGGTCCCCTATTTAAAGAGTCCCAGAGTACTTACATTTTGTACTGGAAGTCAAACCACTGTTCTCTATGGATTTTTTTGTCCATTGTATATAGTTTGTTCTTGAAATGTTGTTTTTGTGCAATAATATTGAGTACCTTAAAATGTTGTCATAGAAATGAAACTACTCTACTCTATGTTTACAACACCTCATAGTACACAATGTTTTTTGTGTAAACGCATCCATCGTCTAATAAATGACCCTGACTTTCATTTTCGTCAACAGTCACTTTAATTTCGTTTGGATTGGTGCACCTTGAAAAAGCAACATAGAGTTGTCCATGTGCAAAAACTGGTTCCTTTAAAAAAATCCCAACAGACTTAAAAGTTTGGCCTTGTGATTTATTGATGGTCATGGCAAATGCCATGATAACTGGAAACTGTCTCCTTTGAAGGACAAAAGGCAAACCACTCTCGCTTGGAGCTAAATCAATTCTTGGTATAAAAACTCGGTCACCTCTATGGGTCCCAGTTATAATTTCTGCATGTATAAAATGATCTTTTAACTCATGCACAATTAATCTGGTGCCATTACAAAGTCCTTTTTTTGGATTCATATTTCGCAATAACATGACAATTGCACCTTTTTTCAATTGTAAAATATGTGGTGGCATTCCAGATGGTGTTAAGGAATTAATAAATTCGATACTAAAATTCGATTCACTCTCTTTATCATCAGCCAGAACAGAATCTGCACTGTAATAATTCTTCTGTGGTGCATTGATGTATTTTAAAATTTCATTATTTACATTAAAGGCATCGATATTTTTTGATGTTAATATCACTTTGTTTGCAATGTCTGAGTAATCCTCGTTATTAAGAGTGTTTAGAAATATGGCTGATATCAGTGATTCGTTGCAAACCATTTCTGATGGAATTTCAATAGTATCATTTGGTAAATGCTGTATTTCTGGATGTTTTCCTTCTCCGATTTTAATAAGCCAATCATTGAATTCATTTTGGCCTTCAGATCTCATATTTAATTCTAATTTGAGATGTGTAAATATTTGCCACAGTTTACTGGTCTTGATACATGTTTCAATGATCTCTGTTCTATTTCCGTGTGGCACAACAGGTAATGTTTGCCGAAAATCTCCTCCTAACAGCATCACCTTTCCACCAAATGGCAACTTATTATCCATCACTTCTTTTAAGAATCTGTCAATACATTGCAGTGCGTGACATGACATCATTGTTGCCTCATCTATGATAATTAGTTTCGTTAGTTTAAATTTTTTTGCTTGTATAGAATTGAGTCGAATATCTGACACTGATGTTTCCAAAATGGGAACTGGCAGCTTAAATCCACTATGAACAGTTCTACCACCATCTAACAAAAGTGCAGCAATTCCAGTTGTTGCAAATGGCATAGCTATCTGACTGTGTGATCGAATATAACTCATCAAACAATTGTAAAGATAAGTTTTTCCAGATCCACCTGGGCCGTCTAGATAGAAATACCGGTCTTTGACCATTTCATCATCTGTAGCATTTGTGATGGCCTGAAATGCTTCTAACTGTTTAGTATTTAATGTTGCCAGTTTTTCTTGTGTTTTTTGTTTTTGTAGCTCAGTGTCATAATCATCAAAATTAATGTCATCTATAAGTCCTGGATCCGGTAAATTAAAACTTGAACAATTTAATCCATGAGCAAACAATATTTCTTGAATTTCCAACAATGTTTTTAACAGAGCGATTGGTTCTCTGTAACGTTTCAAGAAGTCTTCTGACATGTTTAATTTAAATGTTTCCCACAAAGTGAAAGCATCAGGTACATTGCAAAATATGCATATGAATGCAAATTGTTGTCTCATTTGCTTTGGCATTTGACATAGCGCTGCTTCTTCCAGACACCTCTCCCATTCTGTATCATCAGCTATGAAATTTTGCTGTCTTGCAGCTAATAGGAATGTATCATAAACGATGTCATTGACTGTACGTAAATGCTCAAAACTCTGTGCACCGGGAACATGTAGCAGAAGTAATCTTAAGCTGAAACGTTCAATATCCCTTGGACTGACGGTATAAATGTGTGGTATAATTTTTTGTGCATCTCTTCTTCGTTCTTTCCATTGACCATTTACAAGTACATAGTAATATGGTATCTCTATGTATAAAAATTGTCTGGCCTGCGTATCCTGACAGTTTAATTTAAACCATGCTATAAGTGTGGTATCTCTGTCTTCACTTTGACATAATGCAAGTCTTTCATTTCCTTGAGTAAAGCAAACCATCTGACTTTGAGGCAAATGTACAGCTAAGCGATAGATAGCATGTGACCGATCATGCATCTCAAATTTCAAAAGGCGCCACATTGCTTCAGGAGCACTCACATACCGAGCATCTAAATAATTTGATAGTTCATCATGTAAAATTGGATTTTCGTTTTCATTTCCAACACCTTGTACAACAACAGTAGCTGCATCATATCCTTTGTATCTATATTTATACACATACTTAATTGATTTAATTGAAGTGCAAGCTTCCACATTGATGTGTGCATTGTACTTAATGTGCAAATGTGGATTGTATGGAACGACAAATCTATTATCAACCTTTTGGCCACGGATAATAGCTGTTTGTCCTTGTGTTCTTTTATACAAAGGATATCCATCACAATTTGCATAAGTTTCAAGTTGAAATTGTTTTGGAAATTCTTTAGTACATTTTTTATTTTCCATACATGGTGAATTCGGATTCATTTCTCCACATGGGCCATGAATCATTCTATGTGTAACAATCTCCCAAAGTTTTTTATATTTTTCTTGGTCTGGCAATTGTGCACAAATTACTGAATCCACTCTCTCTGCAGTGTTCAACTTGTCTTTTTCCTGCAGTATTAAAAGTATGTGAGCATGTGGCAATCCCCTTTTTTGAAATTCAATGGTGTAAACAAAAGCCACACATTGTCCAAATAAGTGTGCTTTAGTAATATCATGAATTAATGAATTGAGTTTGATTTTAAATTCTCTTGCCACTATATCTGGTCGGTCAGAAGTAGTTTGTCCCAGATTCAAATTTTCCTTGATCTCTGGCCATTGTGGATTACACGTGAATGTAATAAATAAATCTGGTTTTCCAAATTTTGTAACAATAGCCATGGCATCATTATACCTTTCTCGCATATTGCGAGGAGATCCTTGGAAAGAGGATGGCAAAATAATTGCTCTTCCAGCTGGAATGTCTCTGTTGGAAGCTAAATCTGCCACATAATCCATTAATCCACAATACTGTTCTACTCGTAATTTATTTTGTTGATATTTAATGAAATTTAGATTATTGGCTTCAACTTTTTAATATGAATCAATAATCCATTGTTGAGTGAGTTTTCCTCCATGTAAAATTGGATTAAAACAATCACGGATAGCAGTTTGTGCCACTTTATATTCCAGCATTGAAACATTAGATCTAATGCGAAGTTTAGTATTGGGATAAGTTTCCAATTTTAATTTTGGTTCCCATCCAGGTTCACCATTTGGAAAGAAAATGGGATATGTCATTGGATCTAAATTACAACTTAATATATTGATGTTGATAAATGGTTGTTCTTCATTGCGTGGATATATTCTAATATCACGCTGAAAAGGTGGTTCACCATCCTCATTTTTAAACACCATAGCAACCTCATTTACTGTCGGTAAATTATATCTTCTTTGATCAGTGTTGCGATCTCTTTTTAACACCATATTTACTCTTGGTATAGGCAATAGATGTCTTTCAGCATGTTCCTGTTGTTCTTTTTCCAGCTGTGCTAATTGTTTGTATGCTTTACTATATGGGTTGTTTTGCATAATTTTATCCAGCTGTTCAAAGACTATGCGCAAACACTGTCTATTTTCTGGTAGTGTCATTCTCAATTCCACAGCTTCCATCGTATCCAAGACATACAACTGTGCAAATTTCCTTGGCTCTCCTTCTTGTGGGTGTAAATGTGAAGTTCGGTGGTATATTTGACCTTGAATTTTGAAACAATAAGGACCATGTCCTGGTACATTTTCTGCTAAAGTTGCACCCATTGAAGCAAATGAAATTGCACTGTTATAAGACCTGATGTTTTGTTTGAAATTATTATAATTTGGAAATGTTGGATCACTCATAATACATTCTAAATAATATGGAAATGGATGTCTTAGTGGAAGTTTCACCTTTCCTTTCTGACAGCAACTAATGAAATTTCCATCAGTAGGTCTTTCCTTTATGAAATGATAGGCCCCACAAAACTGACAAAGCACATTAAGTAACCCACAATAATGAGTATCTACATGTACTGCAGTATTGAACACATTGTCATGCATTTTTTCCACATATATATCAAACCCACTTTCTATATGTACATTGTTGTCATGTGTGTCTACATTTAAGTCATTCTGCACAATAGAATCATTAGACACTGGTTCACATAGATGTTTTTTTTTACTTTTCCTTTTTTTGCAAGGCCCAACAGACTCACTTTTGGCTTTCTTAGCAATCTTTCTTTTATTTAAAAGTCTCTGTTGATCTTCTTCTCTCAAGCGTTGTGAAGTTTCTGGTGTATGAGCATCTCTCCACCTTTGCTTCCTTTCCCTTGCCAATCTTCTTTTGCGTTCCATTTTGTCTTCTCCATTATCTTCCATTTTTTAATCTGTAATAGTCAATATAAATATTAATTAGTCTTTCTTCTTATTTTTGTGTACATATGTCTTTTTAATTTTTGGACTGTTACATTAAAGTTGATGAATAAACGTTATCCTTGTTTCCAATGAAATAAATGAAACCATTTTTCAAATTATTTTATTGACATATATTAAATTGGTAATAACTGGACATATATATTTATTATATCAATTATTCATCTTTCAATTCATTTTAAATCCTTCTTGATTCACTTCACTGCATACATTTTTTTTTTTTTTGGCAAGTGCTTCTTCGTTTTGTTAAATGTTTGTATTGCTTCGTATTGTCTATTCAACTTTCCATAATTTTTTTTAACATATGCTGTTTTGATGTGTCAGGACCAAATTAAATATTTACCTGCAAAGACGGTCTTGATGTTGTTCAAAGGCTGCAAACGTCACACTGTGTGTTTATTCACTTTCCTTGATCAATAATCTGTAATTTAAATTTTACAATCTTTGTATTATTTCACTTCACCCATATCATGAAATAAACATCAATCAAGAGACATATATTTTTATTCCTTAAAAACCTGAAAGCAAATTCTTTAATATGTTCCTATAGTAATCTAATACAAAACTGTTTTTGATATTACTCATTATTAATAATTAATTCATTAAATAAAGTGCATTATGAATGTTATTTTTAATTCTTTCACACAGGTAAGCACAATATCTAACGAATTAATTACTAATGTAATATACATTATTAATTAATAATTATATTTAATGTACATTATTAATTAATGCAGAATATATAAGCAATTATTAATTTAATGTACATTATTAATTAAATTTAAACTGAAAACATAAACATGAGTCTATCTGAGAATTAAATTATTAAAATCATGTACATTCTTAATTAATGAATCAATGTGTTTGTTTTCTGCATATTCTTAAACGCTAACATTTTTGATATTACTGTTTAGTAATAATTAATTAATTGTAGAAAGTACATTATAAACGTTATTTACAATTCTTTTACACAGGTAATTACAATATCCAATTAATTAGTAATGTAATCTACAATTAATTAATGTTCAATATATAACAAATTAATTTGTAATAGAATGTACATTATTAATTAATAATTACATTTAATGTACATTATTTATTAATTCATGAATAAATGTGTTTCTTTTTTATGGACATTCTTAAACGCAAACTCACTTTTATATTAATGCTTAATTCATTAATTATTTAATGTACATTATCAATAGTATTGTCAATTGTTTCACACAGTTAAGCTCAATATTATATTTCTGTTAATGAAATAATGTACATTAATTTAATAGTTAATTGGTTATATTTTATTGATTATTAATTCTTAATTAAATAAAATACATTATGAATATTATTTACAATGTTTCACACATTTAAGCACAATATATAATCAATTAATTATTAATTTAATGTACATTATTAATTAATAATTCAATGTAATGTACATTAATAATTAATGCACAATACATAACCAATTATTAATTTAATGTACATAATTGTCCTTATTAAGTAACTAATAATATAGTAATTAATTAATGATACTTCTTAAAATGTACCTTTTGTAATTCAATGTTCCTGAATCAGTATCCTGAAGAGCTATCAATCTCTTTCGATTTTCCAGCATCCGAAAATGTCCAGTCACACTGTCATCACCTCAGGAAAAGGTGTCAGTAATGTGTCAATTGTGCCCTATATATAGGTTTTTGCGCGAGCCAAATGCATTGTTTTCGGCGGGAAATACGGGTGCGCGAGCGAAATGCATTGTTTTCGGCGGGAAATACGCTGTTGCTCGAGACCAATGTGTTGTTTTCGGCGGGAAATCGGAGTTGGCGCGAGACAAAGGCGGGAAATCGTAGTCGGCGCGAGGCAAAGGCGGGAAATCGTAGTCAGCGCGAGGCAAAGGCGGGAAATCGGAGTCTACGCGAGACAAAGTCGGGAACTCCGTGTTAATCCGGAAATGTGTGGTGTGCGTCTTATCGGATTTTCCGTAAGTGTTTTCCGTGGCTATAGTGCTGTAGCCTCGTTTTCGTTTTGTTCGGCCGCCATTTTTTCTCTCGCTTATTTTTTTTAAAGTGTCTAAACTCTTTTATTTTGCTTTAAATGAAGGCGATAGTTTTTGTTTTGAGGTCCAGGATGCTTCCTCTTGCTGTCGGTAACTTTTTTATTTATGTGTTCTGTGTATTTAGTGTGTTTTATCTTTTTTCTTGTCCGCGGGTTGCGTCCGATTTTTGCGATGTCGTAATGTGTCTTATACGCCGTCACGGATTATCCGTAATGTGTCTACGCCTTTTTTTTCGGCCGCCATTTTTTCTGTCGCTTATTTTTTTTTTTGTGTTTACATTTTTGTATTTTAAGGTAAATCAATGTGTAACTCGCTTTCTGCAGGTCGTGGATGCTCCCTCTTGCTATCGGTTAGGTTTTTATGTATGTGGTGTGTGTAGTTATTGAGGCTCGCCGGGCGATGAGCGCCTGCGGCGCTCATCGCTAAGCCCGCTATTCGTACGGACCACGCAAACAGCGTGACGACGACTCGTAGCAGGACAATTATAATATGTGATATACTTGATTAATAATTAATTAACAACTAAATAATTAATATTTATCCTGCATATTGCAGATCAGAGGAGATCTTAAAAGGTTGAACTTGATGGACTGAAAGTATTTTTTCAACCTTAATTACTATGTAACTATGTAACTATATTTTGTTGTAAAATGTAATCACACTTTGTGATAAATACAACAAGCTTACTATGTCAAATTAGTGAATAGGAGGTTAGATTATATCTAAACTTTTCTTTTCTCGTAGCTGTGGAGAATACTATCCTAAAATATTATTAAGGTGGATACTAGTCTAAATTCCAAACATAACATTTTGTTTCAATATTATGGTAATAATTAATCAAATTATGTTTTCATAGTACAAAAAGGAAGACATAGAGCTGTTAGATAAAGGTAGTTTTTCTACACATACATTTGTATGGATCTTTTAGGATCCCATTTTTAAATACATTTGATTGAATGATTAATATCCACCTCATTTGATATGTTACTCTGGTGGCATTGCTCGAGATTAGTATAAACAATTTCCATTATGGGTCTTGAGACATTATAATGTCAACTAATAATATGTTGTTGTTTCCCTACTTTTGGCGGTCCAGTAAGATTCTTATCACCCATAGTATGTGAAATAGAAATCCTCTTCAAGCTGGGAAGTTTTTATTTTTTGTCTTTTTTTAATTTGTTATGTGTTTAATGTAATTTGTACTATTGCATGTATGCTCCTAGAAACATGGGGCGAGGTTTGCGGGTGTCCAGTCTGGGCATATTGGCCTGAAGAACAACTAGTCTTGGTTATTGAAAGATGTTAAAATTATTTTACAAAATCTGCAGGTTTGAACCATGATGCTAAAAGGAAGTTAGCCTTTGACTTCTTTGCTAAAGAGAAAGCTGATGTCCTATGCATTCAGAAGACACATTGGCAAGAAAACAAAATTACATTTATTATACAAACTGTATTTAATGTGAATCATAATTCTACATTTCATAAAAAAGCTAGGTGTGTCTAATTTGTTTTAACAATCGAGTCAATATAAGAAGAATTTGTTCAGATAGGCCAAGTTGGAAGATGTATAACATTACTTAAACATCTATGACCCTAATTAAGGACAGAAAAAAAATAAAAAAAATAAGGTGATATGCAAAGATTTTAATCTCTGTTTAGACCCTAAATATGCTAAGAAAACTTCTAGTAAATCTATTTCAGATCATCAACTGTTGAGAAAATCTAGGAATTTTCAACATTCTTTGAATAGATATAATCTTTGCAAGGCCTGGTGGATTTTTCATCCAGAGGAGAGAAATTACCCCTTTTATTCTAGCAGATTTCAATCTTATTCGAGACTAGATTACTTATTGATACATTTGCAGACTTTAGATAAAATAATATCAGTTGAGATTGGCCCTATTGTATGGGCGGACCATGCAATGGTAAAATTGATACTTAAAACTGATAATTTTGTAAATATAATGAAAGCTTGGGAAATTAATCCATCTCTTTTTTCTGATAAGGATAATAAAAACTCAATTAGTGAGGAATTATCCTTTTCTCAAACTTACAAAAACTCAGTGCAATCTAAAGTTGTTATTTGGAATGCTCATAAAGCTTTTATTACGGGGATGTTTATAAAACTCCAAACTCAACGAAAGAGGGAAAGAGGGAGCTTACTAAGGGACCTATACATCCAACTATATAATCTAGAAAGAACGAATAAGTATAATACGAATCCTGATAACACAATTTGTACACAAGACAAATTTAAAACAAATCTAAAATTTTGCAGGACAGGGCAGATAGATCAATTTGGGTTCTCCAACAGAAATAAAACAGGAAATTAAACAAACAAAAAAAAAAGATTGAACCTCTGTGTAATAAACAAGGTAAAAAAAACTCTAAACCTAAAGAGATTCGAGATATTTTTTATAGATACTATCAGAAGCTATATAATTGAGAACAGACTAAGGAAGTTAAGAAACCTTCTATTCAATATATTGATTTTTTTAAATGAAATAAAGTTGCCTGTAATATCTCCAATAGACCTAGAAACCTTAAACCAAGATTTAACAATAAGTGGACCTTGATACCTTTTCCAAGCCCTCTTACTTCATTAAATCAATTAGCTAAAAAACTGAAATGATCTTTGTTGTCAAAATGGTCTAATTGGGGTATTAATTCCTTATGGAATTTATATAAGAATAACAAACTCGCTTCATTTCAAGAATTCATAAATGAATTTGGTTTGATTATAATAGATAAAATACTTCACTGTATACTTCAAAATATAACCTCAAACAATGAATCTTTGACTAATTTTGAGCAACCGATTAACTCCCAAAATAAAAAAAAATACATAATATCCAGATGTTTTGATGTTTTAATAAACATTATAGATAGAGGAAAAACCTCCAGAATGGTTTCTTGAGAGAAAGACATTGGACAAATTTGGCCTACAGAAATCTGGTTTAATAGTTTGAAGTTTACAAATAAAATTATTAAATATACACCTTTTAGAGAAATGTATTTCAAAGTTCTTAATAGATGACATCTAACACCATACTAATTGTCTACATTTTCATCTAATTCTAGTGATGCAAATTCCTGGAGAGGGTGTGGTAAAGAAGTGACTCCCTTTCATATTTGGTGGGAATGTAAGAGTGTACAAGATTTTCAGTGAAATCTCTAGTATGACTAAATCTGATATTAAGCCATCTCCAGAAGTTGCTCTTTTGCATATTTTTTTGACTCCAACAAAATTGAGGACTAACGAGTTGATTATTCAAATAGTTACTATAGCCAAATGGCTGTTAGAACGTAATTGGAAACAATTGCGTACCCTAACATTGGATTAAAATGTCATCAATCATGAATATAAATGTTTCCCTAGAGAAGGATATTCACGATATGGGGATTGGAGGATTTTCACTGGATAAGTGGTATTTGTGGCAGAAATTTGAGAACACTGAATAAGTATAGTAATATATGGCTTATTTCTTCTTCTGTCACCTTTCACCCTGCCTACTAGACGTCAATTCTAGCCCTGAGGCTCTGCACCCTCGCCTTTTGCCTCTATCCCGATATATTAAATGTATTACTAATGGCTATTATATGTTACTAGCGACTTGCCCATCAAAAAATGACGGCAATGTGATGTATATGTTTGTGAAGTTGTTTAGTTATTTAAATATATTTTTGACCCTTGTAAGTATTGTGATATGAACATGTATTTTTGTAAAATGTTGATGTAATGGTTTTTTAACATGAAATTTGTATCTGAAGAATTGTTCACTTTAATATACATTGAATCCAGAGGAAATTAAAAATTAAAAAGCCTTGTTGAAACGTCCCGATTTTTACCATGAAGTTTAAAATATATGTAAGCAATTACCTTGAAAGTATATATTTTTAAACTTTAACTTTATTTTTTATGTAACTTTTGAAGTTGTCAAAACATTTGTATAATTTTGAACATTATAAACAGGAACATAGTGAATACATTTTGTAACGTAATTTTGTATTAAAAGTATTAACATTTGAATGTAAAAACAGTTGAACTTTAAATTAATCAGTATTAACATGCAATTTGTATCAGAATAATTGTTAAGTTTAATATACATTGAATGTAGAGGAAGGCATACAGTAAAAACTCTCCATAAACTGTAACTAATGAAAGTAATTCCTTACTGACCACATAAACTGGCGATAAACATTAATGTAGGTAGTAATCTTAAGATAACAGACAATATTTACATTGGCCCTCGTTCAATTGCAAATTTGCCAATTGAATAGGGGTCTAAATAAGCACATCACATATATTTTTTAAAGAAGTTTTTAGTTATTAAGCATCTATCCAAAAGCAAGGTTTTGACTAACTAAAAACTTCTTTAAAAAAGATATATTATGTGCTTATTTAGAGCCCTATTGAATTGGCCAAAATAGCAATTGAATGAGGGCCATTGTGACTTAAAAGGTGCTTGAGCTCTTAACATGAACTTTGTAATATGTTGAATGAAAAAACTTGAAAATATTGTTTTTAAACTCGTAACCTTAGAAACATTAACATAGTGACTTAACATTTTGACATAATTTTTCATAAAAATGCAAGGCAAGTATTTTGTGAGGCGAATTATCCATAAACATTACTTTTATTAATTATGACGGAATGAAACAACTAATTGTTATGTATTTTTTTATGCTTTTAAGAAATGTTTGCATGGCTTTAATTTGTATCCTGCAAAGTTATAGTACTTCATAGTAGACAATGTTTTTAGTAAAAATACGTCCATCTTCTAATAAATCACCTTGACTTTCATTGTTTTCAATGTAAACTTTAATAGCCTGTGGATTTTTGCAACGTGACAACGCAACGTACAATTGACCATGTGCAAATACTGGTTCTTCCAAGAAAATACCCACAGATTTGAAAGTTTGACCTTGTGATTTATTAATGGTCATGGCAAATGCCATAATAATGGGAAATTGTCTTCTTTGAAGTATAAAAGGGAGACTACTTTCACTTGGTGCTAAATCTATTCTTGGTATGAAAACTCTCTCTCCTTTATGGGTACCAGTTAAAATTTCAGCATCTATAAAATGGTCCTTTAATTGTTGAACAATTAATCTTGTGCCATTGCATAGGCCTTTTTTTGGGTTCATATTTCGCAGTAACATGATAATTGCACCTTTCTTTAGCTGCAAAATATGTGGTGGCATTCCAGAAGGAGTTAGAGAGTTTATGAATTCAGTGGAAAAGTTAGCCTGACTTTCATTGTCATCAGCAAGTACAGAATCAGCACTGTGATAATTTCTTTGTGGTGCATTAATTTTTTTTAAGATTTCATTATTGAGGATTAATGCATCTTTATTTTTACATGTCAGTATGACTTGGTTGGCAAGCTCGGAATATTCTTCGTTATTTATGCTACCTTCAAATATAGCCGATATAATATCTTGTTGACAAATCATATGAGGTGGGATCTCTACAGTGTCGTCAGGTAAATGTAGTATTTTTTCTGTTCTGCCTTCTTCAATTTTAATAAGCCAATCATTGAAATCAGTTTGGCCTTCTGATCTCATATTTTGTTGCAGTTGAAGATGGGTAAAATGTTTCCATACTGTGCTTGACTTGATACAGGTTTCGATAATGTCAGTTCTATTTCCATGTACAACAACAGGTAATGTTTGTCTGAAATCGCAACCCAACAACATTACCTTTCCACCAAATGGAAAAATATTATCCATGACTTCACAAAGCAAACGGTCAATACATTGGAGGGCATAGCATGACATCATTGTGGCCTCATCTATTATAATTAATTTACTTTTCTTTAATTTCTTTGCTTGTAAGGATGTCATGCGAATATCTGACACAGAATTTTCTAAAATAGGCACTGGCAGTTTAAATCCACTATGAACAGTTCTTCCACCTTCTAATAAAAGTGCAGCAATTCCAGTAGTGGCAAACGCCATTGCTATTTGTCCTTGTGCTCGTACTGAACTCATTAATAAATTGTACAAATAGGTTTTACCTGACCCGCCAGGTCCATCAAGATAGAAATAACGCTCTGTCACCATGTCATCATCTATTGCATTTTTAATGGCATGAAATGCTTGCAATTGTAGTGTATTTAAAGTTGCAAGTCTTTCTTGTGTTCTTTCTGCTTGTAGTTAAATGTCATAGTCTTCAAAGTTTATGTCATCTATAAGACCTGGATCAGGCAAATTAAAACTTGCACAACTTAATCCATGAGTTAAAAATACTTCTTGGATTTCCATTAACGCTTTTAAGTGTGCAATGGGTTCATTGTATCATCGCATAAAGTCTTCAGCCATATTACTTTTAAAAGTCTCCCACAAAGCTAATGCATTTGGAGCATTTGAGAAGATACAAATAAAAGCAAATTGTTCTCTCATCTGTCGTGGCATTTGACATTGTGCTGCTTCTTCTAAACATCTTTCCCACTCTGTATCATCAGCGAGTAAGTTTCTATGTTTCGCAGCTAAATGGAAGGATTCATATACAATGTCATTAACAGTTCTTAATTGTTCAAAACGTTGTGCTCCTGGAACATTTAAAAGTAATATCCGTAAGCAAAAACGTTCAACATCTCTTGGACTGACTGTGTAAATTCGTGGAATTATTTTATTGCCTCTGGTTTTTCTTGGTCTCCATAATCCATTCACAAAAACATAGTGATATGGAATTTCAATATATAAGTATTCTGTTGCTTGAGCATCATTGGAATTTAATGCAAACCATGCAGTTAGTGTAGTGTGACGATCTTCACTTTGGGCCAATGCATTCATTTCATTTCCAGCATGGAAATAGACTAAATGTCCTTGTGGCAAATGTACTGCTAATCTATATACTGCATGTGATCTATCATGCATTTCAAATTTTAAAAGCCGCCACATAGCTTCTGGTGCACTTACATAGCGAGCATCTACATGAGATGCAAGTTCATCATGTACTAACTCACTACATTCAGGGTTGTCTGCACTTTTGACGACTACAGTAGCTGCATCATAGCCTTTGTAAATATATTTGTAGACATATTTAATAGATTTGATGGAAGTGCAGGCTTCTACGTTGATGTGGGCATTGTACTTCATGAGTAAATGAGGATTGTAGGGTACTACATATCTATTGTCCACTTTTTTTCCACGAATAATGGCACTATCTCCTTCTCTTCTTTTATAAAGTGGATATCCATCACAATTTGCATATGTTTTGTCTCTAAAATCTTTAGGAAAATCTTTTGAACATTTATTATTTTCCATACATGGCGATTGTGGATTAATGTCTCCACAGGGTCCATGAATCATGCGATGAGTAACAATCTCATATAGTCTACCATATAGTTCTGGCAACTATGACTGCATCCACTTTGTCCGAAGTATCTAATTTATCTTTCTCTTGAAGTATTATCTGAAGATGTGCATGTGGAAGGCCTCTTTTTTTAAATTCAATGGTATATACATAAGCAAGACATTTGCCAAATAACTGATTTATAGTGAAGTCACGTATTAATTGATTTAATTTGATCTTAAAAACTCTGGCTACTAAATCTGGTCGATCAGAAGCCGTTTGTCCAAGAAGTAGATTTTGTGTAATTTCTGGCCATTGTGGATTACATGTAAATGTCAGAAATAAATCTGGTTTTCCAAATTTGGTGACAATAGCCATAGCATCATTGTATCTTTCTCTCATATTTCGAGGAGATCCTTGAAAGGAAGATGGTAAAATTATGGCTTTGCCAGCTGTCATGTCTCTGCTTGTAGCCACGTCAGCAACATAGTCCATGAGTCCACAATATTGTTCTACACGTAGTTTATCTTGTTGATATTTTATAAAGTTTAAATTATTTGCCTCAACTTGCAAATATGAATCAATAATCCATTGTTGTGTTAGTTTTCCACCACATAAAAATGGATTAAATTCATGTCTAATGGCAATTTGAGCTACTTTAAATTCAAGCATAAAAACATTATTTCGGATTTTGGCTTTAGCATTTAGTTAACTGGGAACGGTTAATTTTGGTTGCCAACCTGCTTCTCCATGTGGCAAAAAGATTGGATATGTCATTGGATCTAAATTTTGACTTAAGATATTTATAATAAGAAATGGTTGCTCATTTCTTGTTGTCCATAATGTTATTTAGCTCTATGAAAACACTGGGTAAGCATTTTTTATTTTCTTCCATCTGCATACGTTGGTCAACAGCTTCCATTGTATCTAGGACATATAGTTGAGCGAATTTTCTTTGCTCTCCTTCCTCTGGATGTAAATGTGAAGTACGATGATAAATTTGGCCTTGGACTTTAAAACAGTAAGGACCATGTCCTGGTACATTAGCAGCTAATGTTGCCCCCATAGATGCAAAGGATATGGCACTATTGTAGGATCTTATGTTTGTCTTAACATTTTTGTAGTTTGGAAAAGTAGGTTCAGTCATAATATTTTGTAAATAAATTGGAAATTCTTTCCTTTCTGGAAGTTTGAACTTGCCTTTTTGACAACAACTAATAAATTGGCCATATCTGGGTCTCTCCTGTTTAAAATAATAAGCCTCACAAAACTGACATTGAGTAGTCATGTCCCCACAACTATGAACCTCTACTGCCAAAGACTTCAGTAAAGGACAATTTGCAAAGCATATAGGAGTTTGACTTGCATATTCATCAGGTGAAAAGTCATGGAATGTTTGAACAACAGGTTCTAAATGCTTAGTTTTTTTCGTGGTTTTTCTTGGTATATGTTGTCCTTGTTTTGTTGAAATGTCCTGTAAGGTTTCAGTAACAGGTTGTAAATGTTTTATTTTTGTAGTTGCTTTTTTTGGTCTGTCTTTAATTGTATCTTGTAAAATGTCATCTGATGTTTGAGGAATAGGTTGTAAATGCTTTATTTGCGTTGTATTTTTTTTTGGCGTATCTTTCATTTTTGCAGCTGATAGTCTTTTGCTTGCAAGTCTTTTGCGTTCTTTTTCTCGTCTAATTTCTTTCTCCTCTGGTGTCTGCTGGGCGGCCCATCTCTCTTGTCTTTCTCTAGTTTGACGTCTTTTCTTCTCTTGTTTGCTCTCATTATCAGACATATTAATCTGTAAAGGCCAAAAAAGAAATGTAATTGGGTATATTGAAGTTTGTAATTACTGTTAAAGATTATTGTGCACAATTGAGAAATAAACGGTAAATCATTAATGTATCAGTTATATTTTGTTGAAAGTTATAATTCCTGGCCTCATTTAATAACAATTTGGCCAATTGAGTACTGCTGTAAATAAGCTGTTAACATCTTTTTTTTAAATAATTTTTTAGTTATTGAAAACCTTGTTTGTGGATAGATGTTTACCACAGAAAAACTTCTTTGCAAAAAAAACAATTTATGTGCTTATTGAGCAATGTAATGCATAGTGCCAATTTAAATAGAATAAGGGACATAGTCATTAATTTTTTTTTTTTTTAGTTGACACGGATGCAGATGAAACATGTTTCTTTAATTTTCTCCTTTTGTACTTATTATACTGTACCTTGGTTTAAGTGTGATTTAAATTCGAATGTTTGTTGGTCCTTGGTTGAAAATCTTTGTCCAATGGTCTGGTCCTCTGTTGTAAGTCCTCGTCCGATGGTGTGGTCCTCTGTGAAAAATCCTGGTCCTATGGTCTGGTCCTCTGTTGAAAGTTGTGGTCCATTGGTATGGTCCTCTGGCGATAGCCCTCGTCCGATGGTGTGGTCCTCTGGCGATAGCCCTCGTCCGATGTTGTGGTCCTCTGGCAAAACCCCTTGTCCAATGTTGTGGTCCTCTGGCGATAGCCCTCGTCCGATGTTGTTGTCCTTTGTTGAAAGTCCTCGTCCGATGGTGTGCTCCTGTGTTGAAAGTACTCGTCCGCTGGTATGGTCCTGTGTTGAAAGTCCTCGTCCGCTGGTATGGTCCGTGTTGAAAGTCCTCGTCCGATGGTCTGGTCCTGTGCTGAAAGTCCTCGTCCGATTGTCTTCACGCAGTATCTGTTGTAACATAAAATTGTAAAAGTTGTTTGAGTGAAATGTCTTTTAAATTATAAAAAAATGTCTTAATTTTGGTGTATTGTATCTGTTCTGGTTATTTTTTTCTATGTGTTTGTCTAACTTTATCTACAATCCTGATTTGTTTGCACGACTTTTGTTATCCTTACTTAAGCTTCTTAGTAAGGCTTGTAGGTTGTGATATATTAAAGAAGAATATTAATTTAGTTTGCTATGTGTTTTTTTGTACAATCCTGTTTTGTGCACACCACTTTTGGTATACTTATTTAAGGTTAATTGTAATGTTTCTAGGTTGTTAAACATTAAAGAAGAATCTTAATTTAGTTTCCTATGTGTTTGTGTGAGTTTAAGTACAATCCTGTTTTGTGCATACCACTTCTGGTCTACTTATTTAGCCTTGTTTGTAAGGCTTATAGGTTGTTAAACATTAACTAAAAATATGAATTTAGTTTGCTATGTGTTTGTGTGAGTTTGTTACCATCCTGTTTTGTGCGCACCACTTGTGGTATACTTATTTAGCCTTTATTGGGATGGTTATATTTTTTTAAACATGAAATAAGAATATTAATGTACTTTGCTATGTGTTTGTGTGAGTTTGTTACCATCCTGTTTTGTGCGCACCACTTGTACTAAAGTTATTTAATCTTCATTGTACTTGTTATAGGTTATTAAATATTAGAGAAGAATGTTAATGTAGTTTCCTATGTGTTTGTGTGAGTTTTTGTACAATCCTGTTAGGTGCGCGCCAATGTTATTATTGTTATTTAGGCTTCTTTGTAAGGCTTATAGGTTGTTAAGCATTGAATAAGAAAGTAAATTTAGTTTACTATGGGCCTCATTCAATTTCAATTTTGCCAATTGAATACGGCTCTAAATAAGCACATAGCATTATTTTTTTAAAGAAGTTTTTAGTTACTAAAAACCTTGCTTTTGGATAGATGTTTACTAACTAAAAACTTCTTTAAAAAAAATATGTTATGTGCTTATTTAGAGCCCAATTCAATTGGCCAAACTGGAATTGAATGAGGGCCTATGTGTTTGTGTGAGTTTGTTATAATCCTGTTTTGTGTGTACCACTTTGTGTGTACCATATGTTGCATACTTTGGCCCTTATTCAATTGCATTTTGGCCAATTAAATAGGACTCTAAGGGCATCATTCTATTAGCGGCAGCAGCCATTGCGGTGCCGCAAGGACCGGCCGCAAGCTATTCGGCTATTCTATTCCCTTACGGCCGGGGGCTCCGGCAGGCTTGCGGCCGGCGCCTTGCTATCCCTTGTGGCCGCTCGCGACGGAGGAAAGCCTTTGATCTAAAACGGCCGCAAGAGTTTCGGCCGCAAGAAAGCCCCGGTTGCTATTCAATTGCTACGGGAAACCTCTCTGCAAGGCTAAAAGCGAGCCGCAGCTTACTTGCAGGAAAGAGGTCCCGCTAGCACCAATTAAGCACGAAATATAGCCCAAATAAAGCCATCCTGCACTTTGAGAAGACTATAAAGTGATTGTAGGTGTTAGCAAAAATAGCACAACATTCCCCTACACTCAAATCCGTAATTTTTGTATTTTCAAATTCTTGTCAAATATAAGTGAACAAAGACCCGAGGGCTTGGAGCACCTCAGACTCTCAAAGGCTGCGGGATTAGCCTCCGTCAAGTCCGGAAATGGGTAAAATAGACCTACGGGTCGTAAAGGGCTAACTTACAAGTCGTAGCATCGAAAAGCCATTCTGTGCTTTTATTAAAAGTGAAAGTGATGTTTGGTTTCAGAATTAATAGCTCAACATTCCCCTACTCTCAAATGCGCAAATAAAGATATTTAACTTCATCTATCATGCAAGCCCGCATGGGTTTGAATAACGAGCTACAGGCTTGGAGGGCAATCATCCGCAAAACCCGTACGTGTTTCACTAAGAAGCTACGGCCAAGTCTCAAGCGTAATTCTGAAATCAAACCTGAAATCAATTAACCAATAGGAAGATGACAATCAAGGGCACAAATAGTTTAAAAGGGAGTGAAATTCGTAAATCTGTGACTGTGTTGTATGCTGTGCAAGTGGACACACAGGTCTTGGAGTTGGAGGTTTTGTGAGAGCAAGAGAGAGAGAGGAGGAGAGATGGAGGGAGAAGGCAGCGAAGGGAGAGGTCAGGGAGAGCAGGGCCCCCAGCCACAGGCTGGCCAGCAAGCTGCTGCTGCTGCTGCATGCAAAAGGGCAGCAAATTTCACCAGCCAGGAGATCGAAACACTGGTTAGAGGAGTGCAAGCCCGACACTCCATATTAACCGGTGGGAGTGAAGTGAGGCCCAGGCAGAGGACAGATGCCTGGAAGGAGATCGCGGCTGAGGTCTCCTCGCTGGGGTATGCCAATCGTCCCTGGCAGTCTGTCCAGCACCGGTTTCAAGACTGCAGTATTGCTGTGAAAACGAAGATGGCCAATGAGGCCAAAGCAGCACGTGGAACCGGTGGTGGGCCGCCAGAAACGTTCACATACCCCGGTTGGGAGGCCACAGTGCGCGACATGATCCGGCCAGCGTCAGTCGTGGGCCTCCCTAGCCTGGTGGACTCCGGTCAGTCTGAAAGCCTGCAATGTGAGTACCATGTACACCTTAACACCCTCATATGTACGCACATGTACCCCACACAGATAGATAACTGACGTTGAATTGCACTGTAAGATATCTGGTTGTGACTACAGATATATGAGGCTGCAAAAATCATGTAAATCCAGTGTAAAGAAATATACTTGTCAGAATTGTTAGCAATGAAATATATGTCCAATACCTCCTCCCACAACTGATTATGATACCCTTTTGCAAATCTATGGATGTTACTGTTATGTTTGCTGTTGGTTCCCAGTGCATATAAAGCATACATGACAACTCCATTGCAATTGTTTGTATATTGTCATGAGTTCCCCTGTCACACTCTACTCCATGTTAAACTGGCCCATCCCTAGCTGTTTGGCTTAACCCTCCTACTGCTTAGAATTCATGTACATTTTGATTATAGGTATAGCGGATGTATCCTGTTTTATGTGGGCATTTCAGTATGTGCTGGAAGAGTGCCGCCGCCGACTCTAGGGATGCGGCTGCGCTTGCGTCCCCATGTAGCCGTCAAAAATAGTTGGTACACCCAAAGCCCCTAACCCTCTAACCCTAACCCCCTAAACCCCACTTTCTAACTCTAACCCATCCCCCCCTTACTGTAGCCAGAACCTGAAACCCATAACCACTTACCTGGCCTGCTGGGCTGGCGTAGCTAGAGTCGTTGGCGGGGCACTTCCAGAGATGCGCACATGCAACAGGATAGGTCCGGTCTAGCTGGTACATCCCCATGAGAGTACATGTATGGATGTGCACACTGCAGCATATGCGGATACAAACTCTGATGGACTGCAAGTTTGTGTCGTGTAACAGCATAATCTGGACCATGTTAAATTAACATGTTAACTCACATTGCTGAGGATTGGTCACAGATTGGTCTGTCTCACACACTGGCCAACAGATTCAGATGAGCATGTGTCCTAATTAACTGCAGTTGGCACACCGCACCAGCATTACATATAGTCATATGAGCCATGGGCCCTTTCCTGTTATCTGACCGTGACTGCTGGTAGCAGCAGTGAGCAGCCTCTACATGTCACAGCATTTTCCTCTAGATTATATAATCATGCATATTTAGTGGGTTATGGTGTTGTTAAGGTAAGGGGTTCGGATAAGTGTGAGGGCTAGTGCTTTTGGGCTTTTGTGTAAGTTGAAAATGATGTATATAACAGCGGCAGCGCCATCTATCAGCCCCTTGGTCCAACTGCTGCTGCCAGTAGTCGGTGTCACATAACAGGAAAGATCCCAGCCAGGATCCACAATACTAATGATGCAGATCAATTTTGATTGGCGTCAAACATTCACAGCCAATTACAAGTCACTCTGATCTCAGAGATATGGAAACAACAATACTCAAATCAAAATCTTGTCTCATTTCAGTACCATCCAGGCGTCCCCTGCCTCCACAGGTTCCTGCACCTTCTGAAGATGCAGGACCACCTGCGTCAACTTCACCTGTAGCAGGGCCCTCCTATCAAAGTCCGCCTGGGCCATCCAGAAGGTGCCAGCAATTCCCTCCAGCCAGGATAATGGCACCGCCTGGCTCCCAGCCAATGTGGGCTGGCCAAAAGTGGGGCCACCCAATGTGGTCCCATTCCGGTTGGGCCCCCAATATGGATTCCCAAACAATGCTGCCCTGGAGCATGGGCCCCCAGCAGGGCATGTGGCCCCCGCAGGACCAGCAGGCCACTGTGGCCACTACTGCCCAACAGGCCCCGCAGGCCCAGACAGCCACTGTGGCCACTCCGGACCAACAGGCCCCGCAGGCCCAGACAACCACTGTGGCCACTCCGGCCCAACAGGCCCCGCAGGCACAGACAGCCGCTGTGGCCACTCCGGCCCAACAGGCCCCGCAGGCCCAGACAGCCACTGTGGCCACTCCGGACCAACAGGCCCCGCAGGACCAGCAGGCCCAGCCAGCCACTCCAGCCCCGCAGGCTCAGCAGGCGTCTCCCAGGCAGGACACACCAGTCAGCAGTGCTTCCACCCAGAGGACACAGTGGTCTGGGTTGCTGCCAGTTAGTCCTGCGCTGTCAGCGGCCCAGTGCCAGGATTTCCTGGCTCATCTCCAGCATGAGCGTGAGCAAAATCACCAGTTCATGCTGGAGATGAGACGCCATGATGCCAGGAAGCTCGAGGAGAGGAGACGCATCAACGACCGGAACTTCCAGGAGAGGAGACGCCAGAATGACAGAGTCTTTGCTGAAATGACACTTCAAAATCAGCGGATGTTCCAGGAGGCTAGGCGTCATAATCTGTTAATGGAGGAGTACGCCCGAAGGCCTGAAATAGCCCGAGAAGGCCAGCACCAAGACCGGGCTACCCCTTCCAACTCACCACCTTCCACATCCCAGACCCTGTCCCCAGCATCCAGGCCGGAAGACCCTCAAAACATTAGAAGAGGTAGGGGCCGGCCTAGGGAAACATCTTCAAAAGGCCAGGAGAGCCAAGAAACACACAAGCGGAAGCGGAAATAGGTGAGAACATGTTCATGTTGCATATAGAAGCAATTGATGTCCAAGATCTATTGACGTTGAGGTGTTGCAGTCAATGCGTATATTGTTCTAATTGATGTCTTGTTCTTATCTCTTTAGGTTCCAATCAACGGAATTTATGCCTCCAGTTTTCTTTTCTTTTTCTATCATTTGCAAGCATAAGATTAAAGATTATGTATTGCTCACATTATCATTGTTTGTTTTCGTTTGTACTGTACCATGATTGGTAAACACCACATGAATGCTACACACCAACGTTATTGGATTAGTACATACATCTTCCTTCAATATACCAGCCCTGTGTTAATATAGGGTTGGGGTAACAGCCACTAGTGCAGCTGAGGGTGGAGGTAATATTCATGAGTTTGATTACAGTAACGGTGATGCATGATATTCATGTTCATGACACATGGATAGATTAATTCAGGGGAAATATCAAAAGTGAGTCCACCCCTAAGTGAAATTGGCGATTATTTTGTGTGGCCACCATTATTCTCCTGCACAGACTTAATTCTCATGGGGATGGAGTTCCCCAGAGTTTTACAGGTTGCCACTGGAGTCCTCTTCCACTCCTTCATGATGATATCATGGAGCTGGTGGATGTTAGAGACCTTGCACTCCCTGTAACGGAGTTGGAACACGCAGTCCAATATCTCCGCTGGTATACGGTACAATATCCAAGAAGCACTACAGTCTCACCATTCCCAACCTCCAATATTTGCCCACACTTAATTGGGAGTCAAATGAATACTGACTTTATTTTGTTGCCCAGAAATATATATATACACATCTCTTCCCACAGGCAATACACACATCCCCCATAGTTGGCCACACAATACACATTGAGGGACAACAGGTGGGTCACACCTCCTGGAGACTACCTGGCTACTTTGATACAATCAGACATTGCTTAGATCATCCTTCTTTGTTATGTCTGATAATGAAAACACTTTATACAATAGACTTCCTTATCCTATGATGAGTCTCTGTACTAGGATTATCTATTATGCCAAGGTCTGCAATAGTCTGGGCTAAGATTTTTCCGAGCAGAAACCAACATACATACAGTATAACAGTATGATCATATTTTAACCATAACCATAAAACCGGGTAAAACAGTGATGGGATCCGTTACACTCCACACCTTCCATTTGAGGAGTACCCCACAGATGCTCAATAGGGTTTAGGTCTGGTGACCTACTTGGCCAGTTCATCAACTTTTGACCTTCAGCTTCTTTAACCAGGCAGTGGTCGGCTTGGAGGTGTGTTTGTGGTCGTTATCATGTTGGAATACTGCCCTGCGGCCTGTTCTCCTATGTGAGGGATCATGCTCTTTCTCAGTTTGTCACAGTACATGTTGGCATTCATGGGTTCCCTCAAAGAACTGTAGCTCCTCAGTGCTGGCAGCATGCATGCAGGCCCAGACCAAACATATATGCATGTGTATATATGTTTTAGCTAATATGTTGTGTGGATTCCCACTATATGCATTTACCTAATGATGTCAGATGCTGCCTCCCCTCTCTCTGCATCACTGTTTTGGTTCAAAATGATGGGTTCATCTCATATCAATGTTTTTGTGTTTGTTGTGACTTATCCATTTATCTCTGGCACTGGGGAGCTACAGTCCATTGAGGGAACCATGAATGAAAACATGTACTGTGACATACTGAAGCAGAACATGATCCCCTCCCTTGGGAGACTGGGCTGCAGGGCAACATAACATAACGACCCTAAACACACTGCCAAGACGACACTGCCTTGCTAAAGAAGGTAAAGGTGATGGACTGGCCAAGCTTGTCGACAGACCAAAACCATATTGAGCATCTGTGGGGCATCCTCAAACTGACGGTGGGGGAGTGCAAGGTCTCTAGCATCAACCAGCTATGATGTATCATTAAGGAGTGGAAGAGGACTCCAGTGGCAACCTGGGAAGCTCGGGTGAACTCCCTGGCCATGAGGGTTAATGCAGTTCTGGCAAATAATGGTGGCCACACATAATTGACATTTCGTGTCAATTTTGACATTTCAAATTAGGGGTGTACTCACTTTTGTTGACAATGGTTTAGACATTAATTGCTGGGTATTGAGTTATTGATGGGTCAGAAAAATTACTTTACATTGTAGCAGAGTGTCATTTCTTCAGTGTTGTCACATGAAAAGATATACTAAAATGTTAACAACAATGTGACGGGTGTACTCACTTATGTTAGATACGGTGGCCCTCATTTAATTGCAATTTGGCCAATTGAATAGGGCTTGAAATAAGCACATAACATATATTCTCTGAAAAATGTTTTAGTTAGTAAACATCTCTCCAAAATCAAGGTTTTCACTAACTAAAATCTGTTTGACACAATATATGTTCTGTGCTTATTTTGAGCCCCATTCAATTGGCAAAATCGCAATTGAATGAGGCCCTGGATGTTTACTATTAGGATGTGAGCCACTTACAGAAACCTGTCTCATTTGTCTGTTTCTGCGTCATATAGATTGTTAATACCAACCTTCCCTTATGTTTGAAATCAGTAATGCAAACACACTGTGAGAATTCTATTGACACCCCTAACTGATAGTGCAGAGCACAGATGTGGAGTCTGAAGGTCCTTTTATTGATGTTCCGGAAATGCTATGGTGTCAACATTGACGAGGCAGACACAAACAACATCGCAGATAAATCATATTTAATATTTACAGAAATTAACAAGGCAAGCTTGCCACAAAGCCACAGGTTGACTAATCAACACAGGTATGCAAAGGATCATGGTGGAGGGGAGTAGGATACAAAATCCAAGTAACACAGGGAAATAGGGATATGAGAGCAGAATGCAGGCATGGAAAATTACATTGATATGGATGATCAGGGGATGTACAGTATATCAACCAACATTAGGCAATATAATAGATCTCATTATTGTTCCGACATATATATAACAGTCAATAAGGAAACACCATAATAATCCAGAATAAGGTGATATACATATGGGGAGAGCAAAATGTATGCTTGTGTGTTAAACGGACACTCTGATGCCACATCAGAAGTATAAGTGCTCAATCAGTGAATGCTATGAGCCCATAACGTCAGTTCTCACGCAACAATAAGCAGCACATAGATAACCTTGGTCAAAAAGATGGTGACCTGACCAGGACCATATCAGTCAGATGTTACTTATTGCAGAGAACTCACAACAAACCAGGCAATATCAGTGATAGTTTGTTCTCTGATTGAGCATCTATACTCACTGTTGTTGAATATGCATAACTGAAGATTAACGTAACCTCCTTAACTGTTAAGTCCCAAGCCTGGATTTACTCTTCCCCATATGCACAGGGAAGGTCACATCAGCACTGAAGAAAAGATCTTGAAGGGTTGGTGCTGCAGGCTTCACAACAGTCCAAGTAGAGGAGAGGATAGAATGTCTAAACCAATAGATACCTATGAATCGAGATAGACTATATGAGCATACACATGCTGTGGATATACCAGGAACATCAGCTGACAGATGTCACATCACATCTGCATTGTATATTGAAATTGTCTCGTGACACATATCGGCTATTCAGTCAAGGTCATCAGATATCAAACTGGATCCAACAAAGCAATGAAACGGACACATGCACATACATGAGGACATTGACATGGCCACGGAATGTCAGGATGTTTATCGTCATGCCTTGTTCTGACCGGGATCTGGAATACAAACACACAAATAATATATTAGTGGAAACCTTACATATGCCATATGAGCAGCCACCAACAGATGTAGGTATGTCGGCACACATGTTAGGCATTGGGATCTCGTACAAGCTAACCATCTGTACGATGATAATGATGGCCCAGACTAATTTGTCCTGATGTGGGAATATTATGATTAGTCGAATTCTCATTTATTTGTATTGTGCAAACATATTCCGTAACGCTGTACAGGGGAGAAGAACCCGGACATATACAGTATGTAATATTAACAACGCAAGAAAATGGAGGGCCCTGTTTGGAGCGTAAAGTCTGTTGATAAATGATTTGTTCACAAAGGCCCACACAAGATTAGAAAATCACCACTTCCAAGTTAAAGGTAATGGACATGGGGAAGAGTTGATAAGGAATAGCAAGGTTAATAAGTAAGTCAGAGATACATAGGAAGGAGGTTGTGTCAAGTAGAAAGATATGCATTAGTCGGAGAGGAAAGGGATCAGATGTAAAGTGCGATGCACTATTATGTAATAAGGTATCTGCCCCATGTGGACAGATAATGTAATCTGCAGATGGGACAGTCAGGAGACACATAGTTTAACCATAGCTTGAGTAGGATTAGGTGATGGGCGAATAAAAGGAGAGAGGTGGGCATGAGAGTTGAAATGAAAATGATGCAGACAAAAAGGGGAGAAGTAAAGAAGAGTCTGAGGAAAAGGCAGGGGATGTGAGGAAGAAGACAAGAGAAAACATAGTGGAAAGGGTTAATTGGGATAGTTAGCAGAAGACTTGTGTGACTCAATAAATTAAGGGTAAACAGGGGTGGGTAGGATGAGGAGAGAGAGAGAGAGAGAGAGAGACACCAGTGCATCCTGTAATAGAAAGGGAAGATCACAACTATCACACATTGATACATGTTCGGACATCCACATGTGGTTCTCTACCTTGGATAGATCAAGTGGAGTATTCAACGAAGAGATCTGTTCCCCCAGGACACGTCTGCATGGTCCGATAAACATTTCGGACCGCTTCAGCAATACATAGGGGATGTCTTGGGGAAAAAGAAAGTTAGGCCTACATTAATGTAGTTATTAGTCATTTCCTCTCATGCATACATGCACATGTTTCCCGCAAATACTCACTTACAATGTAGACGCCATTGATGTAGCTGATGTTCTGTTGCTGGCAAGGTCGTTTCCCATGTCTGTGTGGGTAAACAATGTGTTGACACACGGCAACAGTTCTGTAATGGCAATATGATGAGATGAGTCACACAATCCATATGATATATTGCACAATGATTCCTAGTTAACACATCCTTGAGACTATTCATGTTATCTGACTGAGAATGCTTTTACCAGCATTCGCTGACAAAGAACAGGGGACATCCCCTCTTTGCATCACATGAGGTACATTTATTATGGTTTACAGTATGCTGGTATGTTCATATATCCAGATTGCTAGGAATTGCATTGACCTCCATGGGATGTGGAATAGCATGATCAGACAATGTGAACATTACTGTTCTGGGCAGATGTTTTCAAATACGATTGTGAGGCCTATATACATTGACATTGTGGAATACATCAGACCATCCATTTAGCTTAGCTTCTTGAGGTTGGCAGATATCAATATATATGATGTGTATGGGAATGTGCGCATACTTACCAGTAACGGATATCAGAGCAGGCTGTATTTGATCCAGTATGAAGAATGCGTCACGAGACATATGTTACATCACAAAGCTATCCTCTACTGTGGACTGTTGGATATTCTGGAAGACAATGGGGAAGGAGAAAAGAGATGTATTAGTAACCATAAGCCATGTACATTTGAGTTGGTTGTAATTAGTTTCAGACTCACATGTGAAGTACTCACGAATGACGTGGGCACGTAGTTGTGACCCCTGAACGTTATCCCCACCATCGGGAGGTACTGGACGCTCCGCCGGTTCAAGCGGAGCATCATCAATGTTCCCCAGACAGTTTGCCTGTACTGCTATATTGTGCAGAATACAGCAGGCCATGATGATGTGACAAACCTTCCCTGGTGTAAACTGTAGCGCCCCGCCAGTGGAATGTAAACATCTGAAGCGCATCTTCAGGAGTCCAAAGGTGCGCTCTATTACATTCTGGGTTCTGGCATGGGCCGCATTGTACCTCTCCTCCCCCTCTGTGCGTGGATTGTTCACAGGGGTCAACAATTACGGCAAACACCTATATCCTGCATCACCTGAAGGAAACAAAAATGGGAGATGTAGATATGAATGGGAGTTTGTGCTGCTCGTTAAAGCATCTGTAAATATACGCAATGATTAATGTGACGTTAGTTTAGGGATCTCTGGCTTGGAACTTCATACTCCTATGACCACGTCACATCGGGTTAGGCACAGCAACAAGCTACGATGCAATGGGTCAGTCGGCACACCTTCTTTATGGCGCAACAATGGAATTACATTACAGTGGAACATTATGTATATTTTAGGGGATCCTTTATGGGTACTCACTCAGTAGCCACCCAGGTGGAGCTTCTCCAGACTCAAAATAACGATGGGTGGATGACTGACGCAGGATATGAGCATCATGAGTACTTCCCGGGAAGCCGGAAACCACATTTTGTATGCACATGTCTGCATCACAAACAGCCTGTACATTGATGTAATGATAGTGTTTGAGATTTCGGAACATGGCTTCTTGCTCTCTAGGAGGTATCAATGCTACATGTGTACAATCTATAGCACCGAGCACATTGGGGATACCTCCCATTCGAAGAAATCTGCTTTCACCTTCAAGATCTCTTCCCCAGTGTGGGGAAAACTGATGTATCTGGCAGCTTTCGGAACGATAGCATGGAGGAATGTGCTCAGGCACCTTGAAAGGCTTGCTTGAGACATTCCTCCTACTATGCTAGCAGTGTTCTGAAAACTACCAGATGATAGGATGTGTATGGCAGCTAACATCCGTGTCATGCCTGGGATGGCTCTATTGGTCCGTGAGGAAGGCTCCATGTCCTCCCTCAGGACCGCATAGAGCTCCTCCAGGCTGGCACGGGTTAGCCTAAAACGCTCATACACTTCCACATCAGTTAACCCCTCTAATGTGACTCTCTCCCTGTACACCCTGGGTGCACAAATCCTCTGGCAGGCTCCTGGGCCTGCTCACCCCCCTGTGGGTCTGGCTGTGCAGGAGCCCCTACTTCATGTGCCACACCCTCTAGGGGTCTCTCATCTGGCCCCCCCATCAGCTGATCACCCACATCAAGGTCCTCCTCCCTGTCTGCAGGTGCCCTCATATCCCCCTGTCCCTGTGCCACTGGAGCTCTCTCCCCTAACTGACCCCCCACCATGACCCTAGGCATGTCCTCTGATGAGCCACTTGCCTGGCTTGGTTCCGGACCACCATGGATTGCATCAGCACACTCACCCACATTCACTCCCAGCCGCCCCTCTCTGTCACGCCTCAGCCACTCCACAGTCGCACGCCTGACAGCCCGGTTTCCACTCTGCAACATTCGAAACAAATATCCATTCCTACGACGCTGCGCTCTCCTCACATACCTATACGCTGCACTCAGGTTGCTGCTATCCATGATGGTTCAGACTTGCTAATTCATGGATGATGGTGTGGTTATATAGCTTGCTAATTACCCCAGCTGTGATTATCCGGGTGGATTTCACAAATGGAAAAGCTCACTGGTGTATCTAAGCTTCATCATGTTATGAAGTTCCCTGATTATGGATTTGTTGAGCCATTTTAATTAGTAACGCCTAATATTCTGGCCCACATTTGAATTTGGGCCCATGCTCCATGATGTAATGTGGCGTGGAAATATATACAATATTTGTGTTCAAAAATCAAGATGTGATAAAAGAGATGTAAATCAGATAATGTTGATATGTTTAGGGGACACATTCTATCCTTTCTGAGTGCTAAAGGGTTAATTTGGCCGCCATTTTAAGGATGTACATGACACAAAAAAAATCTCTTTTATTAACATATTTGATCATTGTGGATTGTTTTTACAGTAATTCGAATGCCTTTTATTGCTTCCTTTACACTTTTAGGGCCCTTTCAGCCCTTTTTCATTACAATGCCGTAAGTGCATAGTGTGGACTTCAACGGATGCGGCCGTAAATTAAATCTAGCCAGGCGCGAATCGCGGCCTTCAGAATGTAGGAAGGCCGTGACGTTTAGGCGCGCACGCAAGCTGGAAGGGGGACGGACTAGCCCCGCCCGGCACGAACCATCCAATAGCGGAATCACAGGTCGCACAGCCAATCACTTAAGGGATAGACCATTTGATTGACAGTGGGAGTGATTAAATAGGAATGACACGCACACACGCCTCGACTGTGTTGCGATTTCGGACGAAGTAGCACGCGGTTCCAGGAGCTTGGTGGTTGAGAGTAGGTAAGTTGCTTTATTATCAAGTCGCTGTTTAAGTTCTTTTTACGGGAATCCATTACTACATTTACGGATGCCGATGTAAAGAAGTACAATTGTGTTTTTGGCTTGTTTATAGGTGTTTGGAGGGAGTTTGGAGAGTTTTGGAGTTTATATCCGGCCCATAGGAGTTTGGAGGGAGGTAAGTTGCATTGTACATGCTTTTCTTCCTATCAAGCTGTCTTTTATTTGTATGTTTTGCCAATTTCTATATTTACTGAATACACTGGTGAGAGGTACAATTGTGTTTTTTGCTTCTTTATAGGTGTTTTGAGTATTTTTGTTTGTGTGGGAGTTTGGATCCGGCCCATAGGAGTTTGGAGGGAGGTAAGTTGCATTGTACATGCTTTTCATCCTATCAAGCTGTCTTTTATTTGTATGTTTTGCCAATTTCTATATTTACTGAATACACTGGCGAGAAGTAAAATTGATTTCTTTGCTTGTTTATAGGTGTTTGGAGGATTTGGGATCTTTGATCCGGCCCTTAGGGGTTTGGAGGGAGGTAAGTTGCATTGTACATGCTTTTCATCCTATCAAGCTGTCTTTTATTTGTATGTTTTGCCAATTTTTATATTTACTGAATACACTGGCGAGAAGTACAATTGTGTTTTTTTTGCTGTTGGCCTATAGGTTTGGCGAGTTTGTTTTTGTGGGGAGAGGAGTTTTGTGGAGGGAGGTAAGTTATTTATATTTTTCTGTTTAATATTAGATCTGGATCTCTCTCTCTCAAAATCTCTCTCTATCTCTCTCTATATATATATAGAGAGAGAGAGAGATTGATTTTGAGTTTGATTGAGTTTGATTTGGAGTTTGAGTTTGATTGAGTTTGATTTTGAGATTGAGTTTGATTGAGTTTGATTTTGAGATTGAGTTTGATTGAGTTTGATTTTGAGATTGAGTTTGATTGAGTTTGATTGAGTTTGAGTTTGATTTTGAGTTTGATTGAGTTTGATTTTGAGATTGAGTTTGATTGAGTTTGATTTTGAGATTGAGTTTGATTGAGTTTGATTTTGAGATTGAGTTTGATTGAGTTTGATTGAGTTTGATTGAGTTAGATTTTGAGTTTGAGTTTGATTGAGTTTGATTTTGAGATTGAGTTTGATTGAGTTTGATTTTGAGATTGAGTTTGATTGAGTTTGATTTTGAGATTGAGTTTGATTGAGTTTGATTGAGTTTGATTGAGTTTGATTTTGAGATTGAGTTTGATTGAGTTTGATTGAGTTTGAGTTTGATTTTGAGTTGGATTGAGTTTGATTTTGAGATTGAGTTTGATTTTGAGATTGAGTTTGATTGAGTTTGATTTTGAGATTGAGTTTGATTGAGTTTGATTTTGAGATTAAGTTTGATTGAGTTTGATTGAGTTTGATTTTGAGATTGAGTTTGATTGAGTTTGATTTTGAGATTGAGTTTGATTGAGTTTGATTTTGAGATTGAGTTTGATTGAGTTTGATTTTGAGATTAAGTTTGATTGAGTTTGATTGAGTTTGATTGAGTTTGATTTTGAGATTGAGTTTGATTGAGTTTGAGTTTGATTTTGAGATTGAGTTTGATTGAGTTTGATTGAGTTTGAGTTTGATTTTGAGTTTGATTGAGTTTGATTTTGAGATTGAGTTTGATTGAGTTTGATTTTGAGATTGAGTTTGATTGAGTTTGATTTTGAGATTGAGTTTGATTGAGTTTGAGTTTAAATTTTGAGATTGAGTTTGATTGAGTTTGATTGAGTTTGAGTTTGATTTTGAGTTTGATTGAGTTTGATTTTGAGATTGAGTTTGATTGAGTTTGATTTTGAGATTGAGTTTGATTGAGTTTGATTGAGTTTGATTGAGTTAGATTTTGAGTTTGAGTTTGATTGAGTTTGATTTTGAGATTGAGTTTGATTGAGTTTGATTTTGAGATTGAGTTTGATTGAGTTTGATTTTGAGATTGAGTTTGATTGAGTTTGATTGAGTTTGATTGAGTTTGATTGAGTTTGATTTTGAGATTGAGTTTGATTGAGTTTGATTGAGTTTGAGTTTGATTTTGAGTTTGATTGAATTTGATTTTGAGATTGAGTTTGATTTTGAGATTGAGTTTGATTGAGTTTGATTTTGAGATTGAGTTTGATTGAGTTTGATTTTGAGATTAAGTTTGATTGAGTTTGATTGAGTTTGATTTTGAGATTGAGTTTGATTGAGTTTGATTTTGAAATTGAGTTTGATTGAGTTTGATTTTGAGATTGAGTTTGATTGAGTTTGATTTTGAGATTAAGTTTGATTGAGTTTGATTGAGTTTGATTGAGTTTGATTTTGAGATTGAGTTTGATTGAGTTTGATTGAGTTTGAGTTTGATTTTGAGTTTGATTGAGTTTGATTTTGAGATTGAGTTTGATTGAGTTTGATTTTGAGATTGAGTTTGATTGAGTTTGATTTTGAGATTGAGTTTGATTGAGTTTGAGTTTGATTTTGAGATTGAGTTTGATTGAGTTTGATTGAGTTTGAGTTTGATTTTGAGTTTGATTGAGTTTGATTTTGAGATTGAGTTTGATTGAGTTTGATTTTGAGATTGAGTTTGATTGAGTTTGATTTTGAGTTTGATTGAGTTTGATTTTGAGATTGAGTTTGATTGAGTTTGATTGAGTTTGATTTTGAGTTTGAGTTTGATTGAGTTTGATTGAATTTGATTGAGTTTGAGTTTGATTTTGAGTTTGATTGAGTTTGATTTTGAGATTGAGTTTGATTGATTTTGATTTTGAGATTGAGTTTGATTGAGTTTGATTTTGAGATTGAGTTTGATTGAGTTTGATTTTGAGATTGATTGAGTTGTAGATTGAGTTTGAGTGAGATTTCTACACATTTTTGCAATACACATAGGTGTTTCAAACTGCTTCTTCAATGGGGCTTGACAAGAACTTTTTTTCAGCCTAGAACAGCAGGACCATGTAGTTCCTACTACCTCTGGTACAGAGGATGGCTTCAGGATAGGTACCATGCCCATTAATATGTGCAGAATATAATGCAGATAGGATATTAGTGGCCTCAGACATGGGCCACTCCCCACACATGATAGAAGCACACAGTAAATAGCCGCATGCCTTGTATATATGCAAACTGTAACTGACCCTTCCACATTGTTTATGAAAGTATTGATCTAGGGTGTTTCATCAGAGCCTCTCAGGTCCAGAGTGAGAGGTGCTGTACACCCCTCCCACTGCGGTCACAGGCTCTGTCCACTTAAGGTTGATTACTGCAGTTAGTTACAACATTGATATCCAAGCAGAAATAGTGTTAGAGGCGATCAGAATGGGGGACGAGCGTGGAGCAGGCAAACCCACTAAAACATTTCTTTATTTCTCTTTCTTTTCTTTTCAGGTGGTGATGGAGGGAGAGGAGCAGAGGGTGGAGGAGTGGCAGAGAGTCCCGGGGCGTGGAGGTGGGGAAGAGGAGAGGAGGAGTGAGGAGGAGGTAATAGTTGAGGAGGGGGAGGTAGTGGAGGTGGAGGTAGTGGAGGAGGAGGTAGTGGAGGAGGAGGTAGTGGAGGAGGGAGAGGAGGAGGAGGAGGGAGGAGAGGAGGAGGGAGGAGAGGAGGAGGAAGGAGGAGGAAGGAGGGAGGAGAGGAGGAGGGAGGAGAGGAGGAGGGAGGAGAGGAGTAGAAGGAGGGAGGAGAGGAGGAGAAGGAGGGAGGAGAGGAGAGGAGGGAGAAGGGAGGAGAGTAGAGGAAGGAGGGAGGAGAGGAGAGGAGGAGGGAGAAGGGAGGAGAGTAGAGGAAGGAGGGAGGAGAGGAGAGGAGAAGGGAGAAGGGAGGAGAGTAGAGGAAGGAGGGAGGAGAGGAGAGGAGGAGGGAGAAGGGAGGAGAGTAGAGGAAGGAGGGAGGAGAGGAGAGGAGAAGGGAGAAGGGAAGATAGTAGAGGAAGGAGGGAGGAAGGAGAGGAGAGGAGGAGGAGGAAGGAGGAGGAGGAGGGAGAGTGGAGAGGGTCCTCATACCCAGGCAGAAGAGCAAGAGGCTGGCGGCAGGTCCAGGGCCCACAATTATAGCCGGGAGGAGAACAGGGTCCTCCTGGAGGCCATCCGTGCCCGCCCCGTCATCACCTCGGGGGGTAGGGAAGTAAAGGCTGGGCCCCGTGCTAGTCGCGGTTTAAGTTCTTTTTACGGGAATCCGTTACTACATTTACGGATGCCGATGTAAAGAAGTACAATTGTGATTTTGGCTTGTTTATAGGTGTTTGGAGGGAGTTTGGAGAGTTTTGGAGTTTATATCCGGCCCATAGGAGTTTGGAGGAAGGTAAGTTGCATTGTACATGCTTTTCATCCTATCAAGCTGTCTTTTATTTGTATGTTTTGCCAATTTCTATATTTACTGAATACACTGGTGAGAGGTACAATTGTGTTTTTTGCTTCTTTATAGGTGTTTTGAGTATTTTTGTTTGTGTGGGAGTTTGGATCCGGCCCATAGGAGTTTGGAGGGAGGTAAGTTGCATTGTACATGCTTTTCATCCTATCAAGCTGTCTTTTATTTGTATGTTTTGCCAATTTCTATATTTACTGAATACACTGGCGAGAAGTAAAATTGATTTCTTTGCTTGTTTATAGGTGTTTGGAGGATTTGGGATCTTTGATCCGGCCCTTAGGGGTTTGGAGGGAGGTAAGTTGCATTGTACATGCTTTTCATCCTATCAAGCTGTCTTTTATTTGTATGTTTTGCCAATTTCTATATTTACTGAATACACTGGCGAGAAGTACAATTGTGTTTTTTTTGCTGTTGGCCTATAGGTTTGGCGAGTTTGTTTTTGTGGGGAGAGGAGTTTTGTGGAGGGAGGTAAGTTATTTATATTTTTCTGTTTAATATTAGATCTGGATCTCTCTCTCTCAAAATCTCTCTATATCTCTCTCTCTATATATATATATATAGAGAGAGAGATTGATTTTGAGTTTGATTGAGTTTGATTTGGAGTTTGAGTTTGATTGAGTTTGATTTTGAGATTGAGTTTGATTGAGTTTGATTTTGAGATTGAGTTTGATTGAGTTTGATTGAGTTTGAGTTTGATTTTGAGTTTGATTGAGTTTGATTTTGAGATTGAGTTTGATTGCGTTTGATTTTGAGATTGAGTTTGATTGAGTTTGATTTTGAGATTGAGTTTGATTGAGTTTGATTGAGTTTGATTGAGTTAGATTTTGAGTTTGAGTTTGATTGAGTTTGATTTTGAGATTGAGTTTGATTGAGTTTGATTTTGAGATTGAGTTTGATTGAGTTTGATTTTGAGATTGAGTTTGATTGAGTTTGATTGAGTTTGATTGAGTTTGATTTTGAGATTGAGTTTGATTGAGTTTGATTGAGTTTGAGTTTGATTTTGAGTTTGGTTGAGTTTGATTTTGAGTTTGATTGAGATTGATTTTGAGATTGAGTTTGATTGAGTTTGATTTTGAGATTGAGTTTGATTGAGTTTGATTTTGAGATTGAGTTTGATTGAGTTTGATTGAGTTTGATTTTGAGATTGAGTTTGATTGAGTTTGAGTTTGATTTTGAGTTTGATTGAGTTTGATTTTGAGATTGAGTTTGATTGAGTTTGATTGAGTTTGAGTTTGATTTTGATTGAGTTTGATTTTGAGATTGAGTTTGATTGAGTTTGATTGAGTTTGAGTTTGATTTTGATTGAGTTTGATTTTGAGATTGAGTTTGATTGAGTTTGATTTTGAGATTGAGTTTGATTGAGTTTGATTTTGAGATTGAGTTTGATTGAGTTTGATTTTGAGATTGAGTTTGAGTTTGATTTTGATTTTGAGTTTGATTGAGTTTGATTAAATTTGATTGAGTTTGATTGAGTTTGAGTTTGATTTTGAGTTTGATTAAGTTTGATTTTGAGATTGAGTTTGATTGAGTTTGATTTTGAGATTGAGTTTGATTGAGTTTGATTTTGAGATTGAGTTTGATTGAGTTTGATTGAGTTTGATTGAGTTTGATTTTGAGATTGAGTTTGATTGAGTTTGAGTTGGATTTTGAGATTGAGTTTGATTTTGAGATTGAGTTTGATTGAATTTGACTGAGTTTGAGTTTGATTTTGAGTTAGATTGAGTTTGATTTTGAGATTGAGTTTGATTGAGTTTGATTTTGAGATTGAGTTTGATTGAGTTTGATTTTGAGATTGAGTTTGATTGAGTTTGATTTTGAGTTTGAGTTTGATGGAGTTTGATTGAGTTTGATTTTGAGATTGAGTTTGATTTTGAGTTTGATTGAGTTTGATTGATTTTGATTTTGAGATTGAGTTTGATTGAGTTTGATTTTGAGATTGAGTTTGATTGAGTTTGATTTTGAGATTGATTGAGTTGTAGATTGAGTTTGAGTGAGATTTCTACACATATTTGCAATACACATAGGTGTTCCAAACTGCTTCTTCAATGGGGCTTGACAAGAACTTTTTTTCAGCCTAGAACAGCAGGACCATGTAGTTCCTACTACCTCTGGTACAGAGGATGGCTTCAGGATAGGTACCATGCCCATGAATATGTGCAGAATATAATGCAGATAGGATATTAGTGGCCTCAGACATGGGCCACTCCCCACACATGATAGAAGCACACAGTAAATAGCCGCATGCCTGTAACTGACCCTTCCACATTGTTTATAAAAGTATTGTTCTAGCGTGTTTCATCAGCGCCTCTCAGGTCCAGAGTGAGAGGTGCTGTACACCCCTCCCACTGCTGTCACAGGCTCTGTCTACTTAAGGTTGATTACTGCAGTTAGTTACAACATTGATATCCAAGCAGAAATAGTGTTAGAGGCGATCAGAATGGGGGACGAGCATGGAGCAGGCAAACCCACTAAAACATTTCTTTATTTCTCTTTCTTTTCTTTTCAGGTGGTGATGGAGGGAGAGGAGCAGAGGGTGGAGGAGTGGCAGGGAGTCCCGGGGCGTGGAGGTGGGGAAGAGGAGGTGAGGAGTGAGGAGGAGGTAATAGTTGGAGAGGGGGAGGTAGTGGAGGAGGAGGTAGTGGAGGAGGAGGTAGTGGAGGAGGGAGAGGAGGAGGAGGAGGGAGGAGAGGAGGAGGGAGGAGAGGAGGAGGAAGGAGGAGGAAGGAGGGAGGAGAGGAGGAGGGAGGAGAGGAGGAGGGAGGAGAGGAGGAGAAGGAGGGAGGAGAGGAGGAGAAGGAGGGAGGAGAGGAGAGGAGGGAGAAGGGAGGAGAGTAGAGGAATGAGGGAGGAGAGGAGAGGAAGAGGGAGAAGGGAGGAGAGTAGAGGAAGGAGGGAGGAGAGGATAAAGGCAGAAGGGAGGAGAGTAGAGGAAGGAGGGAGGAGAGGAGAGGAGGAGGAGGGAGGGAGGAGAGGAGAGGAAGGAGGGAGGAGAGGAGAGGAGGAGGAGGAAGGAGGAGGAGGAGGGAGCTTGGAGAGGGTCCTCATACCCAGGCAGAAGAGCAAGAGGCTGGCGGCAGGTCCAGGGCCCACAATTATAGCCGGGAGGAGAACAGGGTCCTCCTGGAGGCCATCCGTGCCCGCCCCGTCATCACCTCGGGGGGTAGGGAAGTAAAGGCTGGGCCCCGTGCTACTGCTTGGCAGCAGGTGGTGGATCTGGTCAACGGTGTGGCAGGCCGTGGACGGAGTCTGCGGTCCATTAAGCACCGGTTTGACGACATCAGGGCCGCGGTGAGGAAGAAGATGGTGCAGGAGGCCGAGGGGCGGAGGGTCAAGTACCTTGCCCATGAAGGTATTGCAAGGGCCATGCTTGCAACCTCCGACGCAGCTGGAGCATCAGGCCCGGTGGAGCAGCAGGACCCAGCCTCCATGGCAGGTGAATATGACATACACCAACATGCCACCACATGTGCATCACACACACTACACATGGCCATGACACTGACATGTCAGCTCCATGAAATAACAAGGGATAGATGGATGCATCCTTAAATTCATGAAGCTGACAAATCACTGTCATTCCTGGTCACCACAACAGTAATCAAGCAATAGAGCAGGTGTGTCGAAACTCGGTCCTGGTGGGCCACACACATGGCTGGATTTGATAACCCTGCTGCGCACAGTTGAGTCAATCGCTTCTTCATTCATCCTGATTGACTCACCAGTGCACAGAAAGGATATCTTCCAATCCAGGAAAGAGTTTGGACACCCCTGTAATACAGAGTCCATGTATTGGTGTGCCCGTTCAGCCTATGCAGTTACAGACAGCAGCCGTAATACAGATAGAGTTGTGAGCCGAGAACCATCCAGAACAGAAACCTAAGAATAGATAACAGCTAGTATAAGATAGCTAATCAGAGAATCATCCATATTCAAGGCTAGATGTCAGATAATTAGAAATGAACACATCAATGCGCTAATCAACATACTAATGACATGTACCTTTCTTCTCTATCTCTCAGCATCCAGGAGGAGCTCTGGGTCCTGTGACCATAGCGATGAGGCGGGGCCATCAGCCCCGTACCAGGATCCTCCAGCACAGGGGGAGGAGGAAAGAATACCAGGGGGCTCTGGGTCAGAGGATGGGCTGGTCATTGACCTTGCGGGGTCACCTGCCACAAGCCCTGGGCCTATGCCCATCCTCGAAAGGCTTGCTCTGGGGCCCTCATCCCCCCAAGGGACAGCACCTCCTTCCCCACAAAGTGTGCTGGCCTGGTCACCACCGGGCCCATTCTCCCCACCGGCTCCAGCTGTGGACCTCCCCACACAACCTCACCACGCCCACCCAGCGCTGTCGTCGCCGCAGACCCAGGCCGTGCAGGTGGAGATGCTGGCCATCATGAAGGAGCAGCTGGCCAGCTCCCAGAGGATAGAGGCCAGCATTCTGGAGTCTACGGCCAGCCAGCTCCGGATGGAGGCCAACATCTCTGCCTCCGGTCGCATATGACCCACAGCCTAGCCAGGCTGTCCAGGGAGGTGAGGAGGCACCACATGACCAACGAACACCTTCAGGTCAGGCTGCTCAGACAGGCGATGGTCCCCAGCCCAACATCAACGGGGATCTCCCAATCCCCCAGTCAAGAGCAGCCTGGCCCCTCCTCTCCTCCCATGTGTCCGCCACCACCAAGACCACCGCTGCCTGGCACCGCCCGCCCCCTCCGCCCTCCCCCCCCCACCATCACCACCAGAGGGGAGACGGAGGATGGGCACAGGTAATGTGGGTCCTGGGCCCAAGCGGAGGAGGACATAGGGCCTCATTCAATGCAATGTGGCCGATTGCTAAGGGATCAATTTGAGCACAGAGCATATTTTCTACAGATGTTTGTAGTTAGTGAACTTCTCTCCAAAAGCAAGGTCTTCACTAACTACAAACGTCTGTAACTAAATATATGCTCTGTGCTTATATAGAGCCCTTTTCAATCGGCCATATCGCAATTGAATGACGCCCATAGGGTCTGCAGACATGTTTTAGCCTTCTCAACAGCACTCCTCAGTGACCATCAATTGGTCACAGGTTAAACAGAACACAAAGGGCCTCATTAAAATGTGATTTGGGCAATTGAATAGGGCTATAAGCACATAGCATATTGGTTTTACAGAAGTTTTTAGTTAGTGAAGACCTGGCTTTTGCATAGAAGTTCCCTAACTAAAAACTTGCTTTCAAAAAGATGCTGTGTGCTTATATAGAGCCATATTCAATTTGTTACATAGCAATTTAATGAGGCTGTTAATTAGTAGTGTGACCAATACATTGTCACTAAGGAGTGCTGTTGAGAAGAGATGCTGCAGGCCCTATGATGTTTTCAGGCCTTATTTGTTAGGTTTTGTCTTTTTTTTATTTTTTTATTTTAGGTCCATGAAGGCATCTCCTACATCTGCAAGCATTGTGGAGGAATTATGAGGTGGAGGGTTTCCCCAGTGCCTCTCAGGTAGACATGCCTTCAATGGCAGCCCCCTTAACATGTAGCTCCCACAATCTTAAAGCTATCATATAGCCAGATATCTCCGACATGATTGTTGGTAGCTTAAATGTAGACTAATACCGCTATGGCGGTGGACTTGCAAAGTCTCACAATGGCATGTTAATAACAGCCAGCATTAATATATGCACTAGTGACGCATGTGATCCTGACCTCAATAGCAGTCTGAGAACAGATCTTTGGGTCTGATGTAAGAAACAGTGAATCTGGCTGCTGACCTTTGTGTCCTCTCCATAATAATGGCTATTTGCCCATATTTCAGATTATCCACAGACCTAGCTAATGGTTAGTAATGCTTGCAGATGGGAATCAGGTGAGTTGGTATATTGGTACAGTATTTAGAACTGTACCGTACATACATCGTGATTCTAAATTGTTTTTGATCCTCCTCCGCATTTTTTGATTTGAACACTTCTTTCAGATTTTTGTTTGTTCAACACACTGTATGTGTGAAACTGGATTGGATTACACAGTCCAAAGGTTGAATCATCTGTTTAATTGAGCAGATCTAGTTACAAGTTGTAAGTGCTATGCACATAAATGGTTTCTTCAGTTAAATGAAGAGATTTCTGGTTCCGGTTGCAGCATGTGACCCTGGTAGGTGCTATGCATCATGCTTATTCTAGACTATTAGATTGACCCCTGTAGGTTTCCACTTTTTTCCAGCCTCTTGCTCTTCAAGGACCCGCCCACACCACACCCATGATATTAATGCAGTTTTGACCACTGCTGATTGTGGTCTGTGTATCAAATAAAGCTTTGTTATACTGTTATGTGAATGCACAATCTTGACCACTGCTGATTGTGGTCTGTCTATCAAATAAAGCTTTGTTATACTGTTATGTGAATGCACAATCTTGACCACTGCTGATTGTGGTCTGTGTAAAAAATAAAGCTTTGTTAGACCTTTCTGACTGCGTCCATGTGTTATGAATATGTTTGGTTTAGGGAAATCCACATGCATTACATTAGTGTCACATTCCTCTAAATGTAAACTGATGAGCCATAGTTAACATGCAATAGATCAATACATGTAAAACTGTTGAGGAGTCAGAATAGCTTGAGATAGCATCTGATCCCAAATATCATATCTACTACTAATATAGGGTTAATACCCTTGACAAGTCTGATTAGCGATACTGTGGAGTAGGAACATTCCCCTGAGGGCCTACAATGAATAGGACAGGTGACACTGGAGTGCTTTTCCAGTTCCTTCTCTAGTTGATTGGGATTAGTCTGACCTCTCTGATAAGACGTACCCCCCTACACTGGCCCGATGTAGGCTAGCTCACAGCTTCATTGAACTATACAAACTCCTTCACCCACATCAGTTAGCATATGTGTGAATACAGTTAGTTGCCCAATAATGAACATGCATTGGCTAAATATCCTTTGGTTATCATATGTTGTAATGGTCATGCACATGCCAATCTGACAAACCATGCTGCAACATGCATATTATTATTAAAGCCACACTACCCAATTCAATAGCAAGAGTAAAACATGAGTCAGGTCATATGAACCCTTTGCCACGCACATGAGCTCTATTGGGATCCCTTAAATCTCTATCTAATTGCATATACATCTAGCTCATCACATCTACATTAGAGAATACAAATAGTGGCCAAATCAGACCGCCACTTGGCATATATCAAGTACCAGGGAAATATTTCATTATATGTGGTTAAGTTCTTCAGTTGTGTCCGACTCTCATTGACCCTATGGACTGCAGCACATTCAGCTAGGTCTCTGCCTGTGCTGTTCTCCAAAGTTTGAAGGCCAAAGAGATTGGAGTGGGTTGTCAGTTCCTTCTCAAGTGGATTGGACCTTGTCTGATCTCTCTGCTATGACCTGCCCACCTACAGTAGCTCCCGGCTTCATTCAGGTACACAAGCCCCTTCACACCACTTAGCAATGCTGAAGGGGACTAGGGGAACATGCACCACACATATCTACTCTGACCCATCAGGAAGGGCTGCAAGCTCTGGGATCGACAGCAAACTCACCGCCATCAGGCATAATCTCTGCTACGCCCATCCTGGTGGGAGCCATGTGCCAGGTGTCTAGTTATTCCCATTTGGTGAACTTCCAAACTGTTCTGCTATTTATCAATTTACATGGGTGAGGCTTGCTAAGTGGTGGTGGTGGTGAAGCAGCTTGTGTACCTGAATGAAGCTGTGAGCTACTGTAGGTGGGCAGGTCATAGCAGAGAGATCAGACAAATCCCAATCCACTAGAGGAGGAACTGACAACCCACTCCAATCTCTTTGGCCTTCAAACTTTGGAGAACAGCACAGGCAGAGACCTAGCTGAATGTGCTGCAGTCCATAGGGTCACGGAGAGTCGGACACAACTGAAGAACTTAAGCACATATAATGAAATATTCCCCTGGTACTTGATATATGCCAAGTGGCGGTCTGATTTGGCCACTATTTGTATTCTCTAATGTAGATGTGATGAGCGAGATGTGTATTCTATCGTTGATCAACCATATAGCGTGCATCGAATGTGCGCTGTCATCTGCGCACCGACACATGCGCGCATCAACAACAGCAGGCCCGACAGGAGGCTAGCGGATCTCATGATTAGGATTAGGCGGTGGGGTGTAAGGGTTAGGATTAGGCTGCGGCTACAAGGGTTAGAAGGGTTTATGGCATTATGTCATATCACTTGCGCCCTTTCATCGACGCGCAACAGTCAAAAATATTAGAACTGCGCAATGATGTGGGACCGCTCATGTCAGCTACATGTTGTCAAAACACATTTGCTGTGCACGCCAATATTGGGGTGACATATTCTATTATGGGGCTGTTTTAGAGGCTACAATGGAACCTGTATGTGTGCTGACCAATCAAACATATGAGGAATATTAAACTAATTTGAAGTCTTGTTAATTTGGAGGCTGTAATGCTTGGGCCTCCATTTTAGGGATACAGGCTTAAACCATGCAGACTGCAAAAACCGTAACAAAATGGATACCTTTAACCTCCAAGCACGTACGGCCTTTAAAAACGAGCTGCGGGCTTGGAGGACAGTCCGCACGGGCTTGAATACGGAGCTACGGGCTTGGTCAGTGAAGTCCGTGGGACTTGTACGGATTTTAAAATCAAAGTACAATTTGGCGATGTGCAAGCTTGAGAATGTTTGGCTAGTAATCCTCATGCCCCCCCGTTATGTTCCCCATCATTTACAGTGCTTTGCAGTGCTGGATTGAATATATATTGGCTATTACAATGCTTGGTTTGCGGCCCTCCATCTCCAAACCCGTACAGGTTTGAACAAGGACCAGCCCGCGGAACTACGGGACGTTTTGTAATCCGTAAAAAAAATATCAGATTTGGGCTGATGTGCAAGCTTGAGAGGGTGTTGCTATTAATCCTCGTGTCCCCCATTATGATGCCTAGCATTTACAGAGCTTTACAGTGCATTCTCGATTTTATATTTGCATTTTCAGTTTTCGGACTTTGCGGCCGGAAAACAAGATTTACGGGCGCTGGGAAAAAGCTTCCGGCCGGAAGGGGATATCCTTGCGGCGCCGTATAATTGAATTGCAAGGTAAAAGTAGCTCTACACGGGGCCGTAAGACGGCCGCAAGGAATCGCAGCTTTGCGGCCGTTTTACGGCCGATAATTGAATGAGGCCCTAAGGCCCTCATTAAATTGCAATGTTGCCAATTGAATTAGGGTGTAAATAAGCACATCACATATATTTTTTAAAGAAGTTTTTAGTTATTAAGCATCTATCCAAAAGCACGGTTTTCATTAACTAAAAACTTATTGACAAAATATATATTATGTGCTTATTTAGAGCCGTATTCAATTTGTAAAATCGAAATTGAATGATGGCCTAAAAGTGCTTATTTATAGCCATATTCAATTGGGCAAAATATCAATTGAATGAGGACCTTTGGTTGCTGCATTTGTTATATTGTCGGGGCCTCATTCAATAGCGTTTTGTGCAATCGAATAGGGCTCAATATGACCACAGAGAATTATTTTTTTACAGAAGTTTTTAGTTAGTGAACTTGTATCTCAAAGCAAGGTCTTCACTAAAAATATGCTCTGTGCTTATATAGAGCCCTATTGAAATGGGCAAATTACATTTAAATGAGGCCCTCGGCCATTAAAGATATATAGGTCCTCATTCAATGGCAATTTTGCCAATTGAAGAGGGCTCTATATAAGCACATACCATATTTTTTGACCGAAGTTTTTAGTTAGTGAAGACCTTGATTTTGTATCGAGGTTCATTAACTAAATATTTCTGTATAAAAAATATGTTATGTGCTTATATAGAGCCCTATTCAATTGGCCAACTCACAATTGAATGAGGCTCATGGTTCGTTTCTTTTTTATACTTAATACTTTACCTTGATTGAAGTGTCGAATGACAGAGGGTGCCCTCCTGCCAATCTTAATCCGCCGGTCTTCTTGTAGTGTCTGTTTGAAAAAGAAAGTGAAATAGTTAATTGTATATTTTTTATTTTTTATTTAGCAAACCATGGCTTTTTCAGCATGTAATGTATTTTTATATATTACCTGTTCTTCTTTGTTGGTGTTGTTTAAAAGGGATTGTGCTTCACAATGCACGGTGCAAATTGTTGAGTGACGCTGTTGATGCAGAGTCTGTTTGAATATTAAAAGAAGTAGAAAGATTGAGTTTTAGGTGATCTATTGAATTGCAGTAAATTAATGTCATTTAAATATACTTCTGTAATTATTTTCAATTAACATTATTTTTTTTGTGTGGCTACACACATAAGTTACATACATGAACCACATTTCCAGAGTTCAATGTAATTTTTTTGTGTGCGTGTGACATATCACTATACATGAATCATATTTTAATTGTTAAAGAACCTTATTTTTTGTTTTTTCCAACACACATGTGTGTGTGAGATGTAACTATAGATGATACATATATGTGACTCATATTTTAATATTACAATGTTTATTTTCTAATGTCATTTAAATGTAGTTATTTCATTATTTTGTTTTAAGATCATTTTGTTGGAGGGGCAATACACATAAACGTGCGTTTAACATGTCACTCTACATGATACACATATATGTGCGTGTCACATGTCGGTATACATAAACCTCTTTTTCATATTGAAATTAGTTTCTTATTTTTTTTGTTAAATTAACCTTTTTTTTTTTGTGTGCCTACACACATAAATATGTGTGTGACATGTCACTACATAAATCAAAATTTTCTAGTTCATATTTCTTTGTTTTGTCCTGTCTTGATAATAAAATGTAATATATTATAGCTTACCTCTCAGTTGTAATTTGCACAATGTAAAGTAGTAAATTATGAAAGAATTGTCTTCTCAAGTAAAAGCAGCAGTTATCTATGAAGTCACTCTGTTCATCACCTGAGGAGAAATGTATTTTTTTGTGTAAAATAGGCAGTATTTATAAACTTGTAGAAAATTCTGGAAAGTTACACCGTTAGAACGCAATACGCATGCGCTATTTGCGTTCCAGCTTACAATTTGCGTTCCATCCGCCATTTTGTGCGTAGTAGTGGTCAAAATGGTGTTTAATATGATTGTGATACGGTCCGCATAGTATGTGTTTCATTATTGCGAGTAAGTGTAGTATAGTTACGTCTGAAGCCTCGTTTTCTTTTGTTCGTCGGCCATTTTTTCTCTCGCTTAGCGATAGTATTAGTGTCAAAAGTGTTTTATTTTTATTTAAATGAAGGTGTAACTTGTTTTTTTGAGGTGCTGGATGGTTCCTCTTGCTGTAGGTAATCTTTTTATGTGTGTGTTGTGTGTATTTATTGTGTTTTAAATGTTTGTATGTCGGCGTATTGCGTCCGATGTTTGCGAGGTCGTAATGTGTGGTAACGTGTCTCGTATGGTGTTTGCGTGTGTAGCCTCATTTTCGTTTTGTTCGGCGGCCATTTTTTGTGTCGCTTAGGAAATTGTTTACTGTCTAAACTGTTTTATTTCGAGTAAAATGAAGGTGTAAGTTACATTTTTAAGGTCCTGGATGCGCCCTCTTGGTGTAGGTAAGGTTTTTATGTATGTGCTGTGTGTATGTATTGTGTTTTACATTTTGTAATGTTCGCGAGTTGCGTCCGAGTGTTGCGAGGCCGTAATGTGTGTGAACGTGTGTCGTATGTTGTTTGCGAGTGTCGTAATGTGTATGTCGTGCTCTTTGGGTTGCGACGTGAATTTTGCGAGGGTCGCAGTTGCTGGCAATGGAGCGCCTTCGGCGCTCCATGCCAGCAACTGCGGCCCTCGCTTTGCTTTTTATGCACATTAGAAACTTCCCATCAATTATGCATTCCATATCAAGGAACAATATTATTTGAAAAGTGTGACGATCCAAGGGTATAGACTACAGGTTATCTACCCACAAGGGCCGTTTCGTTCTTTGAAATCTCTGCACCAGCACCCTGATATCTGGCTTCTGTACCAGTCAGAGTCTCTCCATCAGGAATCAGCAATTCCAGGAGTTCCAGTAACCTTCCTGGGGTAATGATAAGGACAGATTACTTAGAAGATGGAGATAGGTTCAGTATCGCAGCCACCAGGAACATAATCAGAGATACACAATTTTTATATATCTCCAAGTGAACTGATTTATTTTTTGAAATGACAGCAGTATTTACAGGGGATATATACAGAGGGGGTGTATACAGCAAAACAATGAAAGGGGGCGGCAGACAGTTAAAGGTGATAAACTGCACATGGGTCTAACAGTAGTTTCCTAGGAGTAATAGGCTTAATTCTCCAATATACATACTGCCTTCTCTAGCACATATTAGATGGGATTAACTTAATCTGGCAAACAATGGAACAAAGCAAATTTACAAATACAATAGAGGTGTTTATGCACATAATCCAGTGGCTGGAGCCTAAGCAGTCTGTGCTTTAATGAGCACAATGGGCCAACACCCAGGCTGAGAAAAAGGAGTCAATGACACCAAGATACTAACTATACATGTCTGCTTAAAAAAATGGATGGGAACTGTTCTCAAAAAAGTATAACATTTGAAATAAAAGAACTAATTTTTTATATTTCTTAATTTTCTGACAAAACTAAGCTCACAAAATTAGTCTTACACATTAAAACAAAAACTTTCCAGAAAGAAAAGACAGAGAGATAAATACAAATAAACAAGGAAACAAAAAATAAAGGAAAAAAGTAAAAAACTAAATATTTTCCTAATTTAAAAAAAATAATAAATAATATATGAGAAAAAAAAAATGCTTTTAAACTTTAAAATAAGCAACCAATAAAAACACCTTCAGCCCCTTAATAAAGATTTTATTTTATCTAGCATTTCTATCTGAAGTCCAAAATGTGTGTATGCAATACTTTGAAACAAACAAAGCTGTGAATGCACTAACATGCCTAGAGCTGTTAAACTATTAAAATCAACAAATCAGAAGGGACCTTCCCAAGTGGGATGGGACATATGCCATATGAGCTCAGTCTCCTTTTTGACGCTAATAAGGGTTATGTGCTCTGCCTCACCTGGGCAACAAGACTTGCGCCTGCAGCTCTTTAAACAATCAATGAATGGTTGCAACCAGATTCGGCTAACGGTTATGCACCATTTTGTATAGTAAGATGGTGCCCACCACTAGTAAATAATCTGCAGATGATATTTCTATATCAGTGAGACAGTGTAATGTGAATATGTTTTTACAGCATAATATGGTGATTCCCACATGGCACAAGACAATCTGTACAGTACATTGTAAGCTTTTCAGTAATAACAGTGGGGTCTTCTTAAAACAAGGTCGCTACTGATAGGCGGCTGATCTGACCCTGTGCAGCAAGGTCATTGGTGTCGCTGCAAAAGCACTCTGCTTCTCCAGGGGGGGGGCAGCTGAACAGGCACATTTGATGTGGGGCAGCTGCCTGGTTCAGTACATTGGAATGCATCTCCCCTCTCAGAGTGCCCACAGAGAAAGCTCTGGGGTAACAATCCAGCTGGATTCAATGATAGGTGCATCCGATCCATGGAGCCACACAAGCTTGTTATGCGAGATGCCATCAGGGTCCCCATATAGATCGGTGTGTGGTGTCTCACAAAGTTCAGGCCCTGTGCCCTTGAGTAGTGAAGCTGCAGGGGCGTGTCTGGTAGCAGTGTCCCTGGATAAGGGTACAGCCCAGGGCCCTGTGCCCTTCTAGTTAGTATTGGGTATAGTCCCGCATTTGTTACGGGTTCCTGGGCAATAAAGGAGCTTTGTTCTTTCTGTGACTGAAGTAGGTTGGTTCAATTGCAGATTTTGTACCATTCAGTTTTGGTTGCAGGCTCTGCAATAGCCAGGGGGCAGTCTTCTTTCCCCATTCAGGAATGGACGCTGGTTACAGGGCATAAACATCCACTTAAGCATCGATATTGTGTTACAAATACAGTCTGTAAGTCCATTGATCCATTTAAATGTAAGCAGCCAAGTAATATTAGAGAGGTAAAGATATTGTCAACATACCTAAGTATATCCTATTAAGAAAAAGAACTCCAATAAATGAAAGTGTATATATAAATGATCTATAGATACTTGTATTATTACTGTGTCATTTAATTTTTAAATACTTAAAAGGTTAGAATAATAATATTTTCCCAATATAATACACTTAGGCCCATATTAAATGTCCAGATTGTTACTGTAGCCCGTAATGTAGCCCACAAGAGTAACTCTTATTAAATTGGCCTCTTTTATCTACCCACAATCGATCTGCGGGTTACAGGCTGAAAATCCCTATGGTTGTCAAAATCATGACCCCAGTCTGATCTGTCAAGCCCACAATGGCTAAAATAGCAAATCGCTATTACATTTCTACAATTCCTCAAGTCCGCAATTGTTTTCTCACCTGTAAATAGTAAATGTAGCCAAAAATCCTACGAGTATTAGAGAGTACTCGCAAGGGAGTTAAGCACCTGTTCGTAGCACTGTAAAAGCAAATAAAAAAACAATACTGCACTTTAAAAGATGGGGAAAGTGATGTAAGACATTAAAATTAATTGCACAACCATCTCAAGCTCGCAAATCTGCAAAAAATATTATTTTTTTATGTGTAATTTGGATAAATACATATCATTGACCTTGCAAGGACTAGAATAGTAGATTTTTTTTTTTTAGATTGCAACACTCCTGGGTTGCAAGTCTGATCACAAATTGGACTTCTAAACACTAATTGATTGTGGTTTAACCTTGATGCTTTACTGACTTCATGATGACTGTCTCAATTACTAATGGCTGTTTCTAAATCAGTAGTCGTCAATTGTGTAGAGAAACCAACTTATATATATATATGTTTATTCCATTTCAGTGCCCAGGAGGACAAGGCCAGCCACAGAGGAACAAAGGGTGGCTCCAATGGAGGTGGGAGCGTTTGAAGAAGGCCAGGAAATTCAAGATGGCCTAGGACCATTCACACAAGCTGGCCATAATGTGACATATGAGTAATAGTAATCAATGCCCTCAACAGCATCATACAGCCAGGCACAAATGTTCCAGCCACTTCCACTGGTCATGTCCTGGCCCCAGGCATCATCCCAGCTGCCACCTGTTCCCACACAATGGGGTCCCCAAACATGGCCTCCCACACAATGGGGGCCACAAACATTGGCTAATACCCCAACCCTCCTGCCTACACCTCCGCCCCTCCTGCCTACACCTCCGGCCCCCTTGCCTACACCTCAAGGTTTGCTGACATCACCTCAAGGTCTGCTGATGTCACCTCAAGGGTTGCTGGCATCACCATCTTGGTCACCAATGTCATCACCACAGGCACCGCTGCTGACACCTCAGCCACCAATGCCATCACCCCAGGCACCACTGTTGACACCTTCGGCCACAATGCCGACACCTCCGGTCCCGCTGTCATCAGCTGTGGCTGCTTTACAGGCAACACCACCACCCCTGACATTGCGGGATATTGTGGCCTGGGTTGCCAGGGAGGACTTGCCACATGGCAAAAAAAACAATGAGAGGATCTAGTTGCTTGAAGGCACTGTAATCTGACACACACCATCCTGGCAAGCACGAAATTGCTTCATTCTGAGGTGAAAAGGCACAAGCAAAGGATGGAGAGATATGAGGAATGGTCCATTCAGGACAGACAGGGACTCATCGAACTAGCTGAACGCCAGCTCATACCTCTCCAGCCTTCGGTTGCACAACAGCCACTAGAGATGTCGGCCTCCTCATCTCAGACCCCCCAACCAGATCTGCAGCCAGCCAACATAGTGGCACCCCCTGCTCCTCCACAACCAAGATGTGAAAGAGGGAGAGGGGGCACGGGCACAGAAGGTGGAGGCCCAGTGCTGCGGAAGAGGAGGTCTTAGGACCATCCAGGAAGTCCTCCTCCTGATCACTCCTCACTGAATACTAATTGTTATAAATTTTGACATACTATTGGCTGGCTGGCTACAGAGTGTGAACTTGTCTGGTTATGTTTAACATTTCAACAATTTATGTTTTATGTGGATTGCCTTGACATTAGCTGTTGTAGTTCATCAGAATAATGTTATGAATGATATCTTGTTTTTGTCTCTGTAGGTGTTAATAGCCAAATCTCACAATTATGAGGGCATGTTACATAGTTACATATGTACCTAGTAATTGAGGTTATCAAGTTAAACCTTTTAAGATCTCCTCTGATCTGAAATATGCTGATTAGTTGTTAATTATTCCAGCGAAAGGCAAACTGAAAAAAAACAAGTGAAACGTTGCCAATTGTCTCAAAAGGGAAAAAAATGACCCCAGATACTGGCGATCGGATTTCTCCCTGGATCAATACTCCCTCTCTAATTATCCAGGATATCACTGAATACCCTTTTTATTTAAAAATATACCCAATCCCTTTTTAACGTTATCTATTGAAACGCTGTCACCACCTGAATTGGTAGAGATATCCACAGATTAACTACCCTTACTGTGAAGAACCCTTTTCTTTCTTTAAGGTGGAATCTTTTTACTTCTAACCTCAAAGGATGTCCTTGTGTCAATTGAAAACCCCTTGGCACAAAAAGCTCCCTTGACAAAACTTTATACTGACCCTGGATGTATTTATATAGGGTAATCATATCCCCTCTTAGACACCTTTTTTCTAGAGAAAATAAGTTAAATTTGGTTAGTCTTTCTTCATAACTTAGTCCTTCCATTCCCCTTATTAGTTTTGCTGTCCTTCTCGGTACTTTTTCCAGTTCTAAAATTACCTTTTTATGAAGTGGTGCCCAAAACTGTACTCCATAATCCAAATGAGGGCATACTAGGGATTTGTATAGTGGTATAATTATATTTGCTTCCCTTGCTTCTATACCCTTCTTAATACATGCTAATAGTTTATTTGCCTTTGCAGCTGCTGCTTGGCATTGAGAACTGTCCACAAGCACTCCCAAATCCCTTTTAATATCTGATACCCCTAGATTTTGTTTTCAAGTTTATAAATTGCATAGTTATTTTTCCTTCCCAGATGCATAACCTTATATTTATTTGTATTAAATCTCAACTGCCATTTAATTGCCCATTTCTCTTATTTATGCAAATCCCTTTGGAGGGAAAGTACATAATTTTCTAAATTAATTACCTTGCAAAACTTGTGTCATCAGCAAAAATGGAGACAATACATTCCAGTCCTACTTCTAAGTCATTAATAAATATGTTAAAAAGGAGAGGGTCTAATACTGAGCCCTGAGGAACCCCATTTACCACATTAGTCCAATCTGAGTATGTTCCATTTTCAACAACCCTTTGCTTCCTGTCTTTTAGCCTGCTCTCAATCCTTGAGCAGATATTTACTGCAATTGCTGTAACTCTTAGTTTGCACAATAGTCTCCCATGTGGCACTGTATCAAAAGCCTTTGCAAAATCCAAAAAGACTACATCCACTGAGTTGCCTTGATCCAGGTTCCTACTAAGCTCCTCATAGAAACTAATTAGATTTGTTTGACATGACCTATCCCTCATAAATCCATATTGGCTCCTACTTATAATCCTGTTTGAATAGACATATTCTTGTATATTACCCCTTATTAACCCTTCTAAAAGCTTTCCCACTACAGAAGTTAAGCTTTACAGGTCTATAATTCCCCGAATTTGCTCTTGCTTCCTTCTTAAATATAGGTATAACCTCTGCTTTTCTCCAGTCATCCGGTAGAGACCCTGTGTTGAGTGAATCTTGAAAAATTAGATATCATGGTTTGGCTATTACAGAACCCAGTTCCATCAGGACCCGGAGCTTTATTAACATTTATTTTTACAACCTCTTTTGGAGTTCTTCCTGCATTAACCAATTATTTAGTGATGGTAGTGTAGCCCATTCTGATGCAGTGCCCTAACCACTGGTGCCTCCCTTGTGTATACCGAAGAAACAATCCTATTTAGCTCATCTGCCTTTTCCTGATCACTAATTGTCAGACGGCCTGTTTCACATTGTAATGCTCCTATAGCTTCCTTCCTGGCCTTCTCCCCATTCATATACTTAAAGAATATTTTAGGGTTAGTCTTACTCTCCATTATGTTCTTAATCTTCGAGCAGTACATAATTTCCTTGGTTTAACATCAGAATCAGTGTGCATGTGTTTAGGGGTAATGTGAACAGTATAATCTGTCTGGCCTTGGTACCACCCATATACCAGTAACATATGATATCAGCATGGCATAACTATTCCATGTAGATAGTGATAGTATTATTTGCTGAACGTTTGTGTTCAGCTTGAAGCATGCCTTGTTGTATTAGACAACCTTAACATATTCTATGATGGATGATTGAACAAGTCAGAATCAATATGGTTATCACTGCTCGTAAATTAAGTTCATGTTAATTTTTTTACTGTAGTGTCTAGAGCAAAAACAATGTACTATAAGAACAGCTTATGACTGTTCTAACACCTCCTTTTTCTGTTTTACAGATTCCTATTATCTATTTGGGAATCAGCAGTAATGTATGAAAACACACTGTGTGTGGAATTGATTAGTATCACATGCTAGCATCTGTACAATCTAGCAGATGGGGAGCATATGGTTGCAGTATGTTCATTAATGGTTATTTCTATGCAATGGAGTGTTATATGATGTTCCTATGTCACATCCAATTATGGTTATTGTGGTGTCCTGACCACATTTGACCCTAGTAGATGCTATGTTTTATCCATATAATGTTGTCCAACAGTTATTCCTTTAGGTGTCCATTGATTGGCCACAGCCTCTTGCTCTTCTAGTATCCACCCACACCACACCCATGGTATTAATGCACGGTGCACCCTACATGGTATAGCTCACAGCTTCATTACAGTAGACAAGCCCCTTCAACACCACCACTTAGCAATGCTGACAGGGACCAAGGGACCATTCACCACACTAATTTACTCTATCCCAACAGGAGGGGGCACAAAAACACATGGAGGCTTTGTAAAGGCACGTGGATCAACAGCCAACTTATCTCCTTCAGGGGTAATCTCCGCTACGTCCACCCTGGTAAGTCCCATGCCATTACCGGTGGCCATGTGCCAAGATGTCTACTCATTCCCCTTGTGAGCTCCCATTCTGTTCTGCAATTCATCAATTTACATTCATGTGGATTGCTAAGTGGTGGTGGGGAAGAGGCTTGTGTACCTGAATTAAGCTTTGAGTTAGACCATAAAGGGCAGGTGATAGCAGGGAGGTCAGACAAATCACAGTCCACTAGAGAAAGACCTCACAGTCCCCTCCAGTATCTTTGGCATGCAAACCTTGTAGAACAGCACAGGCAGATACCTAGCTAAATGTGATGCAGTCCATATGGTCACAGAGAGTTGGACATGACTGAAGGACTGAACAACAAATACTGAAATATTTCTCGTGTACTTGATCTATGTGATGTGGCGGTAAAATATGGCAACTATTTGTTATCCCAAATGTAGATGTGATGAGCGAAGTGCATTTGCAATTATATTGATATTTTAGGGGACACAATAGAGCCCCTGGGAGTGAGAAAGAGTTAATATGGAATGAGTTTAATGTGTTTGTGTTGCTATTTAATCAGGTAGTGTATCTTTAATTGCATTGTGCATGTTGCAGCATGGCTTTTTATATTGGCATCTGCATGACCATTCCAACATATGATAATAAAAAAAGTGTAGTTTTAATTTTATTGGGGGATTATTGTGCAAGCAATTGTAATGCGTTTCAATGCTTTCCCCATGTTTTAAAGTGCTCTGGTGTGTGTATATTATCCTTTACAGTGTTTAAAAGATATCAATAAATCCTTTGCGGGTGCTATTTGGAGCCCATAATGTTTTGGCCTCCATTTGGGGGTTACAGACTTTAACGCCATGTCGTCTTTGGATATTCATTGCAATTTGATAGCGAAATAGCAGTTACGAACTTGGGAGAACAAATGATTTGAGGGCTCACAGTTCAAATTTTCTCGTTGCAACTTTTTGTTAAGATCTCGATACCAGCAGACACTTCAGATGACAGCATAATTTCTGAAGAGGAAGGCACCATCAGACCCCTTTTCTTAGGATCTTACACACCATATACCTTTAATTAGTACAAGCAGACTCCGACACCACTTTTGTTTAGCGTGTCCAAAATTTAGACTGCCCTTCTTTATTGTTACAGAGATACATCAAAACACAGAAAAATCTCACTTCCCCCACATGCCTAACCCCTCCTCTTGTGGGCAATAGCTTGTTACACTCTCACCACCTGGGAAATGTCTATCCCTTGATACACCCCCCACATCTTACTTGCCAGATCTAAACTTACAGGGTTATAAAACTAAACTTCCCCCTTCCAGACTTAAGACAGAGGATTTGTGCGTGGCTGCCTCTCAAAGCCATTCTTTAGAATTCCTTAACTCTTTATATATCCCAGATATGACTGCCTACTATCCTACTTCTAATACAGAATTTTAATGTTAATCAATGTCAGTACTATATGCACTTATTACATACATCAGATAACTACATGTATGCATTACAACCATGATATAACTGTTAAGCAAGTTGTTAGTACCTTCTAACCACACATATAATAACTGATGAAACCCAAACAGTCCAGTGGGCCCTTCTGTTCATAACAGTATTCATAAATGAATTGTTATTGTTATGCAATAATTCACTGAGTTAATTTAATGGACCACTTTTAAGTCTCCCGTTAGCATCTTGACATTGATTATTTATTCTGGTCTTTTAATCTAATAGTACTAAATATATCTATGAGTAGACAAACCTACTAAAATAATTCAAATTTCTATGTCAAGATAGATGCAATGTTTAACCTATGTTTGTGAATATAATTCAATTACTGTATATCAATAAACTGAAATCATTATATTACTAATTCTTAATTATATGGTAATATTAATCTGATTACCACATGTACAGTGATTCGCTGTTTTTAAATCTTCATTAGATTAACTAAATTGATTTTAAATACAAATCTGTTTTTTTTTATTTAATAGATTCATTAATATTGCTTTATTCATTTATAAATGGTAAGAAAGTAAAACCCTCGATTCTAGCCCATTAGAAAGCTTTTTAAAATTAAAAAATTAGTTTGGCCTTTGGACACAATGTCTTTTTTGTCCCAATCTTCTAACCAAATCGTTTGGGGTACTATATCTATCACTACAGTAGAGAGACAACTTGAGTTATTACAGTGCTTCTGTTTTACGTGACATGACACAGGCATATCTTCTTCCTTAAGTACTGAGTTGATATGCTCCAGTATCATTTTCTAAATTGTCTGCTTGTTTTTGTGATGTGTCTCATTCCACAAATGCAAATTACTTTTTGGTAGATAACCCTCATTGTAAAACAAAAGATATATAGCCTTAGTAAATTGCAATTCAGCCATTTAAATAGGGCTCTATTTAAGCACAAGGCATATTTTTTACAGAAGATTTTAGTTATTGAATTTCTATCCAAAAGCAAGGTCCTCACTAACTAAAAACTTCTGTAAAATAAATACGCTATGTGCTTATATAGAGCCCTATTCAACTGGCTGAATCACAATTTAATAAGGCTGATAATGTTTAACTGTATACAGTGGATATAAAAACTCTACACACCCCTGTTAAAATGTCAGGTTTCTGTGCTGTAGAAAAACGAGACAAAGATAAATAATTTCAGAACTTTTTCCACCTTTAATGTGACCTATAAACTGTACAACTCAATTGAAAAACAAACTGAAATCTTTTAGGTAGAGGGAAGAAAAAAAAAGAAGAAAAATAATATGGTTGCATAAGTCTGCACACCCTCTTATAACTGGGGATGTAGCTGTGTTCAGAATTAAGCAATCACATTCCAAATCGTGTTAAATAGGAGTCAGCATACACCTGCCATCATTTAAAGTGCCTCTGATTAACCCTAAAATAAAGTTCAGCTGCTCTAGTTGGTCTTTCCTGAAATGTTCTTAGTCGCATCCCACAGCAAAAGCTATGGTCCACAGAGAGCTTCCAAAGCATCAGAGGGATCTCATTGTTAAAAGGTATCAGTCAGGAGAAGGGTACAAAAGAATTTCCAAGGCATTAGATATACCATGGAACACAGTGAAGACAGTCATCATCAAGTGGAGAAAATATGGCACAACAGTGACATTACTAAGAACTGCAGCTCCCTCCAAAATTGATGAAAAGACGAGAAGAAAACTGGTCTGGGAGGCTACCAAGAGGCCTGCAGCAACATTAAAGGAGCTGCAGGAATATATGGCAAGTACTGGCTGTGTGATACATGTGACAACAATCTCCTGTATTCTTCATATGTCTGGGCTATAGGGTAGAGTGGCAAGATGAAAGCCTTTTCTTACGAAGAAAAACATCAAAGCCAAGCTACATTTTGCAAAAACACATCTGAAGTCTCCCAGGTGTTATGGTGTTAAGGTGTTATGGTCTGATGAAACCAAGGTTGAACTTTTTGGCCATAATTCCAAAAGATATGTTGGCGTAATAACAACACTGCACATCACCAAAAGAACACCATACCCACAGTGAAGCATGGTGGTGGCAGTATCATGCTTTAGGGCTGTTTTTCTTCAGCTGGAACTGGGGCCTTAGGTAAGATAGAGGGAATTATGAACAGTTCCAAATACCAGTCAGTATTGGCACACAACCTTCAGGCGTCTGCTAGAAAGCTGAACATGAAGAGGAACTTCATCTTTCAGCATGACAACGACCCAAAGCATACATCCAAATCAACAAAGGAATGGCTTCACCAGAAGAAGATTAAAGTTTTGGAATGGTCCAGCCAGAGCCCAGACCTGAATCCAATTGAAAATCTGTGGGGTGATCTGAAGAGGGTTGTGCACAGGAGATGCCCTCGCAATCTGACAGGTTGAGTGTTTTTGCAAAAAAGAGTGGGCAAATCTTGCCAAGTCAAAATGTGCCATGCTGATAGACTCATACCCAAAAAGACTGAGTGCTGTAATAAAATCAAAAGGTGCTTCAACAAATTATTAGTTTAAGGGTGTGCATACTTATGCAACCATATTATTTTATTTTTATATTTTTTCTTCCCTCTACCTAAAAGATTTCAGTTTGTTTTTCAATTGAGTTGTACAGTTTATAGGTCACATTAAAGGTGGAAAAAGTTCTGAAATGATTTATCTTTGTCTCATGTTTTTTACAGCACAGAAACTTGACATTTTAACAGGGGTGTGTAGACTTTTTATATCCACTGTATTTCTCAGACTCTTTTTTCTTATTTGTGATCATGTTTGTGATCATGTTTTAAATTTGCCACAATGATAGCATTAATTTTCAAACTTATGATTGTTGGTAGTTTGAACATGACTATAACCCAAAATATATATTCAGATTTCCTATTCAATATGCTCACATATATAGTTGTGCTAATTGTCAGTCACTCCATGTTAAAAATGACAAAGGCGCTCATCGCGAGGGCAGCACAACTTTGCTGCAATGAGCACTAAAAGCGCTCATTGCAGGCCTCACAATTGTGGCCTTTCAGGGTCCCTCTAAGGGTCATCTGGCCCGTCAGAGTTGTTATTTGCCTGAGGACGCTCCACTGATGGAGGCTGGAAACAGATTAAAAAGGCCTTGAAATGAGAGCCACAGGCAATCATCGCAAGGGCTGCACGACTTTGCTGCAATAAGAGCCGGAGGCGCACATTGCAACCCTTGCTATGATCGCGAGCCCAGCACCACTTTGCCTTTGGCGCTCATTGCAGGCCTCGCAATTTTGGCCTTTCCGTGTCCCTCTAAGGTTCATCTGGCCCATCAGAGTTGTTATTTGCCCAAGCACACTCCACCGATGGAGGATGGAAACATATTGAAGGCGCTCATGGCGATGCCCGTGATCAGCTCTGAAGGCCATAGGACATTGGGGCTGATTGCGAGGCATGCAAGACTTGGAAAAAATAACGACTTTGACAGATGATATTTTCCCAAGCATGTAACTCGGAAGCCATTGTAAGCCAAAAAATGGCAAATAATTAAAAAATCAGTAAAAAAAATTACACCCAGTTCAGGGGGAGAGCCAGGGAGTTTGTGAGTGAGGTTGCAAGCTAATTTGAGAATTCAGAGAAAAACGAAAATGCTTACAAAACGGATCAAAACGAGGCCAAAGCCCGTAACACTTAAGCGTATGCCAGGCACACAGTACTTTGTGAATACAGGCAACGTCGCTAATGAGAACCACAAGACTTTGAAAATAAAAGCAACAGTGCTCCCCGCGAGGCACGCAAGACTAAAAAGGGGTAGATAGGTGCTGAACGGGAGCCACTTTAAACTTGATCAGGGACAGAGAGGAGAAAGACACAGGAGTGAGAGAGGGGGAGAGAGGGGAAAGAGACACTGGGGTGAGAGAGGGGAGAAAATGACACAGGGGAGGGAAATACGGTGGGGGGGGAATGATCTGGGAGAGCACATGGAAGGGAGAGGGGGAAACAGATACAGGGATCAGAGAGTGGGGAGAGGCTGGCGATGGGGTGGAGAGGCCCGTAAAGTAGAGGGGAGGAGAGGCTCGCAATGATCACCGAAGGTGCTCATTGCAAGGCATGAAAGTGGCGGGTTGGCCGAGGCCTGCATTGAGCAGTGAAGCTGATGGCGCCTAGCGCAAGGCCCATAAAGTAGACAGTTGGAGTAGACAGTAGACAGCCCTGAAGGCTCTCTATGCAAGGCTCGCGATAAGCGCCAAAGGTGAGGAGGGAGAGTGCATTGTGTGGCAAACAGCATTACGAACCTTCAAATTTTATTGCCGTCATTTTTGACGGGCAAGTCGCTAGTTAGATATAACATCTCTTTGCCATGGTAACCCTGTGACATCAAGTTGGTAATGATATCTGTTATGTTGAATGGAGAGGCAACTATGATTTTCTCATATTATACATAATGAACAATCAAGAAAATAGTTGATATATAGTGCTAGTAGATTTTTTGCCCAAATGGAAACACAGATTGTTTAGACCATATTATGTACTAGTACTTAGTATCACTTTCCTGATTAAACAATGTTTGGACGGTGTAGTAGAGGGTTTCCATAGAAACTGGTTACGTGGTTTAATGGTATTCTCCTGTTCTGATTTACTATTGGAAAATGAAAGATATATGCCAGATTTAGGTCAAGTAGTTTGTTTATTTAACTAGTGTTATCTGTCAGCTGGGAGGTGGGTGACCTGGGCCAAACAGTCCACGCGCCCAGGAAATGCGTATGCGCAAATTCCGGTGTAGTGATTGCAGCTTGACCACTGGTTGGCTCACTAGTCAGGAGTTCACTGCATATGACCTCTCCTACATTACTGTGTCTTTACCCTGTTTTGCCCCCTGTTTTCACAGAGCTTGCTACTTTGTTAGGCAACCGAGTTGTCAGCAAACCAAAGAGAAGGAAAACTCTGATTTGCATATGCAGCTTGTTAGCCCTTTCAGGCAATCCAACTACTCATAATAACACCCATGAGGACCTCACTGTCAACTTCCCAGCTTGCCAGACTATGACAGATGAAGCCTGAGTGTAAAGGTTGGTACCAGTACTGTGCACACTGCATCTCATCTCTCCATTGCATTCCACAACTACAACTGAAAACAGAACCTGATGAAATCCCTACTCTTTAAGAGACTGTAAAAGCTATTGAGCAGCTAAAAAATGGTAGGGCAACAGGAGTTGATAAGGTCCCAGCAGAAATCTGGAAACATGGGGCCCAGCACATCACGCTAAGCTCCATGAGCTCTTTGTTAGCTGCTGGCGGCAAGACAAACTGTCACAGGACCTTTGTGATGCAATCATCGTCACCCTATAAAAGAAGAAGGGAGAAAAATCAGACTGCTTTAATTACTGGGGGGATAACCCGGCTCTCTTTCGGGGGGTAAATCCTTGCAAGAATACTCCTCAGCAGACGTGTGCCCACTTTGGCAGAGGAACTCCTCCACGAGAGTCGGTGTGGCAATAGAGCCAACAGGAGCACCATGGAAATGTTTTTTGTTCTCAGGCAGTTCCCAGAGAAATGCAGAGAACAGAAAAAGGGACATTTGTTGACCTTACCAAAGCCTTCGACACTGTGAGCAGGAAGGGTGTATGGCAAATCCTGGAACGTATAGGATGTCCTCTCAAGTTCGCTACATGAAAATTAGTGTGGTCAAGTCAGCACAGCAACGACCTATCTGAGCCCTTCCCAATAAGTAATGGTCTGTGTCCTTGCATCAGCCCTATTCATGCTATTCTTCAGTATGTTACTGCAAAGGTTCATAGGAGATCTTGATGATGAGGATGGGGTCTACATTCAATACCGCACTGATGGCAGTCTGTTCAACCTGAGAGGACTAAAAGCGCACACCAAGACAATGCAACGACTCGTTCGAGAGCTACTCTTCGCCGATGATGTTGTCCCTTTTTCCAACACTGCAACAGCTCTGCAGCAATTGACATCTTGCTTCACCGAGGCTGCCAAGTTTTTCGGTCTAGAAGTTACATAGTTACATAGTTACATAGTAATTAAGGCTGAAAAAAGACTTTCAGTACATCAAGTTCAGCCTTTTAAGATCTCCTCTGATCTGTAATATGAGGATTAGTTATTAATTAATTAGTTGTTAATTGTTAATTAATTATTAATCAACTATTTATTTATGTATTTGTTTAATTAGTAATTAATCCAGAGGAAGGCGAACAGAAAAAAACCCAAGTGAAACTTAGCCAATCTTCACAAGGGGAAGAAAAATAAATTCCTTTCTGACCCCAGATACCGGCAATTGGATTTCTCCATGGATCAATACACTCTCTTTAATTATCCAGGATAACCCTGAATTCCATTCTTAATTAGAAATAAATCCAGTCCCTTTTTAAAGCTATCTATCGAATCCTCTGTCACCACCTTCCTTGGTAGAGAATTCCACAGATTAACCACCCTTACTGTGAAGAACCCTTTTCTTTCTTTAAGGTGGAATCTTTTTACTTCTAACCTCAAGGGGCGTCCTCTTGTCAGTTGAAAACCTCTTGGTACAAAAAGCTCCCTTGACAATTCTTTATACTGACCCTGGATGTATTTATATAAGGTAATCATATCTCCTCTTAGATGCCTTTTTTCTAGAGAAAATAAGTTTAATTTGGTTAGTCTTTCTTCATAACTTAGCCCCTCCATTGCCCTAATTAGTTTTGTTGCCCTCCTCTGAACCTTTTCCAGCTCTAAAATGTCCTTTTTATGAAGTGGTACTTAAAATTGTATTCCATACGGAAGGAAGTTCTCCACCAGTCCTCACCTCAGGAAGATTACTGTTCTCCTTGCATCACTACTGCTCAGTCTAAGATGAAAACAGTCCACCAGTCCAGCTACCTGGGTTGCATCATCTCCCTGGATGTTAAGATTAACAAGAAAATTGACTACAGACTGGCAAAGGCAAATGGTGCATTCGGCAGGTTATATGACAACAAGTCCTAAATCAGTAACCATTACAAACATAGGGATAAATGGATTAAGGTATAATAATAATAATAATATTAATAATAGTATTTTTTATTATATCTACAAAGCACTGTCATAAATGTATCGAGTGGTGCATTAATATCATTAGTGTGGTGCAAACAATTCCCAAGAGTACAGAAGGCTGGATACAAATGTGATCATATGTTGCTTTGGTCCATGTTAAACATGACATCAATCATGATTAAAAAGTAAAGGAGTAAAGAACAGGCATTTAAATTATACAAACAAGAGGGGACAGAGACTGCTTTACGGGAGTACAAGGAAATCAACAAGGCTTGCAAAAAGGCTATTAGACTGGCTAAAATAGAAAATGAAAAGTTAATGGCAAAAGATAGTAAGACTAACCTTAAAATATTTGTAAGTATATTAAGGGGAAGAAGGCGAGGAAGGAAGCTATAGGAACATTACAATGTGACACAGGCCGTCTGAAAATTAGTGACCAGGAAAAGGCAGATGAGCTAAATAGGTTCTTTTCTTCGGTATAGACAAGGGAGATACCAGTGGTTGGGTGACTGCAAAATAATGGGGCTACACTACCTTCGCCAAATAATTGGTTAATGCAGAAAGTAATCCAAAAGAGGTTGGAAAATATAAATGTTCATAAAGCCCTGGGTCCTGATGGAATACATCCATGAGTACTGAGGGAACTGGGTTCTGTAATAGCCAAAGCATTATATTTAATTTTTCAAGATTCACTCAACACAGGGTCTTCACCAGATGACTGGAGAAAAGCAGATGTGATACCTATATTTAAAAAAGGAGCAAGAGCAAATCTGGGGAATTATAGACCAGTGAGTCTCACTTCTGTAGTGGGGAAGCTTTTAGAACTGTTAATAAGGGATAATATACAATAATATGTCTATTTGAACAGGATTATAATTAGGAGTCAACATGGATTTATGAGGGATAAGTCATGTCAAACAAATCTAATTAGTTTCTATGAGGAGATTTGTAGGAACCTGGAGGAAGGCAACTCAGTGAATGTAGTCTTTTTGGATTTTGCAAAGACTTTTGATACAGTGCCACATGGGAGACTATTGTGCAAGCTAAGAGATACAGGAATTGCAGTAAATATCTACTCATGGATTGACAGCTGGCTAAAAGACAGGAAGCAAAGGGTTGTTGTAAATGGAACAATGGAATTAGTCCGATTGGACTAGTGTAGTACATGGGGTTCCTCAGGGTTCAGTATTAGGTCCTCTCCTTTTTAGCATATTTGTTAATGACTTAGAGGTGGGATTGGAAGTAGTGTCTCCATTTTCGCTGATGACATGAAGTTGTGCAAGTTAATTAAATTAGATAATGATGTGCTTTGCCTCCAAAGGTATTTACATAAAAGTGAGGAATGGGCATCTAAATGCCAGATGAGATTTAATACGAATAAATGTAAATTTATGCATCTGGGAAGGAAAATTACCATGCAATTTATAATCCTAATGGAGCAAATCTAGGGGTATCAGATATTGAAAGGGATTTGGGAGTGCTTGTGGACAACCATTTAGGTAACAGTGCCCAAAGCAAAGCAGCAGCTGCAAAGACAAATAAAATATTAGCATTTATTAAGAAGGGTAAGAATATATAATTCTGCCACTATACAAATCTCTAGTACGTCCTCATTTGGAATATGGAGTACAATTTTGGGCACCACTTCATAAAAAGGAGATTTTAGAGCTGGGAACGGTAAAGAAGAGGGCAACAAAACTAATAAGAGGAATGGAGGGGCTAAGTTATGAAGAAAGACTAACTAAATTAAACTTATTTTCTCTAGAAAAAAAGTGTCTAAGAGGAGATATGATTACCTTATATAAATACATCCAGGGTCAGTATAAAGATTTGTCAAGGGAGCTTTTTGTGCCAAGAGGTTTTTAACTGACAAGAGGAGATCCCTTGAGATTAAAAGTAAAAAGATTCCACCTTAAAGAAAGAAAATGGTTCTTCACAGTAAGGGTGGTTAATCTGTGGAGTTCTCTACCAGAGGAGGTGGTGACAGCGCATTTGATAGATAAAGAAATCAAATCGCGAGTATCTGGGGTCAGGAAGAATTTTTTTTTTTTTTTTCCCCTTTGAGATGATTGGCTAAGTTTCACTTGGGTTTTTTTTTCTGTTTGCCTTCCTCTGGATTAATTTATAATTCAAAAATAAAAATAAAATTAAAAATAAATAACTAAACAATTGATTAATAATTAATTAACAACTAATTTATTAATAACTAATCTGCATATTGCAGATCAGAGGAGATCTTAAAAGGTTTGAACTTGATGGTCTAAAAGTCTTTTTTCCACCTTAATTACTATGTAACTATATGACTATGTAACTATCATGTGTGGCCAGTATGCAAAATCATGAAGAATCTCATATGTGGTCTTCTCACCTCAGTGACCTGCTGTTGGGGCATCGTGAGCGTGTTGGAGCATCAGGCCTCGATATGAAGTAGGGACCACCCATAGACATACGAATAAGCAACCCATCTTGGATACTAAACTAGGATTCTGATTTCAATAAAATTCTCAGGTCTTCTTTACCTGTAGTATCTTCTCTGCTCAGAGGGTGAATAGTGGGATTTTGAATATGGTTATAAAAAATACAGATAATAGGATCCTCTTTCTGGCTGCTTATCAAGTCCAAACTGGGAGTGTCTTGGGTACATTGGGCCACTGGCAATTCCGTGTCCTTCTGTGCCTGATGTTCCGTTATTGCTACAACTTGAAAAGGGCCCATGAGGCGCTCCACCTCAATAGATTCCCCCTCCAAGACACCTTGTCTAGCCAATTGATCAGCTGCATCGTTCCCTTCCTTGTGTCGCCGCATCACTTTGGAATGTCCCTTCGTCTTTTTCCGGTAAATGGTCATCTCATTCGAAAGCCACCATTTTATCAATGGCGTGGATCAATTTCCAGTGTTTTACTGGTTTCCTCCGAGCATTGGTCATCTCATTGCGTTTCCATCCTGGTAAATATTCCACAAAACTATTACGGGCATATTCTGAATCGTGATGATCACAAATTCCTTGATGTCATGCTCTTTTGCAGTATGAACAGCATGGTAGATGGCCACCAATTCTGCTATTTGACTATTCCTGGATCCAATTTTATAACCCTGGGGAGGTAGTGGGGTATCATCTCTCCATACTTTCCCAATTCCTGCAATCAATCTATTTTCACTTCCATCGTTAACATGGTATGCGCATCCATCCACGTAAACTGCGGGTAAATACTCATCGTAGGCCTTGTGAGGTGATGATTGGTATTCTTCTAAAAGGTCGGCTTCTGGACACTTCTCCTCAGAAGGATCCATGGCTGTGCAGTCATGGAGATCTGTCAGCCCTTGGGCGACTGGGCTTCTCTTGTTCTGAGCATATTTAACCTCCAAGAGCCACTCTTGAAACAATAGGGTCCAGTCAGTGATGCGGCTTTTTTGATAGATTTCCAGCCTATATCTTTTCACTTTGCAGATACTGTAAAGGTTGATGCGCCGTTTCTACTATGATTTTCTCACCTTGGATAAAATTCAGAAAAGTCTGAAGGCCCCACACTGTTGAAAATAGAGCCTTTTCACAGTCATTACATTTTACCTTCACAGTTGATAATGCTTTGCTGGCATACGCAATGATTTTGCTGCGTTGGTCGAATTTCTGATATAATACAGCACTTAAACAACAATCGGTATATCCAGTCTCCACAAAAATAGTTTACCTCTTTCTGGGTACGCCAAGCAAGGGGCCTTGCTTAATTTCTGTTTCAAGTCACTCACAGCTTGATCTTGGGTCTCACTCCAGCTCCATGGTTCTCCTTTCTTCAACAACTTTATGAGTGGCCTGGTGACTTCTGCATAATTATCAATACATTTTCTAGAATTATAATCCCAAGAAAAGATCTCAACTTTTTCAGATTTGTGGGGGTTTTGGTTTTAAGGAAAGCTTCAAACTTCTTCTTCTGGGGATTCACACCTTCAGAAGTGATCTTGTGACCCAAGAAGTTGACTTTAGTCCGACACCACTGAGGCTTTTGGAGGGAGAGTTTGACACCAGCCTGTTTCAACTGATCCAGAATATGTCTAATTTTTGTGATATGTTCATCAAAACTCCTGCTTTCAATCAGAGAATATCATCTACATAGGTTGGAGTCCCACGTTCTTGGGCATCTGGCATTTGTTTGTGCAAAAATATAGCAAACTAATTTCTGGAATTTATGAACCCAAATTGAGTTTGAGTCCACGTGTATTGTTGCTTCCCAAATGTAAAGGCCAGTTTATGCGGGTCCTCTTCTTTCACTTCAGTAGCCAGTAGCCAGTGGTCCAGTAGCCTTGGTTACAGTCAAGTGTTGTCTTGTCCTTTTATTTGCGCCAGACATTAGTCAATGTAAGGAACTGGCCAAGCAGACATATTTACCCCGGTTATTTAGTTGCCTCACATCGGCGCACAAACAACAGGTGCCATTGGGTTTTAAAATATCCAGGATAGGGTTATTATAAGAGCTGTGTACTTGGCATACAATTCCCCTAGACTCAAAACTTTTAATAATATTGGCCGAGCACTTATAGGAGGCCAGAGGGAGTCTGTATTGTTTAACAAAAACAGGTGGCATTTTAGGATCGGTTTTGATTGGCGTGACGTGCATATTCATCAACCCACAGTCATATGAATCCTTGGAAAACATTTCCTGGTAATCCAGCAGTACCTGTCTTAGTTATTGGTGCTCAAGGTAGTTGGAACATCCATCAGTTAAAGCTATCTTTTCCTCAACTCTTTCTTTGAACCCAGGGAACACTTCAGGCTGACCTATCTCATAGGTCTCTTCAAGCTGTGTAGATAAATCAGTAGTGATAATACTTACCTGGGTCTCTTCATTCTGGCCTTCTTCATCTCCTTGTTTGTCCAGGTCCTGGTTGAAGATAAGCTCATCATCTGTAATTTCACAGTTTCCTTCAGTGTAAGTAAAAGGATAAACCGACTGCACATGAAATAATCTCCCCCATCCCCCCTGCGGTCAGGTATCAAGACATTGGTCAATAATTTGGTCATCAGCTCAGAAGTAAAATATTCTGAATCTACAGCCATACCCACTATGGATCCTTTCTCCAAGTATATTGGGTGTGATGCCGTATTATTTATCAAAATAACAAGAGAGGTTTAGGTCATAGTAGAGGAGTGTGAATGAGGGTAAGGCCCTTTAGCTGGGTCTGGTGGCTGACATTGACGAAAGCATCTTTTCCCTTAATCCTTTGACCTCTCTTCACCTGTAATGGGAGAGGAAACTGAGTCACGCCCTCTGGTACTGTAATGCTCTGTTCCATTTGTATTGTTACTGCATAGGGCATTTGCTGTGCAGACTTCAGGGCCTCTGAGACATTGACAAATCCTAAGGGGGTTTCTTTCAGTCTAGACCAGAGAACATTATGTATGAGGTCAATTTGAGATGCAAGTCGATGCAATAAATAATTTCCAATATAAATTGGACATTGAGAATACTCAAAAACCAGAAACAAATGCATAACCTTTTCCCCCCCAATGGAAAGAGGGAATAAACATTTCGCTATAATGGCATGAGCTGAGGTTTCATGATCAATCCCATATATCCACCAATCATAGGGTTATGTATTTTGGATTACATTAGGATTGTTTAGCTATTTTAGTAAGCGTGCACCAATGTAACTGTGTTCATGAGTTAAGGCTAGTTTGGCCTGTTTAGGGTTCCTCATACCTGAGATGCTAACAGGGATAAACAAACCCTCATCTTTTGTTTCAATAATAACCAGCATTTTAGGATGTCTGTTTATGTCAGAGTGTTTGGGAACTTTTCTATTTAAAGACATAATAGGACATTACCCTCTACATGAGTACCATTTATATACACCTGATTAATCTGGATCACATTCTCATGATTTACTTGTTCTCCAGGAGCATCATTAAATTTAAGTTTTGTCATTTCAGGCGTTTGATTATTTTGGAAGTGAATCTCAACTGAATCTTTCGTACCCTTTCTATAGTAGCTGGTAACCCTTTACCAGCATTCTCTGGTTTGGTCAATGACACATCCTGTGGGCAATGAGAAATTAACATTCTTACCTTCTATATTTTTTCTCATAGTTTTCTGCTCCCTCCCTTCTAGTTGTCGGGAAGTTTTTTTTTGCTTTCAAATATTTATTTAAATTTCACATACCGTATTTTTCGCCGTATAAGACGAACTTTTTATTCCCCAAAACTGGGGGAGGAAAGTTGGTGCGTCTTATACGGCGAATATACCTTTTCAAACTGCCTCTGTCCTCTTGATCTCACCCCAGCGTTTCCTACCAGCATCGCGTCGGCCGGTGCGTCCTAGTGACGTCACACACGCAACGCTGCAGTACACGAGGAGTGCTGGTAGGAAGCGCTGGGGTGAGATCAAGATGGCAGAAATCAGAAGAAAGGTGAGGATCAGGAGGGTCATGGAAGGGTCAAGGGCTCCCAAATGCTCCCAAATGCTTCAGTATATGTATGTGTATGTGTGTATGTTTGCATGTATGTGCATGTATGTATGTGCATGTATGTGTGTGCATGTATGTGCATGTATGTGTGTGTATGTATGTGTGTGTATGTGTATGGGTGTGTATGTGTGCATGTATGTGTGTGTATATATGTATGTATGTGTATGTATATGTATGTGTGTATGTATATGTATGTATGTGTATCTATATATATATATATATATATATATATATATATATTTGTGTGTAATGTAGGTGTGTATCTGTGTGTAAAGTGTATTTGTGTTTGATTCAGATTTTTTTTTTCTTGTTTTCCTCCTCTAAAAACTAGGTGCGTCTTATCTGCCGGTGCGTCTTATAGGGCGAAAAATACGGTATATACAAACACAAGGAAAAAGCAAGCAAAAAAAAACATTTAAAATTGACACAATCATACCCTCCAATTCGTTACATGCAAGAAAAGGAGAATTTTTAACAAGTTTCCAAAACAATTTGGGATTGGTTTGGCATATATGGCCATTAGAGTAATACCTTTTCCATCCAATATAGAAATAGTACTTTTTGGCATTCATGATGTTTTAATCAGTACAACAAGACACCTAAATATAACAATTCATATGTAGAGTATATTATAATACCATTTTATCACAAATTCTAGGTGGTCCGTTGGACCTACCTGCCAATAGAGTTTACTCCTTTTATTACGCTTTTCCATTTTCCTTTCCTTTTTTCTCCTTTCTTTTTCCCCCTTCCTTCCGCAAGTTTTGTTGTATATTATAAATTTACAGCCTAGCATGTAACAGGTACCATTACAAATATCTTCATTGCTAGAAAGACCATTCAATAGCGGTGACACCCGCATCCATAAGCGGGCCTTCCAGAGGATTTATACTTGATTCTCTAGATGTTACCACAATCTAACTTATATTCATACATGAACATTCAAAAACAAACAAAAACACACAAACAAACAAACCACCAAAAGAAAAAAAAAAAAAAAAAGATATTCCTAATCTCTTTTCGTGAGGCGAGGGAGCAGGGGGAGCCGGGGGGAGGGAAGAGGCGGAACAATACTAATTTTGGTCACACTCACCCACTAGACTTATTGTCCCATATTTTCCATTTATATCTAGGAATCATAATAATACCTATATCCTCAAGATCTATTTCCAACGCACAAATTTTAGCAATTTTAGTAAATATTTCTGACATATAACAGAGAAGGTTACTTCTGATATAACAGAGAAGGTTACTTTTTGTCTCCATTTCAGTGCAATACTGCACTTAATGGCCATAAAAATCTGTATTAAGAATGCCTTGAGTTCATTAGAACAGGTTTCAGGAAATATATGAAACAAAATCATTTCAGGAGAAAAACTCATTGAAATTTCATAAGCCTGTCTAATGTGCTGAAAGCAATCCTCCCACAATTGTCTGATGACCGGACAGGACCACCATACATGTAGATGTGTTTTTTCTCAATTTTTGAGATTCATTTCTAGTAATTTGGTACACGTTATACGGAGCTAAGTACCACCTATTAGTTAGTTTAAAGAAATTTTCTCTGTAGGGAACATTTTTAATGATTTTATCAGTAATTGTAAATGCTTTAATCCAAGTTTCAACTGGCCATTCTCCTTTGAGCTCCGACTCCCATACTCTCATTTTCATAGTTTTTTTGAAGTTGTTACTTTTCTTTATTATATTATAACACTTGGACACTAGGGGCCTCATTCTATTATCGGCCGTAAACCGGCCATAAGGCTGCGATTCCTCTTACGGCCGGCCGTAAATCTTGCAACCGGCCGTAAGCTCTGAAATCTAAAAAGTCAAAAATACATTCAAGACAGCTCTGTAAAGCTCTGTAAATGCTAGGGATCATATTGGGGGACATGAGGATTAAAAGTAACCCACTCTCAAGCTTGCACATCAGCCCAAACCCGAGTTTAAATTAACTGTTTATTTTCCGGCTGCGGCGTGGGCGGGTCTGAGGTGCTCCAAGCCCTCTGGACTTTTTACATGGATATTTGACGTATATCAAAAAAAAAATATTTTACGGATTTGAGTATAGGGGAATTTTGTGCTATTTTTGCTAACACCGAAAATCACTGCATAATTATCAATACATTTTCTAGAATTATAATCCCAAGAAAAGATCACTCTTCTCAAAGTGCAGGATGGCTTTATTTGGGCTATATTTCGTGCTTAATTGGTGCTAGCGGGACCTCTTTCCTGCAAGTAAGCTGCGGCTCGCTTTTAGCCTTGCAGAGAGGGTTCCCGGAGCAATTGAATTGCTAATAGGATTATCTTAAGGGCGATTTTCTTGCGGCCATTTTAGAGATAGCAAGGCACCGGCCGCAAGCCTGCAGGAATCCCCGGCCGGAGGGGAATAGAATAGCAGAATAGCTTGCGGCTGGTCCTTGCGGCCCCGCAACGGCTGCGGACGCTAATAGAATGAGGCCCTAGATGTGATTTATCTTCCGCTAGGATCAATTTTTCCAAATCCGAATTATTTTCATTTTTGAGATTATTAAACCCAATGATTTTAAGAATTTTTTTAATTTGAGATATTCAAACCAGTACCTGGATGACAATCCAAATTTTAGAACTAAATGTTCAAAGGGATATAGCCTATTATTTTGGAAAAGCTCTTTAAGCAAAATCACTCCCTTTTTTATCATAAATTTTAATATTGGGGATGGATATATTTGATCTATTAATAATATGGGTGTAACCCCACTGGAAGAAGGTATTAATGAATATTTTTGAATGATTTTTACCCAAGCACATGTGTATTTTTTAAGTATGTTATCTCCGGGTGGTAAATTTCCCCAGTCTTTTGGTTGGAGAAATATTAAGAGACCCAGATCTCCATTCCTTATTTGTTCATTTTCTATCTGACTCCAATGGTGATCTATAATAGCTTCAGTATTTCTCACAAGGTGGGTGAGTAGAATAGCTTCTTGATATTTAACTATCAATGGGTACGCCATTCCACCTTTTTTAAATTTATTCACCATATAATGAGCTTTTATTCTTATTCTGCGTCCATTGTGTATGTATTTATCAAGAGTACTTTGAAGTTTATTAATCATAAAGCTTGGAAATTGGCTCGGAATACACCTCATTACATATGTAATTTTAGGTATAAGAAACATTTTGGCTGCTATTATGCGACCTGACCATGATGTCTGAATTTTTTTCCAACGTGAAATTGCTTCTGTTATATTCTGATGAACTATTCTGAAGTTTTGTAAAATTGATTGCTTCAGGTCTGCATAGAGATGTATGCCTACATGCTTGATGTGGGATTGCCAATTAAATGCATATTTACTTTTCAATAATGCAATATTGTTATCCTGTAGATTTAATTGGAGAATTTCCGATTTAGCTATATTGAGTTTGTAATTTGATATTTTGGAAAATTCATCTATAAGCTCTTGTAGGTTCCCTAGAGACTCAGCTGGGTTGGTTAATGAAAGTAACACATCATCCGCGAAGAGTGATATTTTGTGATCTATATTTCCAATTTGTATTCCACTGATATTCCTTAATTCTCGAATACCTATAGCTAACGGTTCGATCATAAGTGCAAATATCAGGGGAGATAGCGTGCACCCCTGCCTTGTACCATTGGTTACCTTAAATCTAGGTTATCTAAACCCTAGACCAACGACAGAGGCAGATGGAGCCACATATAGAGCCTTAATGGCCTTGGAACCAAATTCTCCAAACCAAAATTTGTCAAGAACCTGGTCCATGTAGCTCCATCCGACTCTGTCGAAGGCATTTTCCGCATCCAGGGAGAGAAAAACTGTAGGCAGGTTGTTCGCCTTAGAGATGGAAATCAAATTAAGCAACTTTCTTATGTTGTCAGTTCCCTGATTTCCTACTATAAAACCTCTTTGGTCTTCACCAATCAATAGTCTCATAATTGTATTCATTCTATTGGCCAACACTTTAGCATAGATCTTCAAATCAACATTTAAAAGAGAAATTGGACGAAAGTCCCTGCATTCCATATGGGGTTTCTCCTGTTTAGGAATATTTATGATGTTAACAACTAGCATTTCTTTAGGCGCGAGGCCTTTCTTAAAGATTTCATTAAATGTTGCTTTTAGATGTCTACATATTTCTTTTTGGAATATTTTAAAGTATTGATTGGTGAAGCCATCAGGCCCAGGTGCAGATGATATTTTCAAATTAGATATTGCTTCTTGAATCTCGATTTCCGATATTTCCCTATTTAATTTTTCTAATTCCTCCGGAGGTAATTTAGGGATGTGTATTTTATCAAGGAACTGTTGTATTTCTTCCGTTTTTGGCTTAGTTACTTCATTGTATTCCTCTAAATTATAAAGTTTCTCATAGAATTTTCCGAAAGCCTCTACTATTTTGGAAGGATTAGTTATTGTTTTTTTATCAACCATTAACTCATCTATCCTATTTTTATTCTTTTTACCCTTAAATTTAGTAGCTAGAAATTTAGATGCTTTCTCTCCAAAATGGTACAGATATTTTTGCAATTTCCAGAGGGAGTTATCCACCCGTTGTTGTTCTATTTTTTTTATATGAATTTGTAGAATCTTTATCTGCTCTTGAATACTCTTAGTAGGGGCACTTTTGTTAATCTTATCCAGTTTGGCTAACTGGATATAGGACTCTCTCAACGGGCGTCCCTGCTGTTTCTTTTTTTGAGCCTGTAGGCTAATGGATATTCCTCTAATTACAGCCTTATGAGCGTTCCACACTACTATACTTGAGACAACTGTGTTTCTATTTGTTTGGAAATAAAATTCTAGTTCTTTTTTTATTTTGTTTCTCATTTCTTGATCTTTTAAAATGGAGTCTTTAATTTTTCATGTTGAAGGAACTATATTTACACTCCCGCTTACAAATTCTATGGTAATTTGTCCATGATCCGATTTACAGATCGGTAAAATATCTGCTCTTACCATTTTCTTAAGCATACTTTCATTCACAAGAATATAGTCAATTCTTGTGTATGATTGGTAGCGGTGTGAAAAAAATGAGAAATCTCTTTCTCTGGGGTGTAGACACCTCCATGAGTCAAAGAGTTTAAAATTCCAAAGCATTTTATTAAACCCATTTGGGCCTTGATTAGTTATCTTAGTTAATCTCAACTGTTTTCTATCTAATTCTGGGTTTGAATATAGATTGAAATCGCCACAGACGATCAATAATCCCGAAAAGTATTTTTTGCAACTCTTCAGTGTTCTATTAATAAATTTCATTTGCCCTTTATTCGGTGCATAAATATTAACGATTGTTACTTTATCCTTATTAATCGTCCCTACCCAGAGTGAGTAGCGGCCCTCAGTGTCTGTTTTAGAGAACTCCTCTTTATAATTCAATTTGTTATTAAAATAAATAGCTGTGCCCCTTGCTTTCTTCTTATCATATGTCGAGTTGCATACATTTATGTATCGCCCATCATAAAATAAAGGGGCTTTGCCCGTCTGCCAATGGGTCTCTTGCAGGGCTATAATATCTGCCTTACTATTATAGAACCCACTGAAAAACATGGCTATTTTATTGGGAGAGTTTAGACCCTGAGCATTCTGAGAAACTAACTTAACTTTCATCATTTTTTTTTTTTTTTTTAAATCAATACAATTTCTCAGAATTAGGTTCCGTCTCCTCCTAGTTGTCGGGAAGTTTCTGCACAGGGAGAGACAGGCAAATCACTTTCGTTAGTTTTAACACAATTTATCTCCTTTTTACTTGGCTTGGGAGATTCACACATGTCATTTCTATAATTCTCCCAATTTATTTTTGCCAGCTGTACTTAGTCATTGTCCCTGGCCTCCGGTACTCTGCCCCCCTTGCCTAGGGTTGTTGTTCGCTGACTGGTTTCCTTGCGTATTCAATCCAGCCATAAATGCAGTCATTTGCTGTGTCAGCAATTTTACCTGTTCTGCCAGGTTAGAGGACTGTCTTGTCATTTGATTTTGGCTATGCCCATTGGGCTCACACAGCCATTGGGGGTACTGGGCAAATACCTCCTGAATTAGGGGACCTCGGCCTCCGCCATATAATTTCTGATGGGGTTTGTGCCTTTATAGTTTGGGCTAACATAAAACCCATAACTGTTTCCCCTTTGGGGATTTTCATTCTTAGCACTTATTGGCTTAAAGGGGCATTTCCTGTCTTTGCTTAGCTGGACTTTTCATTACTTCAGCATAAGATTTGGTACCTGCCTCAAATTGTCAGGGGTAACAGAAATGTCTGCCACATTGCTTTTCTCTTTGTGTTTGTAGTTATTTCCCTCATCTGCCTGAATTTCATATATTTTTGAACATTCCTTTACCAACCAACTAAGGGACTTGCACGTGTCAAAGCCCCGTGCCATATTTCTCTGAATGTATAAGGGTAAGGCATGGAAGTAAATGTTTTTAAACTCAGCAGATTCTGGGTCTGTCTTTTGAGCGGTTTGTCTGTATGCATGTTTTAAAGTGATCAGGAATTATTTTGGACTAACATCCTGTTTGCATTTGAGGTTATGCACTGCCCTTAATGCTGCCTGTGGATTTCTGAACTCAGAAAAGTACTTTCTCACCTCAGACTTGTACATTTCCCAATTAGTTATGTCACTATCCTGGAGAGCGGTAAAGAATGATGTGTAAGAATTATCATAAGACCAGGGGAGGTAGGACATTTTTGTGTTTGCTCCCCTGATTCCTAGTTCCAACATCACCCTCTCCACGGAGTTCAAGTGATCTTCTATGGACAGTTTGGAAATTTTAGTGTATGGTTTAACCAACTTTTTTATTGCCTGGGCAATTTCGTGAAATGAGAGCTTTTTGTTTGTTTGTGGTATTTCATCACGATCATGTTTGTCCTTTTCATAATCACTTATATGTTTTTAGGTTATGAATCTCCTGTCTGTATTGCCTAATTTCTTCCTTTAACTCAACCTCGTTGATTTTTCTGTCTGTTATTTCTTTCAATAAATTTGCATTTTTTTCCTCTTGTGCTGCTTTCTGGTGTTTCTGCTCTGACAGTTTTTCAAGATCAAGGTTCAAGGTTTTAATTTGTTTATTGTGGTTTCCAAGCAGCTGCATTTTTGTGCTAACTTTTCATTTATGCTCTGTGAATAATTGTAACCTCTCATGGCTTCATTAAAATTATTTTATATTCATTGCACGGTTTCATTAAGTCACTATTTTTTCTCTTTAGCTCCTCAATGTTATTAATTTGTTGATATGATATCTGAGCCCTTTGTTCCTGCAAGTTTTTTAAATTATGATATTTTTCAGAGGCTACTTTAAGCTGCAGATTCAAATCCCTGATAATATTTTCTTTTTCTAAACCTCAGGGTTCCAATTCCTAGCTAATTCTAGCCAGCCTAGTGCTAGTCTTGCCAGGTATTTTTTTTCTCTGATTTCTTTGGACAGCATTTATAGCATTCATAATTGTGTTTAATAGTGATGTCCCGAACAGTTCGCCGGCGGACTATTCGCTGCGATTTTTGCATGTTCGCGTTCGCGGCGAACACATGCACTTTTGGGTTAGCCCCCTATTCTTTATCATTGAGGAAACTTTGACCCTGCACCTCACAGTCAGCAGACACATTCCAGCCAATCAGCAGCATACACTCCTTTTCAGAGCCTTCCATCTGAAGGACAGCAACACAAAAATCCCTTTTTAGGGCTAGAACATCATTTATTTTGTTTTATATTTTTTTTCTGTGTAATCTAATTGCATATGCCTGCCTGCCAGCGTGTGTGTGTGACAGGCTAACACCTAACAGCTTATATTGTGCTCAGTGAAATAAAACAACACTTTTTTTACTGTAGTAGATTGAATATCAGTTGCCTGCCTACAGGTGTGTGTGTGAAGCCTATTGCATCTACTCTGCCAACTTTTGCCAGTGCACAGTGATACGTCATATCTGGTGCAACCGTAGTGTACAGTGACATAAAACAACACTTTTTTTTACTGTAACTGATTGAATAGCAATTGCCTGCCTACAGGCGTGTGTGTGAAGCCTATTGCATCTACTCTGCCAACTTTTGCCAGTGCACAGTGATACGTCATATCTGGTGCAACCGTAGTGTACAGTGACATAAAACAACACTTTTTGACTGTAATAGATTGAATAGCAATTGCCTGCCTACAGGCGTGTGTGTGAAGCCTATTGCAACTACTCTGCCAACTTTTGCCAGTGCACAGTGACACTCATATCTGGTGGCACCTTAGATTGCACTAGCAGTGCCCCAAATTTTAAGTGGGAGGACCGACCAAGCATCTTTTTCCATCTCCCGCTTCCAAAAATCCATGCCATATACACGTCCCCTGATAGTGGACGTAACAGGGAGTAAACAGATAGGAATAGTACTACTTAACAGTACACACCTTATAATAACGCAGAGGCAACGCGTATAATCTGTCATGCTGTGCAGTGGAAGCCCCCAGACTCTGACCTGTTTATAATCTTCCATGCTGGGCAGTGGAAGCCCCCAGACTCTGACCTGTGTATAATATTCCATGCTGGGCAGTGGAAGCCCCCAGACTCTGACCTGTGTATAATATTCCATGCTGTGCAGAGGATGCCCCCAGACTCTAACCTTTATATAATATTCCATGCTGTGCGGTGGAAGCCCCCAGACTCTGACCTGTGTATAATATTCCATGCTGTGCGGTGGAAGCCCCCAGACTCTGACCTGTGTATAATATTCCATGCTGGGCAGTGGAAGCCCCCAGACTCTGACCTGTGTATAATATTCCATGCTGGGCAGTGGAAGCCCCCAGACTCTGGGAGTCTGAAGAAGAGGAGTCAGAGGAGGAAGGTGACTTTGAGGAGGTGGAAGACCAAACACAGCAGGCGTCCCAGGGGGCTTGTTGTCACCTTCCGGGGACCCTTGGTGGCTGGGTGGAGGAAGAGACCTTCAATGGCATCAGTGTGGGCAAGGAACGGGACATGGCTAGCTTGGTATCCAACCTTGTGCAAATGGGGAGTTTGCGGTTGTGCAAAGGGACTGTTTGTGGTTGTTTGCGGTGCATTAAATGGGGAGATTGGTCTGTTACTTTGAAGCGAGTGTAACCCTTAAACTACCTGATCGATACAACATCATACCTGATGTTTTAAAGCATGTTATTCCAAACAATTTAGGAATGTTAGGTGATTTATGTAATTTTCCGTGAGAGTTTTGCCATGGATCCCCCTCCGGCATGCCACAGTCCAGGTGTTAGTCCCCTTAAAACAACTTTCCCATTACTATTGTGGCCAGAAAGAGTCCCTGTGGGTTTTGAATTTCACCTGCCTATTGAAGTCTATGGCAGTTCCCCGATGTTCGCCGGTTGGCGAACCCAAAATTTGATGTTCGCGACATCACTAGTGGTCAACAATTCAGCATCATTAGACCAGTTATCAGTGACAGCCCCTATCAATTTTGGGATTAATTCTCTCAAGATATTCTGGTAATGGTTCTTTATATTCACAAACTTGGTATACATTTGTTATCAATGTTCTGATCAACAACCCTGCCTTTCCCCTTTTAAGCATGCCATCCAAAGCCATCACTTGTGTCATTTCAGGAACATCACGGCCTTCCGCCATAATTCCTTATTGCCAATGCTATTCTATCACAAAGTTTTTTAATTAATAAGCAAGTGATCACTGATACATAAAGATACTATATCTCAGTTGGGACCTCCAATAAATCAGGTATTTTTATATGACACAAATATTGCAATGTATTGATTTAAGAAATGTTATTGAGTTCAATTATCAATTTATGGACAAGTACACCCTTTGTTGCAGAATAGCATTCATCTGAAGTGTCTGTTGGTGTTGAGATCTGAACAAACAGTTGCAACCCATAGAGAGAGAGAATTGGGGTGAACGTAGTCCCTTTAATCTGGCGGGCGTAACATATGGAATACATCCAAGGGTAAGGAGGGAACTTGGTTCTGTAATAGCCAAACCATTATATTTAATTTTTCATGATTCACTCAACACAGGGTCTCTACCAGATGACTGGAGAAAGGCAGAGGTGATACCTATATTTAAGAAGGGAGCAAGAGCAATTCCGGGTTATTCTAGACTAGTGAAACTCCCTTCTGTCGTGGGAAAGCTTTTAGAAGGGTTAATAAGGGATAATATACAAGAATATGTCTCTTTAAACATGATTATAAGTAGGAGCCAACATGGATTTATGAAGGATAGGGAATGTCAAAAAAACCCAATTAGTTTCTATGAGGAGGTTAGTAGGAACTTGGATCAAGGCAACACCGTGGATATAGTCTATTTGTATTTTGCTAAGACTTTTGATACAGTGCCACATGGGAGACTATTGAGCAAACTAAGGAATACAAAGATTTCCATGAATATTTTCTTATGGATTGAGAACTGGCTAAGAGACAGGAAGCAAAGGGTTGTGGTAAATGGAAAATACTCGGATAGGACATATGTCGTAAGTGGGGTTCCTCAGGGTCCCTTCCTTTTTAACATATTTATTAATGACTTGGAAGTGACATTGGAGTTTGGAGGCTCCATTTTTGCTGATGACACAAAGTTGTGCAAGGTAATTAAATCAGAAAATGATGTACTTTGCCTCCAAAGGGATTTGAATAAATTAGAGGAATGGGCATCTAAATAGCAGATGAGATGTAATATGAATTAATGTAAAGGTATGCATCTGTTAAAGAAAAAATAGCCATACAATTTATAATCTTAATGGAGCAAATCTAGGTGTATCAGATATTGAAAGGGATTTGGGAGTACTTGTGGACAACCACCTGGGTAACAGTGCTCAATGCCAAGCAGCATCTGCAAAGGCAAGTAAAATATTAGCATGTATTAAGAAGGGTATAGAAGCAAGGGAAGCAAATATAATTTTACAAATCCCTAGTACGCCCTCATTTGGAATATGGAGTACAGAGCTGGAAATAGTACAGAGAAGGGCAACAAAGCTAATAAAGGGAATGAAGGGGCTAAGTTATGAAGAAAGACTAACCAAATTAAACTTATTTACTCTAGAAAAAAAGTTATACAAGGCTTTGTCAAGGGAACTTTTTGTGCCAAGAGGTTTTCAGCTGACAAGGGGACATCATTTGAGATTAAAAGTAAAAATATTTCACCTTAAAGAAAGAAAAGGGTTCTTCACAGTAAGGGTGGTTAATCTGTGGAATTCTCTACCAAAGGAGGTGGTGACAGCAGATTTGATAGATAACTGTAAAAAGGGATTGGATATATTTTTAATCAAAAAGGGCATTAGGGGCTTTCCTGGATAAGTAGGGAGGGAGTAATGATCCAGGGATGAATCTGATCCCAAGTTTCTGGGGTCAGGAAGGAGTTTTATATTTTATGTATTTTTTCCTTGTTGAGACAGTTGGCAAGTTTCACTGGAGTTTTATTTTCTATTTGCCTTCCTCTGGATCAATTAACAGTATTGCAGATCAGAGGAGATTGGTTGAACTTGATGGACTAAAGTATTTTTTCCACCTAAATTACTATGTAACTTGGTAACTATATATTGGAGCATAAAATTGATTATATTGTATCCGAGATAGCAAGCTAAATGACCTTTATATTTATATCACAGCAGGCTATTGTATTGATAAGGGTTTTATAACAGAACTAGGACCTTGCCCATCAAAAATGACAGGATTAAAATTGTAAGGCTGGAAATGCTTTTTAACACACAATCTGAGGATTTGGTCCTCTGAGCACCTTCAGCGCTCATTGCAAGCCACTCCCCCCCCCCTTGTACTTTGGTGCTCATTGCGGGGCTTGCAGTAAGCGCCTTGCAGTATTGCTCATTGCAAGCCTCTCGCACTCACGGTGCTCATCATGAGCCCTGCAATGAGCACCTTCAGCGCTCATCACGTGCCTCGCAATGAGCGTCTTTGGCGCTCATTGTGAGTCTTTCCTCTCGCCTAGTGTACGGGCCGCTCATTGCAGGGTGCGTTAAGTTTAGTGCTTGGTAATGCCATATGTCTCTTTCCAGCATCTTCCCCCTGTCCCTTCCATGTGTCTTTCTCCTTTGCGTGTGCTGAATGTTTGCGTGGCGCGTGGTGACTGCTGTTGGTCTTATTTTAAACATCCTGCGTGCCTGGCGTTTTAACACATTGCAAAGCACTACTTTTTTCTAAGTCCTGCTTGCCTGGCATTGTTCGTATAAGTGTTAGTTGTAAGCATTGTGTATTTTGTACGTTTTGAGCGCCTGGTATTGCTGAGCTTCGGCGCCTGGCATTGTGTTTTTCTTCTGCCGTTTTTTCCTTGCTTAGGCGATTTTGGAGTGAAGAAAAATGCCAAATATAGGTGTAATTTGGTTAAAACCTCACTCCCAGGCTTCCTGTGTCTCCCCATGTGCTGTATGTGAGTGTGTTATAATTTCTGTACATGTTTTTTCTGTGTTTTGGTGGATTTTTAGAGTTACGCGCTTGAACAGTGCTGCGCCGCTGCTGCGCCTCGCTTTGCGAGGCCCGCATGTGTGATGGCGCCGCTGGCTGCAATGAAAGCCTTCGCCGCTTAGTGCAGCCTAAGTGCTGCGCGGCTGCTTCTCCTTGCTTCGCTAGGCTGGCATTTGTGTGATGGCGCCGCTGGATGAAATGAGCGCCTCTGGAGCTCATTGCAGTCTAATTGCTGCACAGTGTGTGTGTGCTGAATGTTTGCGGGGCGTGCGTTGACTGCTGTTAGTTTTATTTTTAAAGTCCTGCTTGCCTGGCGTTGTTCGTGTAAGTGTTAGTCTGAAGTGTTGCGTATTTTGTACGTTTTGTGCGCCTGGAGTTGCTGAGCCTCGTTTTCATGCTGTTTCTGAAAATTTGTGTGTTTCTGAAAATTTGTGCTTTTCTTCCGCCATTTTTTTGTACATGTTTTTTTGTGTTTTGGTGGATTTTTACAGTTACGCACTTGAACATTGCTGTGCCGCTTCTTCGCCTCGCTTTGCGAGGCCCGCATGTGTGATGGCGCCGCTTAGGCGATTTTGAAAAGACAAAAAACGCCAAAGTCCTGCTTGCCTGGCGTTGTTCGTGTAAGTGTTAGTCTGAAGCGTTGCGTATTTTGTACGTTTTGTGCGCCTGGAGTTGCTGAGCCTCGTTTTCATGCTGATTCTGAAAATTTGTGTGTTTCTGAAATTTTGTGTTTTCCTTCCGCCATTTTTTTGTACATGTTTTTTTGTGTTTTGGTGGATTTTTACAGTTACGCACTTGAACAGTGCTGTGCCACTGCTTCGCCTCGTGTGTGATGGCACCGCTTAGGCGATTTAAAAAAAAGACAAATATGGGTGTAAGTCGGTTGCAAACTCACTCCCAGGCTTCCTGTGTCTCCCCCTGTGCTGTGTGTGAGTGTGTTATATTTTTTTGTAATTTTTTTTTGTGTTTTGGTGGGTTTTTACTCGCTTGAACAGTGCTGCTCCGCTGCTTCGCCTCGCATTGTGAAGCTCGCATGTGTGTCGACGCCGCTGGCTGCCTAAATACTTATTTCACTCATTGACCTTAGAATCAATCTATAACTTTTTTTAACTGCGTTTTTCTTGTTTGTTTGTTTTTTTGTTGTTACTCTGTTTCTAACTGTTAAAATACACCTACCATTAAAATTATAAACTGATCATTTCTTTGTCAGTAGACAAACGTTCAAAATCAGCAGGGGATCAAATACTTTCCCCCTCCCTGTATATACATAGTATCCGATTCAATTGAGCAATCGTAAGTTTCTGGAGCCCGTAAGTGAGGCTGTAAGCTAATTTGCTAAAATCGCAAATCGCTATTCAATTGTTCCAATTCCTGAAGGCCGCAAATGGTTTCACAACCATAAATGGCAAATGAAGGATAAAATGATACGAGTACTAGAGAGGACCCGCAAGGGGGTTAAACACCTGTTCGTAGGACTGAAAATGCAAATACAAAAATCAATACTGCACTGTAAATAACAGGGAAAGTGATGAATGACATTAGAATTAATGTCACTAGAACAATATTGGCATTCATTTTCATAATTCTATATTTTGAGGGCTTGCGAGTCCCATTGGATATCGGACCCCCGAACATAATTGATTGACATGTAGCCTTCATGTTGTACTGCCATAATAATACCAGATTATCCTATTGACTCAAAACATTTAAAACCTCACTTAAAACACATCTCTTTTAAGAAGCGTATCACCTTCCACCCTAACACGCTTGTCACCTCTCTCTCCCTCTTTTACAACTCACTATACCTTAGATTGTAAGTCTGCGAGTTTCTATCCTAAGTACTTTTGGAATGCACCATGGACGTTGGATTCCTAGCTCAAAGACAGGGTCCTCCTTGCTTTGCAATGTGTTAATTTGTATTTATATTTGTCTTATGAACAGCGCTGTAAATATTTTGGCACGTTATAAATGAACTATAATAATAATAATAATAATAATAATGACAGTCTCATTTTCTATTGGCTGTTTTGAAATGGGAGGTTGCGGTCTTGCTTATTTGATCATATTCCTGCCCTAAACGGCTACGAACCAATGCATGGTTGACGGAGTCGGCTTTGGGCCCGTAACTTGCGCGTTGCTTTACTTAAATAGCTCCGGAATCGGAGACGAATGGGAGTCCGCAGCACGTCCATAGACATAAAACCTGGATCCCACGAGATGCGGGCTTGCAAATTAATCTGGCTCATAGTTTCCAGGTTATATCAGTTTCCTGTAATATGAAGTAGTTGTGTAATATTAGTGAAACTGGATTTTTTAAGGGTTCAATAATTAGTGTTCCTTTTTTATATCAATTAACAAGTTGTTTTTTTCAAGTCATATGAAGCAGCAGAGATAGGTAAACCTTTATAAAATAACAACACCACAATTTGAGTATAAATATTTTAATAAATTACCGGTAGGTCTGCCATTATAGAAAGATTTTTTTCTTTGGCATCACACTAGAGATTTTATATAGAAGTAAAAAAATAGTTAATTCCTATATATCATTACACAATTAAACTAAAGATTATGCTATTAGAGGCCCTATCCTATCTTTCCATGTATTTTTTTATTATTACTAATTGTACTAAAAGGCATACTTTGCACCAGCATTCCAAGTGTTTTCTTGGTTTAGTAATTTCTAACACTGAAGCATTTTGTTATTTTTGACAGTTTCAGGAAATGCTAAGAGAAACACCTGATCATACTATGTAACTATGTAACTATATGCAGCTTGTTAACCTTACTAAAACTAAAACTTATTCTATTAGTTTTCAGAACTACCTTGCCTCTGTCAGTTCAGCAATTATTGTGTGAAACTCCTTGCATGTTTTGGTTTATGTCTCCATCCTCGTTCAATAGAATTAGTTAGGACCTTCTCGCTATATGCTTTTAAAGATGCCAAAGAATAGGTGTTATTTTAATACAGTTGTTCCACAACTCAATAGTATTGGTAAAAGGATGATATTTTGCCACTTTTCTATGAAAATCATCCAAACACAAAATGTTTTTTGTGGGACAACCTTATATTTTTATTAAACAACATTTTACTAGAAATTATTTAGGGGTCCCATTTAGCTTCTAGATCATTCCTGTCCTAATAATGAACTCATTTGAGACTCAATTTATGCAATCTTTTGAGTATTTTTAAACCTATGGTACCTACACTTCCAGGGAAGGTGTTTCATTTTATTGGTTACTTCAGAGCTCCAAGTGGCTCATACCAATCATTTTTGTGTTTTTAATTTATTTGCCATACTCTAAACTACCTTTCCGGATTGATACCTTGTCATGGTGAAGGGGTTTGTGTACTTCTCTGAAGCTGTGACTAAACCATAGGGTCATGAAGAGTCAGACACAATTAAATGACTAAACAACAACAAATCTATCTTAATGACTAGAATCTCTTTTGTTTCACTAACTGAAAATAATAAATAACAACAAATAACTGAAAACAAATATACATATCTACATATCTATTTCTAAAGAGGTTACTTTAGCATGGATATGATGATGAGCTAATGTAAACATTCTGATAAAGACACAGTGGAACATGCTCATACTTATTTATTATAACTAAGCCAAGTCATCCTTGAAGCAATAATTGTAGGAGTAACAACACAATACACTCCAGAAATCATCAGTTACCCACTCACCAAGAACTTGAGGACAGTTTGACATTGATAGCTTTAGGAAATTTGTTATAAGAGACATCAGACTCTGCGTTGATATCTGTGTTTGTTAACCAACATTGAATTACATTAATATGACCCTCTTAATCTGGTTTTGTAGATATATGTTTAGGGACATGTGGTATGCTTGAGTTCTAAGGTCATAGATAAATAGTATTGATATGTTTTTATATATCTGTATCTATTAATCTGTATTTTTAGGTTACAATTAATTTTGGAGCTCTTTAGTGGGCTTTAATATGTCATAACATGTTTCTTATCAGGATTCAATGACTGCACCAGCAGAGAAGGTCCACATGAGAGAATTCATGCTAATAGTTGGTATATTGTTTAAGCTTTGACTCCATAGCCCCATTAAGATGCTGACTTGGATACTTAGGGCCTCATTCTATTATCGTCTGTAGGCGCTGCGGGGCCGCAAGGACCAGCCGCAAGCTATTCTGCTATTCTATTCCCCTCCGGCCGGGGATTCCGGCAGGCTTGCGGCCGGCGCCTTGCTATCCCTTGCGGCTGCTCGCGCCGGAGGAAAGCCTTTGATCTAAAACGGCCGCAAGAGTTTCGGCCGCAAGAAAATCCCGGTTGCTATTCTATTGCTCCGTGAACCCTCTCTGCAAGGCTAAAAGCGAGCCGCAGCTTACTTGCAGCAAAAAGGTCCCGCTAGCACCAATTAAGCACATAAAATAGCCCAAATAAAGCCATCCTGCACTTTGAGGAGACTATAAAGAGATTGTAGGTGTTAGCAAAAATAGCACAACATTCCCCTATACTCAAATCCGTAAAAACAATTTTTTATTAAATATGTCAAATATCCATGGAAAAAGTCCAGAGTTCTTGGAGCACCTCAGACCCTCCCACGCTGCGGCCGGAAAATAAACAGTTAATGTAAACTCGGATTTGGGCTGATGTGCAAGCTTGAGAGGGGGTTGCTATTTATCCTCATGTCCCCCAATATGATCCCTAGCATTTACAAAGATTTACAGTGCAGTCTTCAATTTATATTTGACTTTAAAAATTTGGGAGCTTACGGCTGGTTCCAAGATATGCGGCCGGCCGTAAGGGGAGATCCTTGCGGGGCCGTATAATAGAATTGCGAGGTAACGGAACCCCCGCAAGGAATCGCAGCCTTACGGCCGATTTTCGGCCGATAATAGAATGAGGCCCTTAGTGATTTATGGTGAGAGTTATATTCCACCTATGAGAGTACTGTGACCCTTCTGTAAGCAGACAGTGCAGGGGTTTATTTAAGACAGTTGTTAATCTTAGTGTGAATAAACAAGGTGTTTATTTAATATTAAACAAAATAATTGAAAAAATATATAATATTTTATATTAAATAAAGAAAGAAGGAAAAAGCAATGAAATGGCTTCTTTCAGACAATCTTGTGGACATAATGGCAAAAATAAATATAGTAAATCCCACTGAACCCCAATGCCCATGCTCATTGCATTTTGTCGCCATTCCCTGAATCTCTAATAGGACATCTTGTGAATCCTGGAATACACAGTTATACATAGGTCTGTTACATTCAGCTATTCCTTCTATACATCCAGAAGGCTGAACCCCTAAAAATAAACAACTCAATTTGTACTTTGTTCAGTAGATAATAACAGATGTAGTTAAGGACAGAGTGAAGTCTCTTAGTAATTGCATTTGCCAAGGACAGCAGTGGAGGCAGATGGCCATCTATATAATCTTTGTCACAAGGTATGCCAGCAGAGTTAGAATCAGCCATGAGATTGAAGAAGCTAAATAAATCAGAAAAGAAAGAGATTCAGAATTAATTTTGAACTGTCATGTATATTGGTTTAATTTCACTAAAAAACAATAAAATAGTAAGAAATCTTGATTTCTAAAATCTATCTATCTATGTATCTATCTATATATATATATATATATATATATATATATATATATATATATATATATATATTTGTCTCGATTCTTGCCTTATCTAGATGTCTTCTCTACTTTTATCTCAATTGTTTTCATATAGATGACATGATTGATGGATACATAAATTGGACTATGAGAAATTTACATAAGATAGATTGAAACAATTGGAGAAATGTAAAATGTAGTACATGAACCTAGTATATAATACACATATTATTAGTCTGCTTTGAGACACCTTAAGTTTTTCTTTCTAGAAATAAATAAATTAAACTTTAAATGGGGAAAATGACTGGAGTAGTGAAGAGTAATACTTACAGGTCATAGATGATGAAAAAGCTATATTCTCTTGACCATCTGGAAAATTAAACAAATTATTATTATTATTATTATTATCATCGTTTATTTGCAATGCTCCAACATATTCTGTAGGACTATACATAAGTTTAGTTACAGGCAATGACAAGTTCAAGATTCACACATTGCAATGAATGGAGGGCCCTGTCTTTGAGCCTGCAATCCCTAAAGCACCGTGCAGGATTGAAACTCGCAGACTTACAATCTAAAGGTTGAAGTTTGTATGTGGTACAGTAGGGAGAGAGTAGCGCTGAGCATGTTAGGGAGGTTATAGGCTTCTTTAAAGAGGTGCGTTTTTATTGAAGTTTTGAAGGAGATAAGGCAGGAGGATAGTCTGGTAAAGCGAGGCAAGGAGTTCCAGAGAATAAGGAGAATTAAAGATAAAACAAAATTTTTAGAAAAGAGTGGTGTATAAGAATTCACACAATGTTTGTAAACAAAGCTATTCTAAGCTAAGACTGAATTTAACTTAATAATTTTCAGCTGTCTAAATGGGGAGGTAATGAAATTATTGATAGTCTGATTTTTATTTGCATTTTATAGCCCTTACCTTCAAATTTCACTGCATATTGTATGGTAGCTGTTATCAAATCTGATGCTTCTCTACGTCTTCTGCTTGATGAGTTCTGTTGCTTTAATAAAAAGATACCAAAGGATGGTTAAGTATTTACATGATTGAATGACATAACATGCATTTGTGTCAGCACTGTGTTATTGATGCGAGAAATAAAAAATGGGATAGATAGAAGAAAATAAATAGATCCAGTGTATAGATAACAGTAGGTAACAGTACTGTTTAGAAAGAGGTGTCTATAGAGAAATAATGTCAGGTGATAAGTATACCAGAAGGTAGGTAGTGAAGCTGCACAATACAGGGACAGCAGGTGTGTCTGGGAGACAATAAGGATGCTCACTTAAAATTCTCTGTGTGTCCAGAGCTCAGTACAGAAGGTACAGTGGCAAAGCTGTGTGGCTAGAGATTGTTCATAATGGGCAGTTACTAAGCTGGCTATGACTAGCTATTGCTACAAGAGCAGAAACAGAGTGTTTTGTGTCTGCAGGTCGGTGCGCGAGGTGCAGTGACTTTATTGTCTTTGCCTGGAGGTGAATAAAGTATTACTTTATTGTCTTTGCCTGGAGGTGAAGGCACACAGATGTGTGTGTCTAAGAGCAATACAGAAGAAGCAATGATGGGATAATTTGTATTGTTTGGTCAATGTTTTCTTATTAATGAAGGTGGTATTCAGTTTAGTAATAAATATAATTTCACTTACACAGGGACTGGTGGTCCTATCACATACGGAAACATTGCTGTGTAAATAGTAATTGTTACTTCCAGGAAATTTGAAAGCATTAACTGAAAAGGCTTTTTTCAGTGAGTTATCTGCAAGGGGTATTTCTGTCACCGTATTATTGTTCAAACATCTGATGAGAAAACAAACAAACAGATGAATTATTAGAATAAATGATATAATTAAAAATATAACTCATATATTAAAATTGTCATTGTAAGTCTACTGAACTAATGCTCTAATTTAAATACTTATTGTATGCATATGTATATTTACAACTAATGACAAAGATAACATTTGTTTGGTTATATCTTCTTGTACAATAGCACTTTTTCTTTCAACCAGTGTTATTTGGGTGTAATGGTACAACCATTTTTTGTTTCATTATTTTTTATACACTCAAAAATTTGAATGAAAAAAAAAATTCTACTAGATTTACATTTTCTGATTGTTTATATTTTATGATTCATTATTTCCTTTTTACTCACCCATCTGTAATGAATTGGTGGATGTTGTTAGTGCTTGCAGGGTTCTCACTATTACTGGCATAGAAGGTATTGACCAACATAACATGCTCCTCTCCTTCAGTGTCCACAGCCTCTAGAAGAACATACAATGGAGCTCCAGAGGAAACTCTATGGCTGCTGTATAGAAGGCTTTTCAACTCAGAGTCACTGAAAACAGATATTTTGAGTTTAACTGTTTTAAGGAGTGTTTTGGGACTTGTTGCTGGGGTGGTTGTAGTAACTGTGGTAGTAGTTAGAGCTGGAGTAGTAAGTGTGATAGTTTTTGGGGTAGTTATAGTATCTGGAGCACTAGTCAGGGCTTGTGTAGTTGGTATAGTAGTAGTTGGGGTGGTTGTAGTATCCGTGGTAGTAGTTGGAGTGGTGTTTGTAGTTGGTAGAGAATTGGTTGGGTTTGTTTCCTCTGCAGTCGTATCATTCACAAGTGTAGATGTTGTAGTTGAGGTGGTGGTAGTTGAAACTGGTGTTGTAGGTGTGGTAGTAGTTTGAGTGGTGGCAGTTGAAGCTGGAGTAGAAGGTACAGTTGTTGTTGTGAAGGTTGTGGTTTCTGTGGTAATAATTGGAGGGGTGTTTGCAGTTGTTGGAGGTTCTGTGGAAGAGTTATCTGGGGTTGATTCCTCTGCAGTCGTATCATCCACAAGTGTAGATGTTGTAGTTGAGGTGGTGGTAGTTGAAACTGGTGTTGTAGGTGTGGAAGTAGTTTGAGTGGTGGCAGTTGAAGCTGGAGTAGTTGGTACAGTTGTTGCGACGGTCGTAGTTTCTGTGGTAGTAGTTGGAGTGGTGTTTGCAGTTGATGGAGGTTCTGTGGAAGAATCGTCTGGGGTTGAGTCTTCTGCAGTCGTATCATCCACAAGTGTGGATGTTGTAGTTGAGGTGGTAGTAGTTGAAACTGGTGTTGTAGGTGTGGTAGTAGTTTGAGTGGTGGCAGTTGAAGCTGGAGTAGAAGGTACAGTTGTTGTTGTTGTGACGGTTGTGGTTTCTGTGGTAATAGTTGGAGTGGTGTTTGCAGTTGTTGGAGGTTCTGTGGAAGAATTGTCTGGGGTTGATTCCTCTGCAGTCGTATCATCCACAAGTGTAGATGTTGTAGTTGAGGTGGTAGTAGTTGAAACTGGTGTTGTAGGTGTGGTAGTAGTTTGAGTGGTGGCAGTTGAAGCTGGAGTAGTTGGTACAGTTGTTCCGACTGTTGTGGTTTCTGTGGTAGTAGTTGGAGTGGTGTTTGCAGTTGATGGAGGTTCTGTAGAAGAATCGTCTGGGGTTGATTCTTCTGCAGTCGTATCATCCACAAGTGTGGATGTTGTAGTTGAGGTGGTGGTAGTTGAAACTGGTGTTGTAGGTGTGGTAGTAGTTTGAGTGGTGGCAGTTGAAGCTGGAGTAGTTGGTACAGTTGTTGCGACGGTTGTAGTTTCTGTGGTAGTAGTTGGAGTGGTGTTTGCAGTTGATGGAGGTTCTGTAGAAGAATTGTCTGGGGTTGATTCCTCTGCAGTAGTATCATCCACAAGTGTAGATGTTGTAGTTGAGGTGGTAGTAGTTGAAACTGGTGTTGTAGGTGTGGTAGTAGTTTGAGTGGTGGCAGTTGAAGCTTGAGTAGTAGGTACAGTTGTTGTTGCGAAGGTTGTAGTTTCTGTTGTAGTAGTTGGAGTGGTGTTTGCAGTTGATGGAGGTTCTGTGGAAGAATCGTCTGGGGTTGATTTTTCTGCAGTCGTATCATCCACAAGTGTGGATGTTGTAGTTGAGGTGGTAGTAGTTGAAACTGGTGTTGTAGGTGTGGTAGTAGTTTGAGTGGAGGCAGTTGAAGCTGGAGTAAAAGGTACAGTTGTTGCGACCTTTGTAGTTTCTGTGGTAGTAGTTGGAGTGGTGTTTGCAGTTGATGGAGGTTCTGTAGAAGAATTGTCTGGGGTTGATTCCTCTGCAGTAGTATCATCCACAAGTGTAGATGTTGTAATTGAGGTGGTAGTAGTTGAAACTGGTGTTGTAGGTGTGGTAGTAGTTTGAGTGGTGGCAGTTGAAGCTTGAGTAGTAGGTACAGTTGTTGTTGCGAAGGTTGTAGTTTCTGTTGTAGTAGTTGGAGTGGTGTTTGCAGTTGATGGAGGTTCTGTGGAAGAATCGTCTGGGGTTGATTCTTCTGCAGTCGTATCATCCACAAGTGTGGATGTTGTAGTTGAGGTGGTAGTAGTTGAAACTGGTGTTGTAGGTGTGGTAGTAGTTTGAGTGGAGGCAGTTGAAGCTGGAGTAGAAGGTACAGTTGTTGTTGTGAAGGTTGTGGTTTCTGTGGTAATAGTTGGAGTGGTGTTTGCAGTTGTTGGAGAATCTGTGGAAGAATTGTCTGAGGTTGAATCCTCTGCAGTCGTATCATCCACAAGTGTAGATGTTGTAGTTGAGGTGGTAGAAGTTGAAACTGGTGTTGTAGGTGTGGTAGTAGTTTGAGTGGTGGCAGTTGAAGCTTGAGTAGTAGGTACAGTTGTTGTTGCGAAGGTTGTAGTTTCTGTTGTAGTAGTTGGAGTGGTGTTTGCAGTTGTTGGAGGTTCTGTGGAAGAATTGTCTGGGGTTGATTCCTCTGCAGTCGTATCATCCACAAGTGTGGATGTTGTAGTTGAGGTGGTAGTAGTTGAAACTGGTGTTGTAGGTATGGTAGTAGTTTGAGTGGTGGCAGTTGAAGCTGGAGTAGAAGGTACAGTTGTTGTTGTGAAGATTGTGGTTTCTGTGGTAATAGTTGGAGTGGTGTTTGCAGTTGTTGGAGGTTCTGTAGAAGAATCATCTGGGGTTGATTCCTCTGCAGTCGTATCATCCACAAGTTTGGATGTTGTAGTTGAGGTGGTAGTAGTTGAAACTGGTGTTGTAGGTGTGGTAGTAGTTTGAGTAGTGGCAATTGAAGCTGGAGTAGAAGGTACAGTAGTTGTTGTGAAGGTTGTGGTTTCTGTAGTAGTTGAAACTGGAGTAGTAAGTGTGGTTGTTGTTGGGGCGGTGGTAGTTTCTGTGGTAGTAGTAGTAGTAGTAGCAGCAGCTGGAGTGGTGTTTGTAGTTGGTGGTTCTGTGGCAGAATTGTCTGGGGTTGATTGCTCTGCAGTTGTATCATCTGCTAGTGTAGATAGTGTAGTTGAGGTAGTTGTGGTAGTAGTTGAGACTGGTGTTGTAGGTGTGGAAGTAGTTTGCGTGGTTATAGTTTCTGCAGTAGTAGTTGGAACTGGAGTACTAGGTGTGGTAGTTGTTGATGTGGTTGTAGTTTCTATAGTAGTAGTCGGAGTGGGGGTAGTAGGTGTGGTAGTTGTTGGAGTGGTTGTAGTATCTATGGTAGTAGTTGGAGCAGGGGTAGTTGTTGAGATGGTTGTAGTTTCTGCAGTTGTAGTTGGAACTGGGGTAGTAGGTTTGGTAGTTAATGAGGTGGTTGTAGTATCTGTAGTAGTTGTGGCTGGTGTTGCAGGTATAGTAGTAGTTAGGCTGGTGGTACTATCTAGAGTTGTAGTTGGGGCTAGTGTTGTAGATATGTTAGTAGTTGAGATGGAAGTAGTAGCTGTGGTTGTAGTTGTTGTTGGTGAGGTGGAGGTAGTAAGTGGGGTAGTGGTAGTAGGTGTTACAGTTGTTTGGATGGTTGTAGTATCTTTGGTAGTAGTTGGAGATGGTGTTGTAGCTGGGGTAGTAGTTGGGGTGGTGGTGGTAGCTGTGGTTGTAGCTGTTGTAGTTGTTGGTGAGGAAGTGGTAGTAGTGGGGGTGGTGGTTATAGCTGTGGTTGTAGTTGGGGCCAGTGTTGTGGGTAGGGTAGTAGTTGTAGTTGTAACTGTTGTTGGTGAGGTGGTAGTAGTAGGTGGTGTAGTGGTAGTAGGTGTGGTTGTGGTTGTAACTGTTGTTGGTGAGGTGGTAGTAGTAGGTGGTGTAGTGGTAGTAGGTGTGGTTGTGGTTGTAGTTGTTGGTGAGGAAGTGGTAGTAGTGGGGGTGGTGGTTGTAGCTGTGGTTGTAGTTGGGGCCAGTGTTGTGGGTAGGGTAGTAGTTGTGGTTGTAGCTGTTGTTGGTGAGGTGGTAGTAGTAGGTGTTGTAGTGGTAGTAGGTGTGGTTGTGGTTGTAGTTGTTGGTGAGGAAGTGGTAGTAGTGGGGGTGGTGGTTGTAGCTGTGGTTGTAGTTGGGGCCAGTGTTGTGGGTAGGGTAGTAGTTGTGGTTGTAGCTGTTGTTGGTGAGGTGGTAGTAGTAGGTGGTGTAGTGGTAGTGGGTGTGGTTGTGGTTGTAGTTGTTGGTGAGGAAGTGGTAGTAGTGGGGGTGGTGGTTGTAGCTGTGGTTGTAGTTGGGGCCAGTGTTGTGGGTAGGGTAGTAGTTGTGGTTGTAACTGTTGTTGGTGAGGTGGTAGTAGTAGGTGGTGTAGTGGTAGTAGGTGTGGTTGTGGTTGTAGCTGTTGTTGGTGAGGTGGTAGTAGTAGGTGGTGTAGTGGTAGTAGGTGTGGTTGTGGTTGTAGTTGTTGGTGAGGAAGTGGTAGTAGTGGGGGTGGTGGTTGTAGCTGTGGTTGTAGTTGGGGCCAGTGTTGTGGGTAGGGTAGTAGTTGTGGTTGTAACTGTTGTTGGTGAGGTGGTAGTAGTAGGTGGTGTAGTGGTAGTAGGTGTGGTTGTGGTTGTAGCTGTTGTTGGTGAGGTGGTAGTAGTAGGTGGTGTAGTGGTAGTAGGTGTGGTTGTGGTTGTAACTGTTGTTGGTGAGGTGGTAGTAGTAGGTGGTGTAGTGGTAGTAGGTGTGGTTGTGGTTGTAGTTGTTGGTGAGGAAGTGGTAGTAGTGGGGGTGGTGGTTGTAGCTGTGGTTGTAGTTGGGGCCAGTGTTGTGGGTAGGGTAGTAGTTGTGGTTGTAGCTGTTGTTGGTGAGGTGGTAGTAGTAGGTGTTGTAGTGGTAGTAGGTGTGGTTGTGGTTGTAGTTGTTGGTGAGGAAGTGGTAGTAGTGGGGGTGGTGGTTGTAGCTGTGGTTGTAGTTGGGGCCAGTGTTGTGGGTAGGGTAGTAGTTGTGGTTGTAGCTGTTGTTGGTGAGGTGGTAGTAGTAGGTGGTGTAGTGGTAGTAGGTGTGGTTGTGGTTGTAGTTGTTGGTGAGGAAGTGGTAGTAGTGGGGGTGGTGGTTGTAGCTGTGGTTGTAGTTGGGGCCAGTGTTGTGGGTAGGGTAGTAGTTGTGGTTGTAACTGTTGTTGGTGAGGTGGTAGTAGTAGGTGGTGTAGTGGTAGTAGGTGTGGTTGTGGTTGTAGCTGTTGTTGGTGAGGTGGTAGTAGTAGGTGGTGTAGTGGTAGTAGGTGTGGTTGTGGTTGTAGTTGTTGGTGAGGAAGTGGTAGTAGTGGGGGTGGTGGTTGTAGCTGTGGTTGTAGTTGGGGCCAGTGTTGTGGGTAGCGTAGTAGTTGTGGTTGTAACTGTTGTTGGTGAGGTGGTAGTAGTAGGTGGTGTAGTGGTAGTAGGTGTGGTTGTGGTTGTAGCTGTTGTTGGTGAGGTGGTAGTAGTAGGTGGTGTAGTGGTAGTAGGTGTGGTTGTGGTTGTAGTTGTTGGTGAGGAAGTGGTAGTAGTGGGGGTGGTGGTTATAGCTGTGGTTGTAGTTGGGGCCAGTGTTGTTGGTAGGGTAGTAGTTGTGGTTGTAACTGTTGTTGGTGAGGTGGTAGTAGTAGGTGGCGTAGTGGTAGTAGGTGTGGTTGTGGTTGTAGTTGTCGGTGTGGTAGTGGTAGTAGTGGGGGTGGTGGTTGTAACTGTGGTAGTAGTTGGTGCCAGTGTTGTGGGTATGGTAGTAGTAGTTGGGGTAGTGGTAGTAACTGTGGTGGTGGTTGTAGTGGTTGTAGTTGGTGGAGTATATTCTTCTGAAATAGAACATATGAAAATAGTATATTAATAGTTATTGTTAAAGAAAATATATTTGAGTTTCAAAAATGTCACCTAGATCATCTGTTTACTGCATCTCATTGTTCCGCTTGATTCTGATTGCATTCTATATTGTCTGCCTGTTTTAATCATGCCTGTGTTTTGATAATTTCTATCACTACCAGAAATGAATGCCTTTGTAAGCAACAAATAAGTACATTGAACAATTTGTTGAATAGTACCTGATGTAGGGAAACTCAGTAGTCTAGATCAGGGGTGTCCAAACTCGGTACTGGAGGGCCACACACATACCTGGATTTGATGATAACCCTGCTGTGCACAGGTGAGTCAATTACTTCTTCAGTCATCCTGATTGACTCACCTGTGCACAGAAAGGATATATTCAAATGCAGGCCTTGGAGTGACCCTCCAGGACCTAGTTTGGACACCCCTTCTCTAGATACTCAATAGATGAGCTGTCACAAGTGTCACTCAGTACATGGATTTGAAAATCACAGACACTCACCTGTACAATAGACATCAAACTTCAGGGTCCCTGAGAACTTGTATACATAGTATCCAGCAGGACATGCTTTCACAGGCATTAATGCTCCCCTTGTGCAGCTTGAAAGTGAGTTAATGTTGAGTCTCAACAAACTGATTCCGTCTTCAATAGCTGGATGACTGTCATACAGACTGAATGGCTCAAGGGAACCACATTTCAAAGCTTGAACACACCCTTCTCTCATCCTGTGTCCATCAGTGAAACGTACCCATCCGAAAATGTATCGATCAGTTGTGAATCTTCCAACAGAGTTGAGAGTGTGAAGCCTACTGGGTCCATTTAGTATTTGAGTTGTGTCACAGGGATCTGAGCACTGACCATTAATACAGTCTTGGCCACTGGAACAAAAAATGCTGCCACATTTATCACCAATTGAACTACCACACAGGTAGATGCCATTCTTGTTGATACAGACTGCTGGAGAACAATTATTAGAAGTGGAGCTGCATTCATTAATATCAACACAGTTCTTTTTTGCAATGTCCCATTTGTATCCTTGTGGGCAGCAGGTGTTGGCGTCACAAAACACTATTCTTGTGCAACTTAAACCATCTCCCACAAAACCAGCTTTGCAGCTACACACCACATAGCCTGTCTTCTGATCACAGTTGGCTGTGGTTGTTGAATTACAATTGCTGCATGTTTTGGCATCTGCAAGAATAGGTGGAAATGAAAGGCTACATCATGCATTTAATTATATATTATGATAATAGTGTGACATTCAATACATCAGCAGCGACATTAAATGTTTTAGAGTAGCAATCTGTGACTTGCAAAATCCTTCATCATGAATAAAAATAGTATCTTATAAGTGAATATATGATTTCCTTCTAGGTTCTCATGGATTTATTTAACACACACACACACAACAATTAACAATTATTTAACTGATGTATTAACCTATCATTTATGTAAAACTGAGTAGCAGTTTTACAGACAAAAGGAGGATCAATATCTGATAAAATCAAACATCTCTGTATGTTTGCATATAATCTTTTAAAAAAACCTCAGAGGAAGATATTTTTTAACAGTGTGGATATTTGATCTGTGATCATTTACAGTTCTTGCAGCATCAGAAGGTTAACACGAGCCCATACTTTTATTAATTACCTAACGAATAATTTAGTTATAGGGAAATTAATTTAAAAAGTTATGTAACAATCGAAAATAAGTCGGTTAGTCATTGGTATAGAAGAAAGTTATTTAGATTCTTAGGACAAGAAGAGAAAATAGGATTTTGGAAGACAAATCAGTGACATAGTTACATAGTAATAAAGGCTGAATATATACTACCTCCCAAACAAATCTACTACACAAGTTAGGAACCAGCCCCGAACTGATGAGAGGCAGTAACGCTGGAACAGTGCTGTCTGTAAAAGGAGCCATTTTTTAAATTGAATTTGGATTAAAGAGGGAAGCATTTGTGGGCAGATTTGCATGTCCCAGCTAAGCTTCCCAAATTTGTCACAGCATGTCTTACACACATCTTCATCTGAACAAATTCTCATAGCATCTATGAATAAACGTCTCAAAGAAAGAGAAGTTACTTAGCCCTCTTTCCACCTCCAACCATATACCCGAAACCTGTCTTACCATAGAGAATACATAAAACACTCCTATCCTCAAGTTAGATGTCTAAGTGACACACTTGACTCAACCACTCATGCATCACCCACATTCTGTCACCTACCAAATACTGTAGTCCATTTACCTGGAACATCTCCAGGATGTGTCAATTCCTCTTTCAAGATACTAAAGCTATTCCATCTTAATTGTCTTTCAATTAAACAGCCTATCCCCACTCTGACGTATCCTGAATATTTCTGCCAGACTAATCCACCTCAATCAACACTTACCATCTGCTCTCCACCTTTTACTAGCTCTACATTTCCTCAAAATCCTAAACCTTACTAATAAAGCCCTCCACAACACAGCACCTCCCTACATTTCATGTCCCCAGACATACTCCAAATTGCCCTCTTCATTCTGCCCAAGTCTTGCACCTCTTGTACCTCTCATCCACCACTACAACCTCCTGTCATGCTCAATTACTGAACTTCTTAAGATCAGCCTCAATTCTTTGGAATTTTCTACCTTGTTCTATGAAATTCATAAGATCAAATTTTCTTGGAAAACTCACTTGTTCAGAGAAGCATATCACCTACCTCATTAACCAAACCATCCACAATTCCATATAAGACTATCCTTTCTGTTTTAAATACTTATTCTTCATCACACTAAAACATTAATCCATCATGCAAGCCCCTTAGCTAACATTTCTATTTCCTATTACCTATTAGATTGTAAGCTCTCCAGATATCAGGACTTTTTATCTCCTTGTGCAAAAAAATGTGTATGTAAAAATGTGCTGCCTTATTTTTACTGCCTTCTATTGTATATACAGTATAGGTCTATACACTATGTATTGCACCCTAGAGCTATTGAATCTGCTGACACTCTAAAAAATGGACAGCTACACAGCCCCAAGAAAGATATGAAGTATTCAAAGACCTCAAGAAAGATACTCCACAGAACTTAGAGAGAGGACCGTGTTTTCAGAAAATACACTCCAGTTACCATATAATAAGAGTGGACTTATAAAGTTATAACGCTTCAAGACATCACAGAATGCTCACAAAAGGAAATCAGTAGAAATGTAGAAATGAAATAATTAAATACTCACATGACATAAATGCTGAAAGTAAAACAGAAAAAAAAACACATTAAATTTTCATATCACAAGAGAAACATTGATATTTATACTTATCTAGTCAAGCATTGGTTAAATCTGTCCATGTATTTATAAATCTTGCATTTAAGCATTTCTGCTACAGTATATGTGAATACAATTATATATTTTAGTCTAGAAACTACTACTAGAGGGAAAATTATTGGTAGAAGAAAAATTATTAGTGGAGGAGAAAATATTACTTGAAGAAAATGCTTTCTTATGATCATAGGCGGGGAAACCAAATTATGGCTCACATTTCCTCACTTAAAGGACTACTGTAATGCCCAACATTGGTCATTATTAAAAGGTATATCCACCCACTAAAAGGTCAGGGGGGAAGGTGGCTTTGACTAGTTTACTCCTGCTATATGTTCAGACACAATGTTTACAAACACAGTGATCTCCACTGGCAGGAGATTTTAAGACCTATTAAATTCCCTGAACGTGTAAAACTGTAACCCGTAATGTAGCCCGCAAGACTTACAGCTATTAAATTGGCCTCTCAAAGCTACCCACAAACGACTTGCGGGTTAAGGGTGAAAAAACCCTATGGGATGTCGAAATTTGAACTCAGCGACTGTAAATCTTTTGATCTGTCAAACCTGTAACTGTTACAATCGAAAATCGCTATGAAATTGCTACAAAATCACTGGTGTTCAAACCTGTAACCCGCAAATGGAACCAAAAGGCCAATGGGTTCTAGAGAGGACCCACAATGGGGTTAAAGTCCCATCCGTAGCACTGTATATGCAAATATAACACTATACTATATATTCAATTAAAGGAAAAGTGATGTTAGGTATTAAAATGAATAGAACATTCTCAAGCTCACAAATCTGCAATGTAAAATACTTGTATTTCTGTATAATTTCTGTGTTATATCTCAATCCTGGCAATTCATGTGTTAATACATATAATGGAACTTGCATGGACTAGGATATAATATTTACTGATTCATTAATATTATATTATTTAGGGAATGCGTGTCTGATTGAAATTCATAATTGAAACCTGTAAGGCATTCAAATCTAACCTCCATTTTTCAATGGTGTAATGATGACAATCTCATTTGCCATTGGCTTCGTCTAAACCCGTAACTATGGGTTTGACTAATTGATCATGTTCACGCAATGCAGCAAATCCAACGTTCGCAAGAATAGTTTATGGGTTTGCGTCTCAGGCCCGTAACTCGCGGCATGGTTCAATGTAATAGCTCTGTAACATAGCTGAATTTCAAGCCAGCAGCCTTTGCCACTACGGGCTACAAATTTAATGGGGCTGTTAATCGGGCTGCATATGTAGTAAAGAGTCTTTTCTGTTTTCAGCAGCTGTACTATAAAAATAATGGCTGTTTAAATGAAAGAACGTATATAAATACAATGTTTTAAAATATTTAAACTTTGCAATGCTAGTAGTTACACTTTAAAGCTCTTACTTTGATGTGTTTCTGTCTGGTGTGCTGATTTGCATAATTAGGGGTGGCCCATCTGTAGCAGACTTTCTGCAGTGTGCTCTGTTTTCTGGCTGATATAGATCAGACTTCAGTTCTACACCAGTCAGACACCAGTGCACACAGCAGGAAATATGCCACTTCTGCTCTGCCCTTAATTACGCAAAATGTACCGAGCTAGGCACATTGGACCAAAATATATTGAGGTAAGAGATTACAATTATAAGTACTAGCATTACAAAATGTAAACATTATAAATCAAGTATATATATATATATATATATATATAAATAAATATATATATATATATATATATATATATATATATATATATATATATATATATATATACTTTAATTTTAACAGCCATTACTTTTATAGTTCGGTGTCCATTTAAAACCTTTTAAACCTGTCTTTCAGCCAGACCCTATCAAGGTGGAAACTAGAATTTAACTGGAGGTTGCTGACTAATCTTTGAAAATGAAATCAATATTGAATATCATTTTTATTAATTATTCATGCAAAATTAAAGCAATTAACAACTCTTGCTAGATCATTACTGTGTCTGTTATGGAAATTAACAGGAAAAAAATACCAATTTAATTGCTCTTTTCATTGCAAACTGCCTTTTTAATTTGTCCTTATGTTCAAACCTTGAATATTGACAGAAATATCCAAAACTGCATTGAACTCCTTTGCTGTGATTAACTTTATAACACGATTTAAGGATTGATACACATTTAACAAAAATAAGTGAAAACAAATTATTCTATATTTATCTTTTTTTTTACAAAAGCATAATAAAAGTACATTGTTTTTTAACTACAATGGAATATATGAATGTAGGAAAAGTAAAAAAATGAGGCTAATGGTGCACATATTAATATTATATTGTTATAATAGTATAATAGTATTTTGGCTTATGGACAAATAAAATAAAATAGCAAATATTGCCAGTTCTAAGAAAAAAAATGTAATTGAAAAGTTGCTATACTTACTTGTTTGGGAAAGGCACTCATTAATACAAAGGCTCAAAAGCACAAAGCCTAACAGGGTTTTCATTTTGCCCATGATGTTTTCTCCTTAAGATCTGTAAAGAAAAGTGATCTTTGGTCAGCTCACAGAATTGTGGTAGATTAAGATACATTTTAGTTTAATGCTGATCTTTTCCCTAGAATCAAAAAGCATTGCAGATGAATCAATATGCATTCCTGGAGGTTGCAAAAACTAGCACTTTACACCCTTTGAAAAGTCTTAATGCATGTATCCTATTGTCTCAAATCACTGAGAACAGTTGTGAAAATCAAGGCCTATCAAGCAGCAATCAAATGGTACATGATAGGGTATATTTATCAAGTGGAATACGAACAGTTAAACCATAGAATACTTCCATTTTCTATAAATTCCATGGGAGCTATTTATCAAGTGGGATAAACTCTGTTTGATAAATAGCTCATTTAATACATGTGGGACTTTGGGAAATGTATCTCTACTTGTATCCCCCTATTAAACCTTCTTCTTAAACATACCCCAGTGGGTACAGAATACATGAAAACATTTGAAACCAATACCAAGTAAATCTAGAACTCTTTACTTCTACCACATAATACCATGTAAACTGTTAACCAGTGGACTTAAGTGGTAGATTTTTTGTTCAAGCCTCTAACATATTCATATCATTGATAATTGTGTAAATCTATACTGTAATACATTATATTTAGTTAAACCAAACACAGTAACAGCATTTGAATAAAGAAAATACAGTGTATTACCTCTCTAAATGTAACCTTATCATTTGTTCAGAATGTAATGCATTACCTGAGTTCATGACATGGAACAGTGTGTTATTTCTAATGACTACAGCATTAAAGCATTATTATATGCAACATAATTTTAACCATAATTAAACAAAATATAGCAAATGACCCCCCTTCTTATGTGTTTTATAGACCAGATTTATGAAACAGGATAAATATGCTGTATCTCTTAACAAAGGAAATTAGAGGAGTCAGAATATTTCCTATTCTCGTTATGTTTTATACTATTTGTTAATTCACAACTTTTGGACATAAATGGGAATCTTATAGATGAGTACTAACATACCCCCCTTCTGGATTGCTATGTTGTGGTAAAGAGGAATGTGTACTTCAATTAAGCTATATCATGTAGGGCCACCCAAGATGGGCAGGGCATAGCAGAGACATCAAATAGCAGACAAAATCAAGGTCCACTGAAGAATGAACTGGCAACACACTCGAGTATCTTTGCCAAAAAAGCCTTATGGATAAGCAGGACCAGGGACATAACAATGTCTGGCATGCTGTGTGGTCCATAGGGTTATATAGAATCGGACACAAATTAATGACTAAACAACACAACTAGCATACACTCCAAAATGTACCTTAAGATAATAATGTTTTGTAACAATGCCATATTTAAAAATAGTTTTAATTGTGATAAATCTAAGATTATGTTTTTGTATTTTATTGACAGTGTGTTTATTAAAGAAAGAAAGCTCAAAAGTGGACCTAAAAACTTGCCCAAAAAACTATTTTTTTTGTACTAATTCAATCTGTGAAGAGCTTACACAAAATAATATGAGTAGTATAATTAATAATTCCACTTTTTTCTTTGAATCTATTATTTTCCTCTCATGTAAATACACCAGTTTATATGCTAAATATAAAACAACCCTTCTAATAAATATTTTTTTTAAATATTTACTTGCTAACATTGTATAAATATCACATTAAAATTGACAATGTCAATTAAATATTCTATTGTAGTAATACAAATTAAGTATATAAAATATATAACTGATGCCTCATATGGAGTGTGGTGTTCAGAGCTTAATTTTCTAAGAGCATACAGCCTCAATTTTGCCACATTCTGATTCGGTATCTTTGGTCTTACCTGTTCAGGCTTCAAGTCACTTCTCCTGCATGCCACCTACACTTGGGATAAGAATTAATAAGGGTACCATAAGGAGGAGGAGGGGCTAAGCAGACTGGCTTGACCAATATCTGTGACGAAGGTGAAGTTCAAAGACAACTGGTTAGGTGAGATACTATAAGTAGGTAAATACGTAAATCCACTTACCTCAGGGGATCTAGTGATAACTGCATTCTTCAAATTCACCTTTACATTGAAGAGGTTGGGACTCATCACTTATTGTGATAAGACATTTCTAACTCCTAAGGCTGTTAATTGTAATATTTAATGGGATATTCCCATTAATTAGCTTGCATTCAAATCATGTCTCATATAAGTTTTGCATTATACAGTCAGCCTTATTAAATTGCAATTTGGCCAATTTAATAGGGCTCTATTTAAGCACATAGCATATTTTTTTACAGAAGTTTTTAGTTAGTGAACTTCTATCCAAAAGCAGGGTCTTCACTAACTTAAAACTTCTGCAAAAAAATATGCTCTGTGCTTAAATAGAGCCCTATTCAATTGGCCAAATCGCAATTTAATAAGGCTGTTTGTTCGCCTACCTTTATCTTATTGTGGTAGATGTTATGCTGGTTTAGAGATAAAGAGATTTGTATGCGCGCAACTCCATAGATTGTCTTACCACATTGATATTAAATGTGTGTATTCTAGTTTCTAATTAAAATAGAAGAAGTCAAGGAAGTAATAAATATGAATATATATATATATATATATATATATATATATATATTTATTTATTTATTAAAAAACATAATTGTATAATTTTGTTGCATCATTTCTGTCATACATGGACATCATAAAGGTTCTGAAATGTTACTTTTTATAGCATATAATTTAAAAGAACAAAAATATTTGTCAAATGATTTTATTACGATATCCTTTTATATTCCATTATCAGTATGTTTATAATGAGTATTATTATTATTATTATTATTATTATTAGCATATTTATTGTTGTTGTTTTTAATATTATAGCTAGTAAAAAGTATAAATTGTGTATTGGTCTTGGAGAAAAGCCAGTTGGTTGTAGTAGGTGACAACTTTTTGAGGACTAACAAAAAAGATGAGTTACAGAGGTGTTTCTTCTTTCAATTTTTTTAAATATTGGTTCACATTTAATAAGAAGCAAACACAACTATAACATTATTGACAACATAATTTACACTGAGTTTATTGAGAAATATAGCTGAGCTAAATGAGTTGTAACATTTACAGTTACCACTACTAAAAAGTCAGATTAACATTGAATTAAAGGATCATTAAAATGTTATATTTATAATATTCACTTTTGAAAAATGGGACTTTTTCCTGATCAAAATGGTTTTGCACAGATTTAAAAAAATGAATACAGCCTTCAATTTTATAATAGTGTATGCAATCTGATTTACATTTTGCTTTTGTTGCTAATCTAATTAGAAACCAAATTAGATCTCTATTCAAATTAGATCTCTATCCAGTTCCGGTGAAAGACTGATAGTTTTGATAGTTTACATAACATCTTCACAATAAAACTCAGTAAAAGATTAAGGACCAGTTGGATAACCCACCCCTCAACCTCGAAATTGTCCTCTAAATAAAATAATGTGTTGCTTCAATAAGTTTATGTGTGGATGGATGGAAATGTTTGTTAAATTATTAAAATAAATATTTATTTTAGCAGGCTATCTTACAACATTTCATAAATACTAAAAGTCCTGAGTTCAGTTCCCAACAGAGAGAGATATTTGTCTTTACTGTTTAAAAAGTCAGAAACAAGTTTTTTTTATCTTATATAATAAAGCATTTGTTAGTATGAGGTACTGTTGTTTTTTGTTTATATATATGAAATGGTTATGGATTGAGAGAAGCCTTTGTGGGCACATTTGCATGTCCTTGCCCAGGTTCCCAGAATGCAGTGCAATAACTGTATTTCCTGGAATTCTGAGTAGGAGACAAGTTTTTTTAACTTGTCTTAGATGTTCACATGTGAACACAAATGTACTATATATACTGTACTACTGTACGGTGGAGGGCTTCCATCACTCTTTTGACCACCATAAATTAAATGATTGTTGTGTTAAACTACCTCTTTATAAAAGCTACTACACAAGCTAGGATCCAGCCGCACGCTGGTGAGAGTCAGTGGGAAGGATTCCTCGCTGGTGTATAATCCATGCTGAGCTTTGCAACAAAGCTCTGTAATAAAGCAGGCATATGCTTAAAGGAAGCCATGTTGAAAATGGTTATGGATCGCAAGTGCGAAGCCTTTGTGGGCACATTTGCATGTCCATGCTCAGATTCACAAAATACAATGTAATAACTGTATTTCTCTAAATTCTGAGCAGGAAACAAGTTTTTTTTAATCTTTTGTTTAGATATTCCAGTGTGAACACAAATGTACACTTCAAATAGGGACATTCATTTAAACTTTAAATCAATGCCTTCCAATTGTGTTTCTCTTTTAGCTTGACTAATGTATTTAATAATACACATATGATTGAGATATAAATGAATGTGTAACAGTTACAGATGCCTTATTATTTATACTGATTCTTGTGGAAAGTCTTCAGGGGGAAAAAAATGAAAATTTTTAAGTCAATTATTGGTTAATTCTAAAATTGTAAACACATTTTTGACATGATTGTCCACACTCTGACTGATGTTGCAGAGCACATATGGCAACTTTTGTGGTCTCTTAAGTGTAGATCTAAGGTAAAATTGCTACAAAATTGATACACCTACGTTAAGCACTTAATGTTATAATACTGAAAGTGCGACATTATCAATCGGATTACGCCATCTGTCATTTCATGCATACAATAGCTAATGCAAATTCCATGCTCTGTATGAGCATTAACTATATTACAAAACACTTATGACACTGACTCCAAAAGATAATTGAATCCTGTACGTCAGCACAAAAGTGTGTGTCATTATTTTTTATGATAAAGTATGAATATATTTTGTGCACAAAGAAAAATTTAAGAGACACAGGTTTATATATCTACAAAAAAGGCAATACATTAAATGAAATACTTTGTAGAAGTATTTTATAAGTTCAGCAAGAAAATACCTTTTTAATAGCTGATTTGTAGGCACTATTTGATAAGGCTTTCACAATTGTCACTTGAAATTTCTCAAAATGCTGAAACTGAAAAAAGGAAAAGCTTATTTGCTATTATGAAGTTATACTCATGTATCCAGGGAGATTGTTTAGAGCACTTACAATGGCCCTTAAGTGAATACATAAGCTACTAAGAGTATAAACTAGCGAGTCAGAGCCAATGCACACAGTAGACCCTTTTGCAACCCTACTCAGCTTAAAGAATGTCATAAAAACTTACAGCATGGAGTATATAAAACTATGGTTCCTGCTCAAAGCTGCATAAGCTATGCCACAGGTCCAATGAGCAGAACAGAGTTTTAGAGTTTTTTGTAAGGGGGACAGCAGGAGCTCTCAATAAAACAGATTAGGAGGTCGGTTGTAGTGTATACAAATGTTAACATGTAAATTAAACTTAAAGTATACACATAGTCTTCCTTCCCCTCATAATACTAATAGTTATAACATATTTTAAAAGTTTTTTGTAACCAGTCTACCTGATACCCCACATCCACTTGATCTAACACATATGCCCACCCATATTCCCTTGCCACGTTCTCCCTACTACATACAACATACACCCCTATTACATACCACATAGTACATACCCACCACATATACCCCTTCTGCTTAACCAATTCCATTACCCCATCACCCATGCACTCTACCCTATTAGTAAACAATTAAAAACACAGAACACATAATGTTTTTTCCACACAAGATTATTCACCATCTTCTTTAATTTGGTGTCCCAGCTGGCTTAATGGAAATTCCTAAGGATTTTGATGAGTTCCCGCATCAATCAAGGCTTTAAAGAGAATCCTGGGAATAAGAGGGGTCAGTGACTGGCTGAGAGGGGGTGCAAACTTTGTTTTGCACCAGGGCCCTCCATTCACTAGCACTGAATTGTACCAACGAAAAGTAAATGATAAAATGTTTACTCATATGTTTGAAATTCTATAAGTGAACTCTTTTATATAAGAAGAGCTTTGCTTTTACAGGAAACATCCCCTTTAAACTAAAGACAATCTGTAATGGAAATATGGTTAACAGTTGACGAAAATATATGAGAAATGATGCTTCTTGAATAATATGCATAGTAACACAAAGTATGGCCACAAAAGTTATCTTAAAGCATTTAACAAGTGACATTCTTCAAAGGATATCACATATTATAATTGTCAAACTGCGAGAGGTCGTCATGCTTTGCGTGGCGATGAGTGCCTTTGGCGCTCATCGCCTGCAAGCCTCTCTCCCATGTGTCTCTTCCCCTACTCCTCTCTTTATCCTGTGTCACTTTTCCCGCCTCCTCTCCCTCCCCTGTGTCTCTCTTCCCCTCCTCCTCTCCCTCCCCCGTGTCTCTCTTCCCCTCCTCCTCTCCTTAGCCTGTGTCTCTCTTCCCCTCCTCCTCTCCCTCATTGCCTGTGACCCCAAATTACGAGCTGCGGGACTTATAAAAAAAAATACCCAAGGTCAAAAAACAACGCAGTAACCGAACCAAACCCAAAAACACATTAATACAGAAATATACTCACACAAAGCACCGGGGGACAGCCAGGACGTCTGGAAGTGAGGTTGCACGCAAATTTAACCCCAACTTCCCCAGTTTCAGCTAACCGAGAAAAAAAATGGCGGGCGATAAAAATGAAAATGAGGCTCCACGACCCCGGACCGCACAAAACACTGTGAGCTACTGGTCAAACTCCCACATTAAGATATCATAAGTAAGCTCGGAACCCCACATTAACCCCTTGCTGCGGAGGTTTGATCGGACCTCCGAACTGTGCCCACATTAAGCCTATGCTGGGGGTCCCCATGGGGGACCCCTGCAATGTCCCAACATTAACCCTTGCAGTGGGGGTCACGATCGTGTCCCCTACTGCATTTAAAAGGTCTAAATTCCCTGCCACGGGTCCTTAAAGAGCCCGCGACACACAAACAGTTAAACCCGGCAGCGGTGGTACTGTAAGTACCCCCACCGGCACCTAAAATGAACCCCCCAATGCTGGGGGTCCCCATTGGGACCCCTGAATGATCCCCACATTTACCCCACATTAACCCTCGCAGTGGGGGTCCCAGATCGCACGCGATCGCAGAACTCCGCTGCAAACAAAATTCTAATGTCCGCCTTGTGGTCCCTTAAAGGATCGTAAAAGTCCTGAAAGGACCTGTGCTAAATAAAAATTAACCCTATCACTCATGGGGCTCCATCCAGAGCCCCATGAGCCCCTAAATAACCCTGTCACTCATGGGGGTCAATACAGACCCCCATAAACCCTTAATTAACCCTGTCATTCATGGGTACTACACTATTAACCCTAACTATACCCCATTAACCCAACCCTGGCCCGTTTTAATCCTAACCGTACACATTTAACCCTAACAGTACCAATCTAACCCTAAATGGGCCTATTTAACCCTAACCGGGCCTATTTAATCCCATCTAAGCCTATTTAACCCGTCTCTTATGTGGTCTATACAGATTCTCATAAGCCTCTATTTAACCCCATCAGTCCCAAAAGGGTATATAAAGACCCTTATGGGGCAGTTACAACCCTAACACTTATCACATAAGTGCCCTGACTGTCCTCAAGGACCCTCATGACACTACACTGCACTATAACTGCCATGTAACCCTCCTCTACCATAACCTATTAACACCTAAACTACCTACCTACAGTACCTACATACCCCCTAATAAACACCCCCACCACACTAATCACAGAAAATAAAAAGCCCAAGTCACAAAAAATAAATAATTTACATGACAGAAAATAAAAAAAACTACAATACAACCCCCCCACTACAGAAAATAAAAAAAAATACACACCTGACAAGGAAATACATACAAAATAGATACATTACATTATAATACAAATAAAATACAATACACCTATCTAAATACACACATACTCCCTATATAAAATACAATACACCCTATCTAAAATACATACATACTCCCTATCTAAAATACATGAAATCCTATCTACATGCACAAACCCTAAATCTAACCTAAAATAGAATAACTAAAACCACTTACCTTTGAAGATAGCTCTTCAGATAGCCCCCCTAGGAAAAATAAATTAGGACAACACACTACATACAATAAATGAACATTCGAAATATTCTTAATATTCTACTCACCTTTCCAGCATGCATCCGTCCTTCTTATTTTCCTCTCCAGCGCGGCTCCTGTTAAAAATAAACATTAGATTATTACTAAATACATACACACAAAATAAAATAAACATAATATACATAATATACATGAATATACAGTCAGCTTACCTCAGCGCGATGTCCCTGTGCTCCTCCTCTTCTGCCCCAGAAAAATAATCTGCGCTCTAAAAAACCCCCAAAAAAACCTAACAGAGCTCCGCACTTGCAGAGCTCCCTGATGCTAACGAGCCCCCCTAGAGCCTTTCCCACAAGATAATTAACAATGGCGCCTTCTGATTGGTTGAAAATTCTGTCAATCAAATTTCAGCCAATCAGAAGGTACCAAGGTGTGAGTCAATCAGAATGGGATACACCCCTATATTCAATTCTGATTGGCTGTTGTCACTGTCAATCAGAATGCTCTATTGCCTTCAGCCAATCACAATGGGAAACACCCCCCATGGGGTGATTGGCTGAAGGCATCTGCACATTCTGATTGGCTGCAGTCTAATTGACAGTGACATCAGCCAATAAGAAGGCACTATTCCCTTCAGACAATCACAATGGGATCCACCCCCATGGGGTGAGTGGCTGAATACATCTGCACCTTCTTATTGGCTGTTGTCACTGTCACAATCAGACTGCAACCAACCAGAAGGTGCAGATGCCTTCAGCCAATCACCCCGTGGGTGTGTATCCCATTGTGATTAGCTGAAGGGAATAGCACTTTCTGATTGGCTGCAGTCTGAGAGACAATGACAACAGCCAATCAGAAGGCACATATGCCTTCAGCCAATCACCCCATGGGGATTTATCCCATTATGATTGGCTGAAGGGAATAGAGCCTTCTGTTTAAAAAAGATTGACAGGTGCATTACCCAATCAGAATGGGATTTAGGGGTGTATCCCATTCGGATTGGCTCACACCTTGTGTATTCTGATTGGCTGAAATTTGATTGACAGCTTTTTCAGACAATTTTAAGCACCATTGCCAATTTTCTGCCAGAAAAGGCTCTAGGGGCCTCATTAGTGTCAGGGAGCTCTTTGAGTGTGGAGCTCTGTTACTTTTTTTTCTTTTTAGAGCACAGATTGCTGAAGGGCCCAGCCGGGCTAGAAGAGGAGGAGCACGGGGACATCGCGCTGAGGTAAGTTGAATGTATATTATGTTTATTTTATTTTGTGTGTATGTATTTAGTAATATTCTAATGTTTATTTTTAACAGGGTCCGCACCAGGGAGAAGAAAATAAGAAGGACAGAAACATGCCGGAAAGGTGAGTAGAATATTAAGAATATTTAGAATGTTCATTTATTGTATGTAGTGTGTTGTACTAATTTTTTTTTTTTTCCTAGGGGGGCGATCTGAAGGGACATCTGCAAATGTAAGTGGTCTTAATTATTCTATTTTAGGTTACATAGGGGGTATGTATTTTAGATAGGGGGGTATGTATGTATTTTAGATAGGGGGTATGTATGTATTTCAGGTAAGGGGTATGTATTTTAGATAGGGGGTATGTATGTTTTTTACATAGGGGGTATTGAATTTTAATTATGGGGTATGTATGTATTTAGATAGAGGGTACTGTATTGTATTTGTATTGTATTGTAATGGAATGTGACGGATATATTTTGTATGGATTTCCTTTTCAGGTGTGTAAAATTTTTTTAAATTTCTGCAGTGGGGGAGCGGTTGTAATGTAGCTTTTTTATTTTCTGTAATGAAGCTTTTTTTATTTTCTGTAATGTAGCTTTTTTATTTTCTGTGACTTAGGTTTTATTATTTTCTGTGACTTAAGTTTTATTATCTTTGGTGAGTTAGTTTTTTTTATTTTCTGTAATTAGTTAGGTGATGGGGTTTAATAGGGGTAGGTAGGTAGTGTAGCTGTTAATAGGTTAGGGTGCAGGGGGGTTAGTTTTGATTTAATGGTTTATTGGGGGGGGGTAGTGCAGTGTAGTGTTTGTACTTAGTGTCATGAGGGTACTGAAGAACCCTCATAGCACTTACGGGGTAATGTTAGACTTCTAACTGTCCCATCGGGGGTCTTTAGATACCCTTATGGGACCGATGGGGTTAAATAGAGGCTTAGGAGGGTCTGTATAGATCCCCACAAGAGACCTGGTTAAATAGGCTTTCAGAGGGTTAAATAGGCTCAGTTAGGGTTCAATAGGCCCACTTAGGGTTACATAGGTACTGTTAGAGTTAAATGCGTACTGTTAGGATTAAATAGGCCGAGGGTTGGGTTAATGGGGTATAGTTAGAGTTAATAGTGTAGTGCTTATACTTTGTGTCATGAGGGTCCTGGATGACCCTTGTGGCACTTATAGTGTTATTACATGGGTTCATTAGTGCCCTATACGGGTCTATATAGTTGAGGCACCCAGTACACTCACATTGTCACAAACAGCATTTCAAGACTTTTTTATTGCCCCGACGGGCAAGTCGCTAGTTGTAGTTTAGTATTTAGAGTATGATCTTTTAAATTATTGGACTTAAAAATGGGTAAGTGTTTTGGAAATTTTTGGTAGAAGGTAGAAGATAAAAAATACATAGCCTTTAAATCATTAACTTTTATATTCATTTTTTTTTACTAAAGATAGCATTGCTTAAGTTGAGGTGCTTGTTTAGAGCTGCTTTCTTGTCATGGGTTGTAGATTGAAGAGACTTCTAGTGGCAATACTGAAAGCACAGGCTCTGTGGACTTGCACATTTTAGTTAAAACTGTTATCTAACTCCAAGATTCCCTTCCACATGTAGGAGCAGATAAACAGAAACAAAAATGCACTTACCACTGAAGCATAAATGCATATGGTGTTAATACACTTAAAGGTTTGCTTATTTCATTATATTTTCTAAAACATTTGCAAATTATCAAGTGCACTTTACAATGGAGTATTTCATAAACAAGACACTATTGTGATCACTTAGCAGTGACGTTATTGGTCAGTCATGACCGACTCCCCGTGACAAGTGATGTCGCCAACATGAAATTTTCGGTTTGCGAACCGCGAAAGCGAACCGCCGCAAATGTTTGCAAACTGGCGAACACGGCGAACCGCCATAGACTTCAATGGGCAGGCGGATTTTAAAACCCACAGGGAGTCTTTCTGGCCACAATAGTGATGGGAAAGTTGTTTCAACGGGACTAACACCTGGACTGTGGCATGCCGGAGGGGGATCCATGGCAAAACTCCCACGGAAAATTACATAGTTGATGCAGAGTCTGGTTTTAAGCCATAAAGGGCATAAATTACCTAACATTTCTAAATTGTTTGGAATAACGTGCTTTAAAACATCAGGTATGATGTTGTATCGATCAGGTAGTGTAAGGGTTAGGCCCGCTTCACAGTGACAGACCAAACTCCCTGTTTAACGCACCGCAAACAACCGCAAACAGTCCATTTGCACAACCGCAAACTCCCCATTTGCACAAGGTTGGATACCAAGCTAGCCATGTCCCGTTCCTTGTCCTCACTGATGTCATTGAAGGTCTCTTCCTCCACCCAGCCACCAAGGGTCCCCGAAAGGTGACAACAAACCCCCTGGGATGCCTGCTGTGTTTGGTCTTCCACCTCCTCAAAGCCACCTTCCTCCTCTGACTCCTCTTCTTCAGACTCCTCTCACTGCATTGCCTCTCTGCATTATTATAAGGTGTGTTAAGTAGTACTACTCTTATCAGTTTAATGCCTGTTACAGCACATATCAGGGGGCGTGTATAAGGCCTGGATTTTTGGAACCGAGAGATGGAAAAAGATACTTGGTTGGTCATATCACTTCAATTTTGGGGCACAGCGCGTGTAATTAGAGGTGCCACCAGACAGGAGTGGCGTGTTTGTAAGTACTACTCTTATCAGTTTAATACTTGTTACGTCACCTATCAAGGGGCGTGTATAAGGCCAGGATTTTTAGAACCGGGAGATGGAAAAAGATGCTTGGTTAGTCATATCACTTCAATTTTGGGGCTCGGCGCGTGCAATCAAATGTGCCACCAGATAGGAGTAGCGTGTTTGTAAGTACTACTCTTATCAGTTTAATACCTGTTACAGCACCTATCAGGGGGCGTGTATAAGGCCTGGATTTTTAGAACCGGGAGATGGAAAAAGATGCTTGGTTGGTCGTATCACTTCAATTTTGTGGCACGGCACGTGCAATCAAAGGTGCCACCAGATAGGAGTGGCGTGTTTTTAAGTACTACTTCTATCAGTTTAATACTTGTTACGTCACCTATCAGGTGGCGTGTATAACGCCTGGATTTTTCGAACCGGGAGATGGAAAAAGATGCTTGGTTGGTCATATCACTTCAATTTTGGGGCACGGCACGTGCAATCAATAGTACCACCATATAGAAGTGGAGTGTTTGTAAGTACTACTCTTATCAGTTTAATACCTGTTACAGCACCTCTCAGGGGGCGTGTATAAGGCCTGGATTTTTAGAACCGGGAGATGGAAAAAGATGCTTGGTTGGTCGTATCACTTCAATTTTGGGGCAAGGCGCGTGCAATCAAAGGTGCCACCAGATAGGAGTGGCGTGTTTGTAAGTACTACTCTTATCAGTTTAATACTTGTTACGTCACCTATCAGGGGCCGTGTATAAGGCCTGGATTTTTAGAACCGGGAGATGGAAAAAGATGCTTTGTTGGTCGTATCACTTCAATTTTGGGGCACGGCACGTGCAATCAAAGGTGCCACCAGATAGGAGTGGCGTGTTTGTAAGTACTACTCTTATCAGTTTAATACCTATTACAGCACCTATCAGGGGGCGTGTATAAGGCCTGGAGTTTTAGAACCGGGAGATGGAAAAAGATGCTTGGTTGGTCGTATCACTTCAATTTTGGGGCACGGCGCGTGCAATCAAAGTTGCCACCATATAGGAGTGGCGTGTTCGTAAGTATTACTCTTATCAGTTTAATACCTGTTACAGCACCTATAAGGGGGCGTGTATAAGGCCTTGATTTTTAGAACCGGGAGATGGAAAAAGATGCTTGGTTGGTCATATCACTTCAATTTTGGGGCACGGCACGTGCAATCAAAGGTGCCACCAGATAGGAGTGGCGTGTTTGTAAGTACTACTCTTATCAGTTTAATACTTGTTACGTCACCTATCAGGGGGCGTGTACAAGGCCTGGATTTTTAGAACCGGGAGATGGAAAAAGATGCTTGGTTGGTCATATCACTTCAATTTTGTGGCACAGCGTGTGCAATCAAAGGTGCCACCAGATAGGAGTAGCGTGTTTGTAAGTACTACTCTTATCAGTTTAATGCCTGTTACAGCACCTATCAGGGGGCGTGTATAAGGCCTGGAGTTTTAGAACCGGGAGATGGAAAAAGATGCTTGGTTGGTCGTATCACTTCAATTTTGGGGCACGGCACTTGCAATCAATGGTACCACCAGATAGGAGTGGCGTGTTCGTAAGTATTACTCTTATCAGTTTAATACCTGTTACAGAACCTATCAGGGGGCGTGTATAAGGCCTGGATTTTTAGAACCGGGAGATGGAAAAAGATGCTTGGTTGGTCGTATCACTTAAATTTTGGGGCACGGCACGTGCAATCAAAGGTGCCACCAGATAGGAGTGGCGTGTTTGTAAGTACTACTCTTATCAGTTTAATACTTGTTACGTCACCTATCAGGGGGCATGTATAAGGCCTGGATTTTTAGAACCGGGAGATGGAAAAAGATGCTTGGTTGGTCATATCACTTCAATTTTGTGGCACAGCGTGTACAATCAAATGTGCCACCAGATAGGAGTGGCGTGTTTGTAAGTACTACTCTTATCAGTTTAATACCTGTTACAGCACCTATCAGGGGGCGTGTATAAGGCCTGGATTTTTAGAACCGGGAGATGGAAAAAGATGCTTGGTTGGTCGTATCACTTCAATTTTGGGGCACGGCGCGTGCAATCAAAGTTGCCACCATATAGGAGTGGCGTGTTTGTAAGTACTACTCTTATCAGTTTAATACTTGTTACTTCTCCTATCAGGGGGCGTATATAAGTCCTGGATTTTTAGAACCGGGAGATGGAAAAAGATGCTTGGTTGGTCGTATCACTTCAAATTTGGGGCACGGCACGTGCAATCAAAGGTGCCACCATATAGGAGTGGCGTGTTTGTAAGTACTACTCTTATCAGTTTAATTCCTTTTACAGCACCTATCAGGGGTGTGTATAAGGCCTGGATTTTTAGAACCGGGAGATGGAAAAAGATGCTTGGTTGGTCATATCACATCAATTTTGAGTACGGCGCGTGCTATCAAAGGTGCCACCAGATAGGAGTGGCGTGTTTGTAAGCACTACTCTTATCATTTTAATACTTGTTACGTCACCTATCAGGGCACGTGTATAAGGCCTGGATTTTTGGGAACGGGAGACGGAAAAAGATGCTTGGTTGGTGGTATCACTTCAAATTTGGGGCACTTTGTGACATTAGCTTCTTAAGCTCAAACATGTCCTTTACAGGCACCTGACTATGTGCAGATGAGCAGGAACTGCTCAAGGCGAGAGACGGAGTGGCGGATGGTTGAGAGGGGGCAAGGAGGACAGCAGTGGTTGATGTGGCTGATGATGCTGGACCATGAGGAGGATGGCTGCTTTGAGTTTGTGTGCTGCTTGAACTCATGTGTTGGTCTGGAGTCACCCAAACATTAAGTCTCAACCTGTAGAGGATAAGGGGACCAGGCTACTCTAGACCTCATTCATCATTACAGGTTTTGACAGATTGGTACTATGCGTGCAAGCTACTGTGACAACAGATATGAGTGGCACTGTGCACTTGCAGAAGTTGGCAGAGTAGATGCTGTAGGCCTGACACAGACGCTTGCAGACAAGTAACTGCTATTCAATGTATTACAGTCAAAATTGTATTCTTTGTTTAAATGTGCACTACTGACTGTTACACCAGATATGAGTGGTGGCACTGACTGGGCAAGTGGGCACAGTATACGATGTGAGCCTAAGACACACACGCTGGCAGGCAGGCAAATTAAATTAGATTACACAGAAAAAAAGTGTTGTTTTTTTTAAATGTAGAGTGCTGGTACACCACTAGATTGGATTGGTTGAACTTGGCACAGTACTTGTAAGCCTGACACACACACTGGCTAGCGGTCAGGCAAATGAACTTAGATTGGCGGTCAGGCAAATGAACTTAGATTTAAGAAAATAAAATTATTGTTTTTTTAAATGTAGACTGCTGGTACCCCAACTAGATTGGATTGGTTGAACTTGGCACAGTACTTGTAAGCCTGACACACACACTGGCTAGCGGTCAGGCAAATGAACTTAGATTGGCGGTCAGGCAAATGAACTTATATTTAAGAAAATAAAATTAGTGTTTTTTTAAATGTAGGCTGCTGGTACCCCAACTAGATTGGATTGGTTGAACTTGGCACAGTACTTGTAAGCCTGACACACACACTGGCTAGTGGTCAGGCAAATTAACTTAGATTGGCGGTCAGGCAAATGAACTTATATTTAAGAAAATAAAATTATTGTTTTTTTAAATGTAGACTGCTGGTACCCCAACTAGATTGGATTGGTTGAACTTGGCACAATACTTGTAAGCCTGACACACACACTTGCTAGCTGTCAGGCAAATGAACTTAGATTGGCGGTCAGGCAAATGAACTTAGATTTAAGAAAATAAAGTTATTGGCTTTTTAAATGTAGACTACAGGTACACCACTAGATTGGATTGGTTGAACTTGGCACAATACTTGTAAGCCTGACACACACACTGGCTAGCGGTCAGGCAAATGAACTTAGATTGGAGGTCAGGCAAATGAACTTAGATTTAAGAAAATAAAATGATTGTTTTTTTAAATGTAGACTGCTGGTACACCACTAGATTGGATTGGTTGAACTTGGCACAATACTTGTAAGCCTGTCACACACACTGGCTAGCGGTCAGGCAAATGAACTTAGATTTGCGGTCAGGCAAATGAACTTAGATTTAATAAAATAAAATTATTGTTTTTTTAAATGTAGATTGCTGGTACACCACAAGATTGGATTGGTTTAACTTGGCACAATACTTGTAAGCCTGAAACACACACTGGCTAGCGGTCAGGCAAATGAACTTAGATTTGCGGTCAGGCAAATGAACTTAGATTTAAGAACATAAAATTATTGTTTTTTTAAATGTAGGCTGCTGGTACACCACTAGATTGGATTGGTTGAAATTGGCACAATACTTGTAAGCCTGACACACACACTGGCTAGCGGTCAGGCAAATGAACTTAGATTGGCGGTCAGGCAAATGAACTTAGATTTAAGAAAATAAAATTATTGTTTTTTTAAATGTAGACTGCTGGTACACCACTAGATTGGATTGGTTGAACTTGGCACAATACTTGTAAGCCTGACACACACACTGGCTAGCGGTCAGGCAAATTAACTTAGATTGGCGGTCAGGCAAATGAACTTAGATTTAAGAAAATAAAATGATTATTTTTTTAAATGTAGACTGCTGGTACACCACTAGATTGGATTGGTTGAACTTGGCACAATACTTGTAAGCCTGACAAACACACTGGCTAGCGGTCAGGCAAATGAACTTAGATTTAAGAAAATAAAATTATTGTTTTTTTAAATGTAGACTGCAGGTACACCACTAGATTGGATTGGTTGAACTTGGCACAATACTTGTAAGCCTGACACACACACTGGCTAGCGGTCAGGCAAATGAACTTAGATTTGCGGTCAGGCAAATGAACTTATATTTAAGAAAATACAATTATTGTTTTTTTAAATGTAGACTGCTGGTACCCCAACTAGATTGGATTGGTTGAACTTGGCACAATACTTGTAAGCCTGACACACACACTTGCTAGCGGTCAGGAAAATGAACTTAGATTGGCGGTCAGGCAAATGAACTTAGATTTAAGAAAATAAAATTATTGGCTTTTTAAATGTAGACTACAGGTACACCACTAGATTGGATTGGTTGAACTTGGCACAATACTTGTAAGCCTGACACACACACTGTCTAGCGGTCAGGGAAATGAACTTAGATTGGCGGTCAGGCAAATGAACTTAGATTTAAGAAAATAAAATTATTGTTTTTTTAAATGTAGACTACAGGTACACCCCTAGATTGGATTGGTTGAACTTGGCACAATACTTGTAAGCCTGACACACACACTGGCTAGTGGTCAGGCAAATGAACTTAGATTGGCAGTCAGGCAAATGAACTTAGATTTATGAAAATAAAATGATTATTTTTTTAAATGTAGACTGCTGGTACACCACTAGATTGGATTGGTTGAACTTGGCACAATACTTGTAAGCCTGACACACACACTGGCTAGCGGTCAGACAAATGAACTTAGATTTAAGAAAATAAAATTATTGTTTTTTTAAATGTAGACTGCAGGTACACCACTAGATTGGATTGGTTGAACTTGGCACAATACTTGTAAGCCTGACACACACACTGTCTAGCAGTCAGGCAAATGAACTTAGATTGGCGGTCAGGCAAATGAACTTAGATTTAAGAAAATAAAATTATTGTTTTTTTAAATGTAGGCTGCTGGTACACCACTAGATTGGATTGGTTGAACTTGGAACAATACTTGTAAGCCTGTCACACACACTGGCTAGCGGTCAGGCAAATGAACTTAGATTTGCGGTCAGGCAAATGAACTTAGATTTAAGAAAATACAATTATTGTTTTTTTAAATGTAGATTGCTGGTACACCACAAGATTGGATTGGTTTAACTTGGCACAATACTTGTAAGCCTGAAACACACACTGGCTAGCGGTCAGGCAAATAAACTTAGATTTGCGGTCAGACAAATGAACTTAGATTTAAGAAAATCAAATTATTGTTTTTTTAAATGTAGACTGCTGGTACCCCAACTAGATTGGATTGGTTGAACTTGGCACAGTGTATTTTAACATTATGAGAAACATGAGGTTGGGAGAAAAAGAAACCGGATGGGGCGATACCGAGCAGAGCACACCATCTACAGCCCACTGGGAGACAAACTCATCCATTCCCCCAGTGGACAAAGCCAGGTGGTACTCTGCCCGGATACTGGAGTGCACCAGCACCCGGAACATGGCCTCAGGTGACAAGGGAACCCCCGCTATCAAACACTGCTTCCTGGACTTATATATAGCCAATTTGGCTAATGCCAGGAGCAGGTTGACGAGGAGGTCCCTGGCCTTATTGCCCCGGGACACTGGGCGCCCAAAAATAAAAATGTGAGGGGAGAAATGCAGCCAGAACTGCAGGAGGAGGCCCCTCAAGAGTGACAAGAGGGGCTGCAGTCTGGCGCAACTAAAATAAATATGATACACGGACTCTCCCTTGCCACAGAATGGACAAGTGGAGGGAGAGTCCATGAATTTAGCTAAGTACTCTCCCGTGCTCAGTGCACCATGGAGCACTCTCCAACTCAAGTCCCCGGTGGGTCGTGGAACTAAATCAGAATAAAGTTCCCTCCACCGGGGCCTCTTGCCCTCGTCAGCTGGTAGGACCCGCCTCCAGATGGTATCGGGACGGGTCACGAGGGCAAGGAAGTGCACTGTATGGAGCGCGAGAGAATATAAGCTCTTCCTCGGCATGCCGCGAAAGCATGCCGAGGGTATGACCCTCAACTTCGAGAGGTTGGGGACAGGAGGAGCCTGAGGGGAAACACGGGGCTTGTGTCCAATGCAAACAGCCGGAGCAGGGGTGTTGAAAGGTGCATGTGGCACTCCGGCCTGCAAAGCCCCGCGAAGGAAGGTGCGCAAGTCGGGAGAGATGGCATCCCTAATCTCCTGGAGCAAGCGCCCTGAGACTTTGGGCGTAACAAATCCCAAACGGAGCGCAAGCTCCTGGGGTGACACCCTGTCAGAATGCCCGTATTCCAGGAGATCCCCGACTCGGGTCATCCGTGCATGACTAAGGCGGCGGATGATACTGGGGGACTGTAACATTGGAGCCCCCACTGCTGGATTAAATAGCATGCTCCAGGCCTTGAGGGTTTCCTGGTAGTATGGTAGTAGGTCTCTCCCAAACCCCTCGGGCATGAACAGAAATAATTGCCGGTCATACCCCAGGTTGCGCAACTGGCGATAAAAGCTGGATGCCAGTGCGCACCACTGCGGAGAGGGATCTGCATATAGGTATATCTGCAGGTACTGAAGGCGGAAGGTGGACAACTGGGAGCACACACAAACTACTCCCTGTCCACCCTCCACCAAAGGCAGACTTGCCACCACTGCAGAGACCCAATGCCTTCCCATCCAGAGGAAATCTAACAAATTCCTCTGGATATTGGTGACAAACTCGGGGGTCGGACTCAGACAAATCAGCCGGTGCCAGATCTGAGAAGCCACCAGCTGATTCACCACTAGAGTCCGCCCCCTAAGGGAAAGCATTTTTGCTAGACCCCTCAATCGTCCCAGACGAGAGAGGACACTGCCCTCTAACTCCCTCCAGTTGTCTGGGATGGAAGCGTCCGCAGCGGACAGGTAGACCCCCAGATATTTAATTACATCTGCCTCCCACGTGATGTCACGAAACGTGGGAGGCAAAGAGTCTACCTGTAAATTACCCTCTAAAAGGCCTGTGCATTTGGACCAGTTGATCTGAGTGGAGGAGGCAGCTGAATATACCTCCTGGCACTGTTTTGCCAGCTCAAGATCAACTCAAGATCAACCCCCCTTTTTCTCCAGTGAGTAGAAGAGGCGCGAGCAGCGGTCTAGATCTTTGAGAAAACCTAAGCAGCTACGCACGTATGCCCCCTTGGCCTGGTGTCGTTCCAGGTCACTGAGGACACCATTCCTCTCTAAATACTCGCTCTACAGGGATTGGTCCCTACAAGTGAACAGCCTCTGCTCCAGATGGAGTACCTCCCCCCGGAGTGACTCCAACTCAGCTTCGCGCTGCCCACTCGCACCCTTGGTATATTCCTGACACAGAAGTCGCAAATGAACCTTGCCCACATCCCACCACAGTTTTAACGTGGCAAAGTCCCCCTTGCAACCCCTCCAGTCCATCCAAAACTCCCGGATCAATGTCAGGAGCCCCTGGTCCTTCAACAAAGCATTGTTAAAGTGCCAATAGGCGGATCGTGGCGCTGTTGGCGTTTGCGCCACCGTCACAGACACACAGTTGTGGTCTGTGAACGGAGCCAGCCTAATGGCACAAGAACCGACTCGTGACATATAGTGACTAGATATATATAGTCTGTCGATCCGGGAGTGGGACACCAGACCGGCTCTCACCCTGACGTAGGTGAAACCGTCTGATGCCCCTGGGTCCTGCTCTCGCCAGATGTTCTCCAGGGAGAAGCGGGTGATGATCTCCCGCAGGGCTGACGCAGAAGGCGGGTACGGCTCTGGACTATTCCGGTCCAGAGCTTCGAGGGTGCAGTTGAAATCACCCCTGAGTACCAAACACTCATCTGCGTCAACCGTCTCCAAAAACTGGGACAGTCTGGCGAGGAACCTCACTCTCTTGGGCCCTCCAGCAGGGGCATATATATTAACTAGGTTAATGATGCTACCCTGCTCTCGGACCCGGAGGTGGATTAGACGGCCTGGGATAACAGCTTTCACAAGCAGCAGCTCTGGCTGAAAAGACTCTGAGAACAGGGTCACCACTCCACATGACGCCAATGTGAAGTGGCTGAAGAAGACCCTGCCTCTCCAGTCCAGTTGCCACGAGGCCTCAGCCTCTGGAGTGGTGTGAGTTTCCTGCAGGAAGCTCACAGAGCACCCTCCCTGATATAAATAGGAGAGTACCTGGAACCTGTGGAAACTGTCTTGACAGCCATTGGTATTTAGCGTGCTGATGTGCAAAGCCATTACTGCGTGTCAGGAATTGTGCGTTCCTCAGACCCTTGAGATTGCTGATAGGACACGAACATTTTATAGAATTTCCGGATGCGGAGATGCTCCGCAGTCCCAGAATTCTTGGCCCTAGTGCTGACCACTAGATATTGCTGGAGAGAGTGGAGAATAAACTACATATTCTTCCACCTCTCCAAGGCCAGCCGCACCTTCTTTTTCGTTTGTCCATGAAGGGTGCTCTCAAGGAATAGATCTATTTCCTTGACAGGGATAACCCACCCAGAATCTGATGTTCCTTCTAGTGGGTCACCCCTGGGCTCCTCTTGGCTGAGGGCTTTTACTCCATCCTCCCCGGCTGGAGTCAGTTTCCTCAGCTTTATTCTCAGGGACCCCCGCTTAGATGATACAGAAGGAGTCCCTTTAGCACCCTTCAAGGTAAATAATGGACCCTTTAATTGCTGCTGCACGCCTGTAGCTTCAAGAGTGCATTCAGGGGTAGCTGGCTGGACAGCAGTGGCTGGCATGGCTTCCTTAATGGAAGCCTTGGAGGCTTTATATGCCTCCTCTGCCAGTTCCACCGCTGCTTGCTCAGCTTGGATGGCACCGATGTTAGGGTCAGTGGACGACTGAGGAGGGTAGACAGGCTCTCCCATGATGTTAACAGGAAAACCTGTTTTATCACCCTCCCCCATTTCCACTTCCCCTTGTGCCACATCCCCCCTGACAGACAAATCCATGGGGTCCTGAATGGGGGTCATGCCTATATTCCCCCCCCCCTACAGTAGTGACTCGGCCTGGGGCTCTAACAAAGCCCGAGGTACGTCACTAGAGAGTGACACTGGAGGAGGAGACTGACTGGTGCCCTTGAAGCTCAGCACCTCAGGGACACTGACTACCCATTTAGCAGGGGCTTTATTGGGACCACCCTAAAGGGCCAGAGGCAGAACCTGATCTTTCTTGTCTACGCCTGCCTCACTTGGGAGACCCTCTTGCCCCTGCTTTTCCTCCAGACCCTTTTCCACATTAACCCCTATAGGGTCTGGAGAGAGAGATGTGTGGTCTGGCACCGGCTGGCTGAGCTTAATACCCGGGCCAGACAATGTCCCTGGATGACGAGGAGATGTTTTGTTCCTCTTCTTGCTTTTAGAGGGAGGTGCTCCACTATAGAGCACTTCCCACTTATCAACAACCTCCCTGTGGGTTTTATGCTTCCTCTTCCTGGGGACGTCACTCCTGGAAGAGGAGATTCCACTAGCTGCCTCCCCTGCAGAGGGCTTATTATCCCTCTGCTTACACTGTGCCCCCACACTATCTGATGTAATTATGGTGGGGGCAGATTGGGTCTTGGGAGATGCAGCTGTTACACTGGGAGGACCGGTGACATTCTTCCCCTTTTTCCCCGTGTCTGCAGTCTTGCTGGAGATCACAGACACAGATGGCTTTTTTGGGGAAGAAGGGGGTTTGGAGGCCGTGGTGGTGGCTTGAGGAACGGCCTCCTTGCCTGAGCTCTGTGGGGGGGCTATGGCCCTTGAGGTCCCCGCTGTTATGGGCTCAGCGGGGATGGGTGCTGTACTGACGGAGGTGCCATTTGCTGGGGCTGGGGCGTGATGCTTTACATTAGGACAATTCCTACGTGTATGCCCCAACCCCTTGCAATGATAGCACTGCACCTCCGTAGTGCTGTAAAAAATCCTGTAGAGCACCCCCTCAAAAGGAACCCCAAAAGACCCCTCAATGTTTTCTGCGCCCTGAGGCAGGCACATTTGTACCTGCCTCTTGAAAGAGAGCACATGACGAAGTGCTCTCTCTCTGCACCCCAGGGGAATTTTAATAAATGGTGCTTTTACTTCCCCTAGGGTTAGCAGGTGGGGGCGCAGGAGGAAGTCTGGTAGGAAGGGGGGCACATTAGAGAGTGTTACTTTTGTGCCCAACCCTTCCAGGGGTTCTATTGGGACATATAATCCCCCCACTGTGATGCCTCTCTGTATAAGTATGTGAGCAGCAGCCAGCGTACGGGTAAAGAAAACTGCTTTCCCTTACATTTTGCTGGCTGCTACTATAACAGAGGGGCTGATGACATTAGCTGCAGCACGCAGATAGATATCAATGCTGTAGACCCCAGACATCTGACATTTAACCCCATGCTTCCTGGTGATCTGGCCCTCAGCCCCAGCGGTGGTATTACTGGGGCCAGCAGAAACCACCTGTGACCAGGTATTAGCCACAGGGGTAGGTCTGCTGGCAGAACCACCAGGAGCTGGGGCTGCCTTATCTGCCTGGGGCCTATGCTGTGCAGTGCTACAGCTAGGATTTTTAGGGGCCATTATTCCCCCTTTTGACCCCTGAGGCTTCTTAATGGTCTTATCCCTAATGTTTAGACCCTTTTTTTTAGTTTATTTGTTTTATTTATTTTTATTTTTTGTTTTATGATTTTTTACTGTTTTCTTTTTAAAAATATAAAAGTGTGAAAAAGAAACAAAAAGACAAAACTAAGGGAGAGAGAGAGATGATGTTTGGCAGTGGAAGGGTTAATGGCCTGTTGCAATGTGGCTAATTGCAACAACACAGAAGCACAGCGGCTTTTTAACCCCTCTGTGTAAGATGTTAAAAAAGCCTTTTAAAAAAAACTTCAAATTGTTTTCCCCCCCACTGCCTACAAAGATGTTACTTGTCTTCTCTCCCCCCAAAACATAAAACCCAACACCAAACAAACAAAACTTTAACAAAACCTGAAAAACTTAAAAAAAAAAGTCAAAGTAAAAAAAGCTCCAGGAGTGAAGGTGAAGTGCTAAGGGAGGGGTGTGGCAAAGTATCCAGGAGACAGCTCACTCTCCTGGGATAGAGAGCTGAGCCTGACTCAGAAAAGTAAAAATTAAATTAAACTAAGAAAAATACCACAAAAACTCCCAAAAATGAACAACACCGTGCACAGAAACAGAAAGGTGTTAAAATAAAACTTGTATTTGAGGGATTAAGACCCTAAAAAGCCTTTTGTTTACAGCTCAAGCATGCACACAACATGCTCTTTGGCACAGTACTTGTAAGCCTGACACACACACTGGCTAGCGGTCAGGCATATTAACTTAGATTGGCGGTCAGGCAAATGAACTTAGATTTAAGAAAATAAAATTATTGTTTTTTTAAATGTAGACTGCTTGTACACCACTAGATTGGATTGCTTGAACTTGGCACAATACTTGTAAGCCTGACACACACACTGGCTAGCGGTCAGGCAAATTAACTTAGATTGGCGGTCAGGCAAATTAACTTAGATTTAAGAAAATAAAATTATTGTTTTTTTAAATGTAGACTGCAGGTACAACACTAGATTGGATTGGTTGAACTTGGCACAATACTTGTAAGCCTGACACACACACTGGCTAGCGGTCAGGCAAATGAACTTAGATTTGCGGTCAGGCAAATGAACTTAGATTTAAGAAAATAAAATTATTGTTTTTTTAAATGTAGACTGCAGGTACACCACTAGTTTGGATTGGTTGAACTTGGCACAATACTTGTAAGCCTGACACACACATTGGCTAGCGGTCAGGCAAATGAACTAAGATTTAACAAAATAAAAGTTTTGTTTTTTTAAAAGTAGACAACTAGTAAACAATATTGTATTGGTTGCACTGTGCACACACAGTATAAGCTGTGAGCCTGACACACACACTTGCTAGCAGGGGCTAGCAGGGAGACAGGCAAATGAAGTTAGATTAGACAGAAAAAAACAAACAAAAAAAATGATGTTATAGCCCTAAAAAGGGCTTTTTGGGGTGCTGTGTTTACAGCAGAGATCTGATGAGTCCTTCAGCACTGCACTGGACACTGAATAAAATTACCTAGCTATTGATTTCCCTATTCAATTAGCATCACCTACACTCTCCCTTTTCTCAGTAAGACTGCAACTTAGTTATGATTCCAAAATGGCTGCTGTCCATGAGGTAGAAGGGTCTGGAAGGCAGGGTATGATGCTGATTGGCTGGAATGTGTCTGCTGACTGTAAGGAGCAGGGTCAAAGTTTGCTCAATGATAAAGTATAGGGGGCGGATCGAACATCGCATATGTTCGCAGTTCGCTGCGAACACGAACATGCTATGTTCGCCGGGAACAGTCCGCCGGCGAACTATTCGCGACATCTCTACCCGTGACCCTATGGACTGCAACATGCCAAGCACATTTGTGTCTGGCAGTGCTTATCCATAAGGTTTTCATTTCAAAGATACTAGTGCGTTACTAGTTCCTTCTACAGTGGACCGTGATTTACCTGACCTCTCTGCTATGACCTACTCATCTTTGGTTGAGCTACATGGTGTAGCTCACAGCTTCATTGAAGTACACAAGCCTCCTCACAACAACAAGGTAGTGATCACAAATTCCATAAATTAGGCATGACAATTAAAGGAAATCAGTCCACTGCTTAGTTTTGTGAAATGTATTGACACAGTATAATCCGAATCCCCATAATCTGAGAAAATATTTTAGACTCTTTTTATTTGTTTGTTAATCACAAAGATAATTTATTTACAATGAGTTAGATTTAATAATCTATTTTATTGCATCAAGTATGAATGGCTATGAAGGGCTATAATGACAAATCTACACACAGGTAAAATACTTCATGGCCCTCACTGATCTATGACAACATGTCGGAAAATAAAAATTACTTCTGCTGACAATGCAAAACTGGATCAGAAAATGTTACTCTATTACCGAATTTATATCATGGAAAATAGTCTGGTGGCATTTGGGGAATCCCAAATTGCATGTTTTTATAAAACTCTAGGTCATAGTCATTTAGAAGGCTATGTTCTCAAACAGGGAGAGTCACATTCTTTACAACCTAAGGGTGATTCTAGTCTATTATGTTATGCTACTTACTAAATGCTCTTTATATGGCACAACATTTCTGCAGGCATTATACAGGACACTAGGTAGTTGCATTTTTCTTAGCAATGCTGATTTTCATGTTTAAAGCCACCCTTACCGCATATTTTCCTTTTAAATGTAATTAGAAGTATAAGCTTATTACACTATTTCAGTTACAATTTTACAACAATTTATTGGTACTGCTCTAGTCTTATAAAATAGTTTTTTTTCTAATTAAAGACTTTATTCACACATCATGAGATAATATATAGTCAATGACTAGAACATAAAACCGCAATAATCAATAATCATGCCCCAGCATGTATAAGCTCCAGATCTTTCCACCCTCTATATAATAGAGTCTCTGGAGTGGGATATATATAGGGTGATGTACCAAACTGAAAAAATTTTTAGACCACTATTTATGACATACATTAGTAGCAGTTAGTAGTCTAACAATGTACACAAATACACTTTATAGTCCCTTCCCATTAAGATACTGCAAGATCAATATGCGTGTTTGGAGACCATTCCCCTGTTGGTGACTTCCACTCGAGAGACTATAAATCATTTAAGAGATGGTTAGATAAGGTGCTCATATTGACTGGTGCATGATTAAAAATAGTAATTAATTGTTTAAAAGCACTGTAAAAGTTTAATTAATAGTTAAGTGTCCCTTTAAAGAGAAAATTATGTCTCAACAATCATCATGTATAGACTCAAATCATGAAAATTTGTTTGTTGTCGTTTAGTTGTTCAGTTGCATCTGAATCAATGGAAACATGGAACATGTCTCTGATCTCCATCAAGTTCATGTTCATTGATTTAGTGACCTCATCTATCCATCTCCATCTCTGTTGTCCCCTTCTTGTGCCTCCAATCTTTCCCAGCATCAGAGTCTTTTCTAGGGAATCCTGCCATCTCATTACATGGCTAAAATATTTGAGCTTCAGCCTCATGATCACAGCTTCAAGTTAACAGTTCATCTTGAATTCCTGAAGTACTGATTTATTGGATCTTCTTGCAGTCCAAGAGATTCTAACAGCTTTATTAAATTGTGATTCGGCCAATTGAATAGGGCTCTATATAAGCACAGAGCATATTTTTTTTTACAGAAGTTTTTAGTTAGTGAACTTCTATCCAAAAGCAAAGTCTTCACTAACTAAAAACTTCTGTAAAAAATATGCTGTGTGCTTATATAGAGCCCTATTCAATTGTCCAATTTAATAAGGCTGTAAGTAGTTTTTGCCAACACCACAATTCAGAAAAAGTAAAAAATATTATTTTATGATAAAATACATTGCTATAATACACAACATTAAGGATCAATGTGGTAAAAATACTTCTAGTGGTTAATGAGGGAAGTATTATTAGAACAGCAATAAACAAGGTATAGCAGCTGTCTAAAATGAAGAAAAGAATTACTGAAGAAAATATTATATAAAATATGGAGAAAGTTTAAAACTATGTAATCTATGCCCTCCAGAGTTTACCACAAAATCTAATTCTGGCCAAAAATACTAAGGTGCATTGTTTGTCTTTGTAGTTCTGCTAAGACTAAATAACTATGAGCCAAGTTAGATTCCCTGAACGTGTAAAACCGTAGCTCATAATGTAGCCCGCAAGACTTTCGGCTATTAAGTTGGCCCCGTAAAGCAAGCCGCTGCCGATATGCGGGTTTGGAGCGAGAAAAACCTACAGGACGGGAAAAGTAAACTTTGAGCCCGCAAATCCTTTGATCTGTCAAGCCTGTAACTGTTACGTTTCCAATCATGCTATTAAATTGCAACAAATTTACTAGCTTTCAAGCTCTTAAACCGCAAATGGAGCCAAGAAGACAACAAGTGCTAGAGAGGAATCACAAGCGGGTAAAGTCCAACCCCTAGCACCTTAAATGCACATATACACACACTCTGTACTTTTATTAACAGGGAAAGTGATGTTAGGTCTTAGAATTAGTAGCACAACATTCTCAAGGTCGCAAATCGGCCCAATAAAATACTTTATTTCATGTTTAATCTCTGTGTTATATTGATCTCGGCAATCAATGTGTTAATACATATAATGGAACTCACCTTTAATAGAACATCATATTTATGGCTTTATCAATATTGCATTATTTCTGGCATGTGGGTCCAATCTTAACTCGTAATTGAAACCCGTAAGACTTTGATATCCCCCCTCCATTTTTCAGTGACGTAATTATGACTATCTCTGTCGCTATTGTCTGCATCTAAACCCTGTAACTATGAGTTTGACTAATTTATCACTTCTTGCCCGCGGATCCAACCTTCAACAAATGGTTTATGGGTTTACGTCTCATCCATAAATCGCACCATGTTCTAATTTAATAGCTCCGTAACTCGGCCAAATTTCAAGCCTGCAGCCATTTAGGGTCTCACGATGCACATATGGGTTTGGAATTTAATGTGGCTCTATGTTACTAATAAAGGAGCTTTTAATTTCTTGATCAGGATTTTTGCATCATATTCATTGCACATTATACATCAAGCCCAATAAGAGTTTCATGGAAGACAGACTCTTCCACCTGGAACCTTACTCATTTGCATAATTAATTTATTTCCTGGGGATATATACCAAAGTTGACATGACATACCAAAACTAGCACAAATGGGTTTGGAATTTAATGTGGCTCTATGTTACTAATAAAGGAGCTTTTAATTTCTTGATCAGGATTTTTGCATCATATTCCTTGCACATTATACATCAAGCCCAATAAGAGTTTCATGGAAGACAGACTCTTCCACCTGGAACCTTACTCATTTGCATAATTAATTTATTTCCTGGGGATATATACCAAAGTTGACATGACATACCAAAACTAGGAAGACCACAATCTTTCTTCAGAGAACTATTTGATGGCTTGGAAAGTTAGAAAACATCAGTTCATATGTTGAACTACCATATGGATATTCATAATTCATAATTCAAACTAGAAACATTATCCTTGTGGCAATTGACCTAAAAGAATTTTAATTCTGAAATTTTGGATGTGGTCCAGTTGCAGTCCAATAGTTACATAGTTACATAGTTACATAGTAATTAAGGTTGAAAAAAGACTTTCAGTCCATCAAGTTCAACCTTTTAAGATCTCCTCTGATCTGCAATATGAGGAATAGTTATTAATTAATTAGGTGTTAATTGTTAATTAATTATTAATCAACTATTTATTATTTATTTTCTTAATTATTAATGAATTCATCCAGAGGAGGGCAAACAGAAAAAAACCCAAGTGAAACTTAGCCAATCATCAAAAAGGGAAAAAAAAATTCCTTCCTGACCCCAGATACTGGCAATCGGATTTGTCTCTGGATCAATACACTCTCTCTAATTATATAGGATAACGCTGAATTCCCTTCTTAATTAGAAATAATTCCAGTCCCCTTTTAAAGGTATCAATCGAATCCGCTGTCACCACCTCCTGTGGTAGAGAATTCCACAGAGTAACCACCCTTACTATGAAGGACCAATTTCTTTGTTTAAGGTGGAATCTCTTTTACTTCTTACTTGTCATCAGTGAAAATGGAGACACTACTTTCCAGTCCCACCTCTAAGTCATTAATAAATATGTTAAAAAGGAGAGGCCCTAATGCTGAACCCTGAGGAACTCCACTTACCACATTAGTCCAATTGGAGTATGTCCCACTTACAACAACCCTTTGCTTCCTGTCTTTTAGCCAGCTCTCAATCCATGACCAGATGTTTACTGCAATTCCTGTATCCCTTAGTTTGCTCAATAGTCTCCCATGTGGCACTTTATCAAAAGTCTTTGCAAAATACAAATAGACTACAACCACTGAGTTGCCTTGATCCAAGTTCCTACTAACCTCCTCATAGAAACTAATTAGATTTGTTTGACATGACCTATCCCTCATAAATCCATGTTGACTCCTACTGATAATCCTGTTCAAATAGACGTATTCTTGTATATTATCCCTTATTAACCCTTCTAAAAGCTTTCCCACTACAGAACTAAAAAATTAAATATAATGGTTTGGCTATTACAGAACCAAGTTTCCTCAGTACCAATGGATCTATTCCATCAGGACCCGGGCTTTATTAACATTTATTTTTTTCAACCTCTTTTGGATTTCTTCCTGAGTTAACTAGTTATTTGGTGAAGGTAGTGTAGCCCCATTATGTTGCATTGCCTTTTCCTGGTCACTAGTTTTCAGACGGCCTGTGTCACATTGTAATGTCCCTATAGCTTCCTTCCTCACCTTCTTTCACTTAATATACTTAAAAAATATTTTAGGGTTAGTCTTACTCTCTTTTGCAATTCATTTTTCATTTTATATTTTAGCTTGTCTAATAGCCCTTTTGCAAGCCTTGTTAATTTCCTTGTACTCCCATAAAGCAGTCTCTGTCCCGTCTTGTTTGTATAATTTAAATGCCTGTTACTTACTCTGTATCTTGATCTTTAAATCATTGTTAAGCCACATTGGATGTCATTCACTCCTTTTACTTTTAATCCGACTTGGTATTTGGTGATAAGTATATATATTTAGTAAGGATTTAAATGTTGTCCATTTATGTTTAGTATTTTTTCCTGTCAGTTCTCTGTCCCAGTCTATTATTATTATTATTATTATCTTGTATTTGTATCAGGCCAACATATTCCGCAGCGCTGTACAGGGGATAAGAACAGGGGAAATACAAGTTTAACAAATTAAAAAGTTGAAGGGCCCTGTTTTGAGTTAGAATCTTAGCAGAAAGTGCTTTATCCCAAAGCACCCTACAAGACTGGAAACAGTCTATACTTTGTATTGCTGCCCTTTGACCGTTAAAATCTGCCCTTTTAAAATTAAGAGATTTGTTGACCCCTTAAAATTTAGTTTTTTAATTCAATCTCAAACGAGACTGTGTTGTGATCACAGTTTCCCAAAGGTTGCCCTGTATCAACATTTGATACTATATCGATATTATTTGTGACTAGCGACTTGTCCGTCAAAAAATGGCGGTCAATAAAAGGAAGTGTTGAAATGCTGTTTGCCACACAGTGTGAGTGTACTGTGTGCCTCAACTATATAGACCCCTCTAACACAGTAATGAACGCATGTAATAACACTATAAGTGCCATGAGGGTCATGCAGGACCCTCATGACCCAAAGTGTAAGCACTACACCATTTTAACCGGGTCACTTATGGCGGTCTATCCAGACCCTCATAAACCTCTATTTAACTCCATCAGTCCCATAAGGGTTTATTATGACCATTATGGGCCTGTTACAACCCAACATTAACCACATAAGTGCCATGACGGTCACTACACTGCACTATACCCCCCCAATAAAACATTAAATATCAACAAAACACCCTCTACACTAACCTATTAACACCTACACTACCTACCTACCCCTAATAATCCCCTCCCCACCACTGTAATTAAAGAAATCAAAAAAACTAAAGTCATAAAAAATCCAAAATCTACATTACATAAAATAAAAAATAAAAAAATCACCAAAAATGAAAAATGGACATTACAGAAAAAACAAAAACCTAAGTCACCAAAAATAAAAAAAGGAACATTACTGAAAATAAAAAAATGCATTACAACTCCCCCACCCACACACTACAGGGAAAAAAAATTACACACCTGAAAAGGAAATACATATAATACATACAATACAATACACTTAAATACAATACAATACAATTAAATAAAATACAATACAATTAAATACAATACAATACTCCCCTATCTAATATACATCCTCCTATCTAATATACACCCCCCTATCTAATATACATCACCCTATGTAATATGCATCCCCCTATGTAATATACATCCCACTATCTAATATACAATACTATCTATCTAATATACATCGCCCTATCTTTCTAATATACAATACATGCTATCTCTATATAGCAACCCTAATTCTAAGCTACAATAAAATAATTAAGACCACTTACCTTTGAGATGTTTCTTCAGATCACCAACCTAGGGTAAAAAAGATTTAAAAAATGAATACAACACGTTTACATAAAATAACTAAACATTCTAAATATTCTAAATATTATACTCACCTTTCCAGCATGTCCTGTCCCAGCATGTCACGTCCCAGCATGTAGCGTCCTCCATCTTTGCTTCTGCAGCGCGGCCCCTGATAAAAAAAAACATTACATTAGTACCCATACATAAACATAAAACAAAGTAAAATAAACACAATCTACATTGAACTTACCTCCCCGCAATGTCTCAGGCCTCCTGGTGTTCTGCCCGGAGGGGCTCTGGAAGCATCCGCGCGCTTAAAAAAAAAAAAAAAAACGACACGCATCCGCCCTGGCGGATGTCCCCGGCGCTAATGAGCTTCCTACTGAGTGTTCCAGAATAAAATTGGCAATGGCGACTTCTGATTGGCTGAAAACGCTGTCTATCAAATTCAGCCAATGAGAAGACGCCAATTGTGAACCAATGAGAAAGGAATACACCCCAAAATACCACGCTGATTGGATAACGCTGCCTTCCCATTGGCTGTAATACGGATTGACATTCACAATAGCCAATGAGAAGGCGCAAATCCTTCACCAATCTGTACGTGGGGGTGTACTCCATTGTGATTGGGTTTTGTCAGTGTAACCAATCAGAATACGCAGATGCCTCCAGCCAATCACCCTGTGGGGGTGTATTCCATTGTGATTGGCTAAAGGCATCTGCACCTTGTGATTGGTTTAAATAAAGATTGAGAGGTGCATTATCCAATCAGAGTGGGATTTTAGGGTGTATCCCTTTCTGATTGGCTCACACATTGGCGCCTCCTGAATTTGATAGACAGCGTTTTCAACCAATCAGAAGGCGCCATTGCCCATTTTCTTCTGGAAAAAGTTTCTGGGAGCCTCATTAGCGTCGGGGATGTCCGTGAGTGCAGATGTAAGTACTTTTTTTTTTTTTTTTACAGGCGTGGCAGAAGAGGAGCAGGAGGCCGGAGACATCGCGGGGAGGTAAGTACAATGTAGATTATGTTTATTTTATTTTGTTTTTATGTTTATGTATGTGTATTAATGTTATGTTTTTTTTAACAGGTGCCGCGCCGGAGAAGAAAAGAATAAGGACGGGACATGCCGGAAAGGTGAGTATAATATTTAGAATGTTTAGAATGTTTATTTATGTACTATAAATGGGTTGCACTATTTTTTTTATTTTTTTTTCCCTTGGTGACTGATCTGAATGGATATCTGCAAAGGTAAGTGGTCTTAATTATTTTATTTTAGCTTAGAATTAGATTATTATATATATAGATAGCATTTATTGTATGTTAGCTAGGGGTATGTGTTTTATATAGATAGCATAGCAGGTATTGTATATTAGATTGTGTTATTTATTTAGATAGATTGTGTGATGTATATTATATAGATAGGATGTATATTAGATTATGGTATTTATTTAGATAGATTGGGGGATGTTTATTAGATAGATAGAATGTATTGTATATTAGATAGGGGTGTATTATATTGTATTGTATTGTATTATATTATATGTATTATATTGTATGTATTGTATGTATTTGTATTATATGTATTTCCTTTTTAGGTGTTAATTTTTTTTTTCTGTAGTGGTGGGGGGTTGTAATGTTTTTTTTTATTTTCTGTAATGTTCCTTTTTATTTTTTGTGACTTAGTTTTTTTTATTTTTTGTAATGTAGATTTTTTATTTTTTGTGACAGGTTTTTTTATTTTATGTAATGTAGATTTTTTTATTTTTTGTGACTTTAGGCTTTTTTTTCTGTAATTAGAGTGGTGGGGGTTATTAGGGGTTAGGTAGTGTAGTGTAGGTAGGTAGTGTAGGTGTTAATTGGTTAATGTAGAGGGTGTTTAGTTGAAATGTAATGTTTTATTGGGGGGGTATAGTGCAGTGTAGTGTTTATACTTAGTGTCATGATGGTCCTTGAGGACCGTCATGGCACTTATGTGGTTAATGTTGGGCTGTAACAGGCCCATAATGGTCTTAATATACCCTTATGGGACTGATGGAGTTAAATAGAGGCTTATGAGGGTCTGTATGGACCCCCATGAGTGACAGGGTTAATTAGCGGTTTATGGGGGTCTGTATTGACCCCCATGAGTGAGGGGGTTAATTAAGGGCTTATGTGGGGCTGTATTGACCCTCCTGAGTGATGGGGTTAATTAATGGTTTATGGGGGTCTGTATTGACCCCCATGAGTGAGAAGGTTAATTAAGTGCTTATGGGGGTCTTTTTGGACCCCCATGAGTGACTGGGTTAATTAGCGGTTTATGTGGGTCTGTATTGACCCCCATGAGTGAGGGGGTTAATTAAGGGCTTATGTGGGGCTGTATTGACCCTCCTGAGTGATGGGGTTAATTGATGGTTTATGGGGGTCTGTATTGACCCCCATGAGTGAGAAGGTTAATTAAGTGCTTATGGGGGTCTCTCTTGACCCCCATGAGTGACAGGGTTAATGAAGGGCTTATGGTGGTCTATATTGACTCCCATGAATGACAGGGTTAATTAGGGGTTTATGGACGTCTGTATTGACCCCCATGAGTGACAGGGTTAATGAAGGGCTTATGGGTGTCTATATTGACCCCCATGAATATCAGGGTTAATTAGGGGTTTATGGGGCTCTGTATTGACCCCCATGATTGAGGGGGTTAATTAAGTGCTTATGGGGGTCTGTATTGACCCCCATGAGTGACAGGGTTAATGAAGGGCTTATGGGGGTCTATATTGACCCCCATGAATGCCAGGGATAATTAGGGGTTCATGGGGGTCTGTATTGACCCCCATGAGTAAGGGGGTTAATTAAGTGCTTATGGGGGTCTGTATTAACCCCCATGAGTGGCAGGATTAATGAAGGGCTTATGGCGGTCTATATTGACCCCCATAAGTGAGGGGGTTATTGAAGTGCTAATGGGGGTCTGTATTGAGGCCCATGAGTGACAGGGTTAATGAAGGGCTTATGGGGGTCTGTATTGACCCCCCATGAGTGACAGGGTTAATGAAGGGCTTATGGGGGTCTATATTGACCCTCCTGAGTGACAGGGTTAATTAATGGTTTATGGGGGTCTGTATTGACCCCCATGAGTGAGAAGGTTAATTAAGTGCTTATGCGGATCTCTATGGACCCCATGAGTGACAGGGTTAATGAAGGGCTTATGGGGGTCTATATTGACTCCCATGAATGACAGGGTTAATTAGGGGTTTATGGACATCTGTATTGACCCCCATGAGTGACTGGGTTAATGAAGGGCTTATGGGGGTCTATATTGACTCCCATGAATGACAGGGTTAATTAGGGGTTTATGGACGTCTGTATTGACGCCCATGAGTGACAGGGCTAATAAGGGCTTATGGGTGTCTATATTGACCCCCATGAATGTCAGGGTTAATTAGAGGTTTATGGGGTTCTGTATTGACCCCCATGATTGAGGGGGTTAATTAAGTGCTTATGGGGTCTGTATTGACCCCCATGAGTGACACAGTTAATGAAGGGCTTATGGGGGTCTGTATTGACCCCCATGAGTGACAGGGTTAATGAAGGGCTTATGGGGGTCTATATTGACCCCCATGAAGGCCAGGGTTAATTGGGGGTTTATGGGGGTCTGTGTTGACCCCCATGAGTGAGGGGGTTAATTTTGTGCTTATGGGGTTCTGTATTGACCCCCATGAGTGACAGGATTAATGAAGGGCTTATGGGGGTCTATATTGACCCTCCTGAGTGACAGGGTTAATTAATGGTTTATGGGGGTCTGTATTGACCCCCATGAGTGAGAAGGTTAATTAAGTGCTTATGCGGATCTCTATTGACCCCCATGAGTAACAGGGTTAATGAAGGGCTTATGGGGGTCTATATTGACTCCCATGAATGACAGGGTTAATTAGGGGTTTATGGACGTCTGTATTGACCCCCATGAGTGACACAGTTAATGAAGGGCTTATGGGGGTCTGTATTGACCCCCATGAGTGACAGGGTTAATGAAGGGCTTATGGGGGTCTATATTGACCCCCATGAAGGCCAGGGTTAATTGGGGGTTTATGGGGGTCTGTGTTGACCCCCATGAGTGAGGGGGTTAATTTTGTGCTTATGGGGTTCTGTATTGACCCCCATGAGTGACAGGATTAATGAAGGGCTTATGGGGGTCTATATTGACCCTCCTGAGTGACAGGGTTAATTAATGGTTTATGGGGGTCTGTATTGACCCCCATGAGTGAGAAGGTTAATTAAGTGCTTATGCGGATCTCTATTGACCCCCATGAGTAACAGGGTTAATGAAGGGCTTATGGGGGTCTATATTGACTCCCATGAATGACAGGGTTAATTAGGGGTTTATGGACGTCTGTATTGACCCCCATGAGTGACTGGGTTAATGAAGGGCTTATGGGGGTCTATATTGACTCCCATGAATGACAGGGTTAGTTAGGGGTTTATGGACGTCTGTATTGACCCCCATGAGTGACAGGGTTAATAAGGGCTTATGGGTGTCTATATTGACCCCCATGAATGTCAGGGTTAATTAGGGGTTTATGGGGTTCTGTATTGACCCCCATGATTTAGGGGGTTAATTAAGTGCTTATGGGGTCTGTATTGACCCCCATGAGTGACACAGTTAATGAAGGGCTTATGGGGGTCTGTATTGACCCCCATGAGTGACAGGGTTAATGAAGGGCTTATGGGGGTCTATATTGACCCCCATGAAGGCCAGGGTTAATTGGGGGTTTATGGGGGTCTGTGTTGACCCCCATGAGTGAGGGGGTTAATTTTGTGCTTATGGGGTTCTGTATTGACCCCCATGAGTGACAGGATTAATGAAGGGCTTAAGGGGGTCTATATTGACCCCCATGAGTGAGGGGGTAAATGAAGTGCTAATGGGGGTCTGTATTGACCCCTATGAGTGACAGGGTTAATGAAGGGCTTATGGGGGTCTGTATTGACCCCCATGAGTGACAGGGTTAATGAATGGCTTATGGGGGTCTATATTTACCCCCATGAGTGACAGGGTTAATGAAGGGCTTATGGGGGTCTATATTGACCCCCATGAGTGACAGGGTAATTAGGGGTTTATGGGGGTCTGTATTGACCCCCATGAGTGAGGGGGTTAATTAAGTGCTTATGGGGGTCTGTATTGACCCCCATGAGTGACAGGGTGATAGTGTATATTTGTTTTCTTTTATAACGGGTCCTTTAAGGACCTTTACCGTCCTTTAAGGACCTGTAACGCAGGAATTTTGAATTCTCATTGCAGTGGGGGTCCCCGATCGCGTGCGATCGGGCCCCTCACTGCGATGGTTAATGTGGGGTTAATGCAGGTCTCTGAGCTTATCTTGGATCCCATGGGGTTAATGTCGGTTTCCGAGCTTATCTCGGATCCCTTCTTGGGTAAGTTGTACGTGGCTGGGTTTTGAGCCTCGTTTTCGTTTTTTTCGGTGGCCATTTTTTTCTTGCTTAGTGGATTTTCGTGTGTCTGAACTCGGGAATTTGGACTTAAATGGAGGTGTAACTTCACCTTCAGAGGTCCTGGATGCCCACCCTTGCTATGGGTAAGCTTTTTATGTAGTTTTTGTGAGTATTTGGTGTATTTTGACTTTTTAGGTGCGCGCGGTTCGGCGGTTAAGTTGTACGTGGCTGGGCTTTGAGCCTCGTTTTCGTTTTTTTCAGCGGCTATTTTTTCTCTCGCTTAGGGGATTTTCGTGTGTCTGAACTCGTTAATGTGGACTTAAATGGAGGTGTAACTTCACTTTCAGAGGTCCTGGATGCCCCCCCTTGCTATGGGTAAGCTTTTTATGTAGTTTTTGTGAGTATTTGGTGTGTTTTGACTTTTTATGTATGCGCGGTTCGGCGGCTAAGTTGTACGTGGCTGGGCTTTGAGCCTCGTTTTTGTTTTTTTGCCGGCCATTTTTTCTCTCGCTTAGGGGATTTTCGGGTGTCTGATCTCGGGAATTTGGACTTAAATGGAGGTGTAACTTCACTTTCAGAGGTCCTGGATGCCCCCCCTTGTAATAGACATTGAGTAGATTGTATATTGTGATCTAAATAAATATCAACGCTTACAATTGTAAACACTTATCATTGTTTATCCTGGATATCTACTGCTATACTAAATTGACTTGTTTTTGTATTTTTATTGAAATTCTGACACAGCATGCGTTAACATGCCAAATCTAAAAGACCTATCAAATATGGTTTATCAAAATACATATCCCAAAACCACACAAATAAAACCAAGCAGGTGAAGTGAAGAATACATCAATACCTTTCATATCAAGTTTTTTAACATTTTGGGCCTCATTAAATTATCCCTCGTAATTCTCTCGGTCCTCCCAAAAGGCAGTTTTTTTGCTGTTTGCGAGGACCGAATCTCTCGCAGCCTGCTTTGCGAGATGACTCCGAAAAAAGGGCGAGAATATTCTCAGAGAGAGCTACGGAGTCACACGCAGCCTTAAATCTATGAGGTGAATCTCGCACCTCGGAAGAATCCCTACGAGCACTAAAAGTGCCAGCAAAGGATCCTAAACCCTCTACGTGCTGCCTCGGAGCAGCCCGAGACAGGCGTGTGAGGCTCCCCCCTGCTCCCTATACACATATCCATGCTGCAGGGATCCCTATAGGGACCCCCGCAGCCCCCCACATTAACCCCTTGCAGCGTGAGTCCCCCATCTGCATAGATCAGGCCCCCGCTACATTTAAAAATGTTAAATTCCCAGTCGCTGCTCCTTAAAGGGCCCGCGGCACACTATTAACAATCCCGGCTGCGGCACCTAAAATTAACCCCCATCTATGGGGGGGGTCCCCACATTAATCTGAAGTGTCCCCACATTAACCCCTTGCTGCAGGGGTTTATAGGGACCCCCGCAGCCACCCTATATTAACCCCTTGCAAATAATTAAATCCAATAATTAAATCTTTCACTCATGGAGGTCAATACAGACCACCATAAGGCCTTAATTGACCATGTCAATGTCAGTCAGTATTACAGCCAATGAGAAGGCACAGATGTCTTCAGCCAATCACTCCATGGGGGTGTATCCAATTGTGATTGGCTGAATGCATCTGCTCCTTGTGATTGGTTTAAATAAAGATTAACAGGTGCGTTAGCCAATCAGGGTGAGATTTTGGGGTGTATCCCATGCTGATTGGCTCACACGTTGACACCGTCTGATTGGTTGAAATTTGATAGACAGCTTTTTCAGCCAATCAGAAGCCGCCATTGCCAATTTCCTTCCGGGAAAGGCTCTGAGAGGCTCATTAGCGTCTGGGAGGTTTTTAGAGCGGGGTGTTCCAGGGCCCAGCTGGGGCAGAAGAGCAGGAGGCCGGGGATATCGCTGGGAGGTAAGTTGAATGTATATTTATATGTTTATATGTTTATTTTATTTTATTTTGTGTCTGTATGTTGTATTAATGTATTGTTTTTTTTTAACAGGGGCTTTGCTGGAGAAGAAAAAAAGGAGACGGGACATGCTGGAAATGTGAGTAGAATATTTAGAATGTGTATAATGTTTATTTATTTTATGTTATTGTGTTGCACTAATTATTTTTGTTTTACACCTAGGGTTGTGATCTGAAGGGACATCTACAAAGGTAAGTGGTCTTCATTATTTTATTTTAGCTTAGTATTAGGGTTTCTGGATGTAGTTAGGATTTATTGTATATTAGATAGATAGGGGGATGTATTTGATATAGTTACAATTTATTGTATATTAAATAGATTGTATGTTAGATAGATAGGGGGTATTGTATGTTATTTGTATTGTATGTATTGTAATGTATTGTATGTATTGTAATTAGTGATGTCCCGAACAGTTAGCCGGAGAACTATTCGCGGCGATTTTCGCATGTTTGTGGCGGCCACAAACGGCGAACACAGCCGCTTTTCGGTTCGCCCCCTGTACTTTATCATTGAGGAAACTTTGAACATCATTTATTTTATTTTATATTTTTTTTGTGTAATCTATGCCTGCCTGCCAGCGTGTGTGTGTGACAGGCTAACACCTAACAGCTTATATTGTGCTTATTTTCACTACTCATACCTGGTGGTGTAATATACATTGAAAACAACCATTTTTTTCCTGTAATCTAATTTCAGTTGCCTGCCTGTGTCAGGCTCACAGCTTATATTGTGCTCAGTGAGTTTTTTGACTGTAATAGATTGAATAGCAATTGCCTGCCTACAGGCATGTGTGTGAAGCCTATTGCATCTACTCTGCCAACTTTTGCCAGTGCACAGTGACACTCATATCTGGTGGCACCTTAGATTGCACGCGCAGTGCCCCAAATTTGAAGTAGGAGGTCCGACCAAGCATCTTTTTCCATCTCCCTGTTCCAAAAATCAATGCCATATACAAGTCCCCTAATAGTGGACGTAACAGGGATTAAACCGATAGGAATAGTACTACTTAACAGTACACACCTTATAATAACGCAGACAGAGGCAACACAAAGAAGAGGAGTCAGAGGAGGAAGGTGGCTTTGAGGAGGTGGAAGACCAAACACAGCAGGTGTCCCAGGGGGCTTGTTGTCACCTTTCGGGGACCCTTGGTGGCTGGGTGGAGGAAGAGACCTTCAATGACATCAGTGAGGACAAGGAACGGGACATGGCTAGCTTGGCATCCAAACTTGTGCAAATGGGGAGTTTGCGGTTGTGCAAATGGACTGTTTGCGTTTTTTTAACGGGGAGATTGGTCTGTTACTGTGAAGCGGGTGTAACCCTTACACTACCTGATCGATACAACATCATACCTGATGTTTTAAAGCATGTTATTCCAAACAATTTAGGAATGTTAGGTGATTTATGCCCTTTATGGCTTAAAACCAGACTCTGCATCAACTATGTAATTTTCCGTGGGAGTTTTGCCATGGATCCCCCTCCGGCATGCCACAGTCCAGGTGTTAGTCCCCTTGAAACAATTTTCCCATCACTATTGTGGCCAGAAAGAGTCCCTGTGGGTTTGGAAATTCGCCTGCCCATTGAAGTCTATGGCGGTTCGCCCGGTTCGCCCGTTCGCGAACATTTGATTGAAGTTCGTGTCCGAAGTTCGCGAACCGAAAATTTGATGTTCGCGACATGACTACTTGTCATTACCTAGCTTTGTTTCCATCTGACAGGATTCTCAACAGACAGCCATTACAATAGACGGGAAAGCATAATTACATCATAGTAATCAGACAGACAAGGTGCAGAAAGATCTCCTCTAAAAAAAAAAATTTTTTTACAATCCCTAGTTTAATATCAGGTCTTCCAATTTTATTAATACACTAGCGACTTTCCCGTCAAAAACTAAAATTTAAATACTGTGAAAACTGTTTGCCACACAATTTAAGTCTCTGACATTCTTAACCTTTTTTTTATATTCAAAGAAATACAAAATTTTGAATAAAACTTTTTATTTTTTTAACTTTCAACTTATATTTCACCAACATGCATAGAATATATTTTTTTCAATCATAAGTCTTTTAATTGTGATATATGTAATAACAATATAACAATGTCTGAAGTTTTCAAGAATACATATTGTAAACCATAACATAACATTTTGTAACATGCAACTTGTATTTTAAACAATCTTGAAACATTTTTTTTAACAATACTAACACTTTGAATTGATAGTTATCCATGAATAACAGACGACAATATAAACTTTCTGTAAATAACTATTTAGAACAATTCCATGCTTTGTAACATTCCCTTTTTTTAAACTCTTGTTAAACTAAATTGGCATTGAATCCAGAGGAAGGCAAACAATAAAAAACCCTATTGAAACTTGGCCAATTGTTTTAAAGAGGGGAAAAAAATAATTCCTTCAATGTATTAACAAATGAGGAAACTTGTAGTAACATAAATATTTGACTATATACAATATAAATTGAACTAACTTGCCCCAACTTTGAAAATACAATGTTAACATGTTAAATAGTAACATAAAACAATAACATTTAATATTGCAATTAAAGAAAATGCCACCTTATTGTTTTGTGGGGCCAATCATGTAAAAAGGTAACTTCTAACACATTCCAATCTGTATAACCACTGTTTACTGTTTTTTTTCTTTTTGTTCCATTTTTTTGTTTTTGTTGTACTTTGTGCAAATGGCACATAGAGTTTCCTAAGTGAAATAGTGGTCCCCTATTTAAGAGTCCCAGAGAACAAAAATGTTGTCCTTGAAATAAAACCACTGTTCTCTATGTTTTTTTGCCATTGTATAGAGTTTTTTATTCAAATAGTGGGCCTATTAAATCAGTCCGAGTAACATAAAATGTCGTCGAAATGAAACCACTGTCCTCTATATTTACAGCACCTCATATAGTACACACAATGTTTTTTTTGTAAAAATGCATCCATCTTCCAATAAATCACCCTGTGTTGGGTTTTCTTCAACATGTACTTTAATTTCCTCTGGATTATTGCATCTTGAAAATGCAACATATAGTTGACCATGTGCAAACACAGGTTCCTTCATAAAAATACCCACAGACTTAAAAGTTTGTCCTTGGGATTTATTGATTGTCATGGCAAATACAATGATAATGGAAAATTGTCTCCTTTGAAGGACAAAAGGCAAACCACTCTCACATGGAGCCAAATCAATTCTCTGTATAAGAACTGGTTCACCTTTATGGGTACCACTCATTTCTGCATGTATAAAATTATCCTTTAAATCCTTCACAATTAATCTGTTCCCATTACAACGTCCTTTTTTGGGATTCATATTTCTCAATAGCATGACAATTGCCCCTTTTTTAAGTTGCAAAACATGTGGTGGCATTCCAGAGAGAGTTAAAGAATTAATAAATTCCATACTAAAGTTTGCTTCACTATCTTTGTCAGCAGTCAGAACAGAATCTGCACTGTAATAGTTTTTTTGGGGAGCATTGATTCATTTTAATATTTTGTTGTTTAGATTCAAGGCATTTATATTTTTGGATGTCAATATGACTTTGCTTGCAATGTCGGAATAATCCTTGTCATTGATGGTATTGAGGAATATTGTCGAAATTAGTGGTCCTTTTAAATCATTTCTGGTGGAATTTGTGCAGCATCATCAGGTAAATTATTATTTATTTTTGGCTGTTTTCCTTCTCCAATCAGAATGAGCCAATCACTGAATTGATTTTGGCCTTCAGATTTCATATTTAGTTCTAATTTAAGGTGTGTAAATATTTTCCACATCTTACTTCTTTTTATACACATTTTGACAAATGTCAGTCCGATTGCCATGTGGCACCACAGGTAATGTTTGCCTGAAATCTCTTTTCCACCAAATGTCAAATCATTAGCCATAACTTCTTTTAATAATCAATCAATAAATTGCAGGGCATGAGATGACATCATAGTTGAAAACACAGAAGAAAAAGAACACCTATATATCCACACCTGTATACCATCCGTAGTTATAATGAGCAATAATGAACATAGTTATTTAAATGAGCTGACAAAAAATATTCAGTAAAAGTTCATAATTTATTCACAAAATCAATCTACAATGCATATTATAAAAACCTTTAAAAAGAAGGGCAAGGACAATCTCAGTATCTTTATCTTTACATTATCTGTACAATACTTTAAACACCAATTCACAAATTTTATAGTAAATCACCTGATCTAAATTTGTTGGTAGCGGAGCCCACCATTTACTCCTTTTATACTAGTCTAAATACACTGTCTAGGAAATAAAATTTAAAAGTGAAAAAAAAGGAAAAAATGCTAAAAAAACTATTCTTGATGGTGGAACTGGGGATCCACCAATTAACCCCCTAACCTGTGTTTAAGAACTAACCTACTCTTAACTAAATGTATTATCACCTTTGTGATTGCATAAGTGCAAATAAAGTGCTCATGATATAAATTACATAATATTAGATTCCTAGACAAAGCATAAAGATATCAAACAAAAGGATAATATATATATATATATATATATATATATATATATATATATATATATATATATATATATATATAAATGCAATGCAGATTGCTATTCATGCAACATCTATGGATATTGTATTGATAATATAATGTAAATAAGCCTGACTAATGTCATATATGATGAAACAATTAATATACATATATATATATATATATATATATATATATAAATAAATATATATATATACTATTATAAGAAAATACAAAAGCCAAAGGCTATTTAAAGATATATTACTGTTACTCTGTCTGTGCAAATATACTGGGTAAAAATATTATATAACCGATAAGATCAATTGTAATATTCTATAGTATTAGTACAGATATATATTTCAAAATATTACATGCAGCATGAATGTATCAGAAAAGAGTATATTGCTATTTATCCATATGTGCAAATATGTCAAGTGCAAATATTATATTAAATATGAAATGTTCGATTATATTAGTACAGATATACATTAAATGTAATACAAGCAGCATAGATGTATCAGATGGAAAAACGCATCACTTATCATTTGTAAATGGGAGTCCAAAGGCTGCACAGGCCTCATGTGCACCAGAAAACACCAGTATCCATCAAATGCATCATAGTTGCCTCATCTATTATAATTAATTACTCTTGTGCTGTTTTTTGGCTTGTAATGAATTCATTCGAATATCGGACACTGATGTTTCCAGAATGGGAACTGGCAGTTTAAATCCACTATGCACAGTTCTACCACCTTCTAACAAAAGTGCGGAAATTCCAGTGGTTGCAAATGGCAGTGCTATTTGACGCTGTGTTAGAATGCAACTCATCAGCAAATTACATAGATACGTTTTTCCTGATCCACCAGGGCCATCCAGATAGAAATAACGCTCTTTGAGCATGTCATCTTGTATTGCATTTGTGATGGCGTTAAATGCTTCCAATTGTAATGCTTTTAAAGTTCCAATTTTTTCTTGGGTTTTTTGGTATTTAATGTCAGTGTCATACTCATCAAAGTTAATTTCATCCATAATTCTTGGATGAGGCAGATTAAAATTTGCACAATTTAATCCATGACAAAGAAACATTTCCTGAATTTCCAATAAAGCTTTCAATTGTGCAATGGTCTCATTGTAACGTTTCAAGAAATCTTCACACCTATGTATTTTAAATGTTTCCCACAAAGTTAATGCATCTGGTACATTGCAAAATATACAAATGAAAGCAAATTGTTCTCTCATATGCTTTGGCATTTGACATAGTGCTGCTTCCTTGAAACATCTCTCCCATTCTGTATCATCTGACAGGAAGTTTTGATGTCTTGCAGCTAACTGGAAAGTCTCATAAACTATGTCATTGACTGTGTGTAAATGTTCATAACTTTGTGCACCAGGAACATGTAAAAGGAGTAATCTTAAACTGAAAGGTTCAATGTCTCGTGGACTGACGGTATATATTCTTGGGATCATTTTATAACTATGTTTCTTTCGTTGTCTCCGTTCACCATTTATGAATACATAGTGATTTGGAATGTCAATGTATAAAAATTGTCTGCCCTGAGTGTCCTGACAATTTAATTGAAACCAAGCAGTAAGCATTGTTGCTCTATGTTCACTTTGTGCTAAAGCATTTGTTTCATTGCCTGCAGTAAAGCAAACAAATTGACTTTGTGGCAAATGGACAGCTAATCGATACATAGCATGTGACCGATCATGCATCTCAAATTTGAGAAGACGGCACATTGCTTCGGGAGCGCTTACATAGCGAGCATCTAAATAAGAAGAAAGTTCGTCATGTAAAATGGGGTTGTCTTTTTCATTTTGTGCACCGTGCACAACAACAGCTGCTGCATCATATCCTTTATATATATATATTTATACACATATTTGATGGATTTGATAGAAGTGCAAGCTTCCACATTGATATGTGCATTGTACTTCATCAGCTAATGTGGATTGTATGGAACCACATATCTATTATCAACCTTTTGGCCACGGATAATAGCTGTTTGTCCTTCTCTTCTTTTATACAAAGGGTATCCATCCCAATTAACATAAGTCTGCATTTGAAATTGTTTTGCAAACTCTTTTATGCATTTGGTATTTTCCATACATGGTGAATTTGGATTGCTCTCTCCACATGGACCATGTATCATTCTATGAGTTACAATCTCATAAAGTCTTGAATGTTTCTCTGGATGTGACAGTTCAGCAGTAATTACTAAATCCACTCTGTCTGCCGTATACAATTTATCTTTTTCTTGCAAGATTAAAAGTATATGTGCATGTGGCAAGCCTCTTTTTTTAAATTCAATGGTATAAACAAAAGCCACACATTTTCCAGATAAGGCTGCTTTAGTTATATCATGAATTAACGAATTTAGTTTTATTTTGAATACTCTTGCCACCAAATCTGGTTTGTCAAAAGTTGTTTGTCCAAGCAATACATTTTCTTTGATCTCTGGCCATTGTGGATGTAATGAATAAATTTGGTTTGCCAAATTTAGGGACAATAGCCATGGCATCATTGTATCTTTCTCGCATATTGCGAGGAGATCCCTGGAAAAACTATGGTAAAATGATGGCTTTGCCAGCTGTCATGTCTCTACTTGTAGCAACCTCAGCGACATAATCCATCAATCCACAATACTGTTCTACACGAGGAGATCCTTAAGAGGATGGCAAAATCATTGCTCGTCCAGCAGGAATGTCTCTGTTTGCAGCCAATGCAGTGACATAATCCATCAATCCACAATATTGTTCTACTCGAAGATTGTTTTGTTGAAATTTGACAACATTTTGATTATTTGCTTCGACTTGTAGATAGGAATCAATAATCCATTGTTGTGTGAGTTTACCCCCACATAGAATAGGATTATAATGATCCCGGACAGCAGTTTGTGCCACTTTATATTCCAGCATGGAAATATTGTTTCTAACATGAACTTTACTATTGGGATAACTTTTCAACTGTAATTTTGGTTGCCATCCTGGCTCCCCCTTTGAAAGAAAATGGGATATGTCATAGAATACAAATTACTGCTTATAATATTTATGTTTATAAAAGGTTGTTCTTGATTGCATGGATATATTCTAATATCCCTCTCAAATGGTGGTTCCCCATCAACATTTTTAAATACCATGGCAACCTCATTTGCTGTTGGTAAATTATACCGTCTTTGATCAGTATGGCGATCTCTTTTGAGAACCATATTTACTCTTGGCATTGGCAGTTGATGTCTTTGCGCATGTGCCAGTTGTTCTTTTTTAACCTTAGCTAATTTTTCGTATGCTTTACTATAAGGGTTGTTGCCCATAATGTTATTTTCAGGAAGCATCATTCGTTGTTCAACAGCTTCCATTGTATCAAGGACATATAACTGTGCAAATCTCCTTTGTTCTCCTGTTTCTGTGTGTAAATGTGAAGTCCGGTGGTATATTTGTCCTTGGACTTTAAAACAATAAGGACCATGTCCTGGAACATTTTCGACTAATGTTGCACCCATAGAAGCAAAAGAAATTGCACTGTAAGAGCGAATGTTTTTCTTAAAATTGGTGAAATTTGGAAATGTAGGATCATGATACTTTTTTAATATTCTGGAAACGTATGTCACTCTCAAAGTCTTACCTTTCCTTTCTGACAGCAATAAACTCTCCATCAGTTGGTCGTTCTTTCAGAAAATGATAGGCCCCACAAAACTGACAAACCACATTCATTAATCCACAATAATGAGTGTCTACTGTTAGTGCTCTAAATAAAGGACTCTCATAACCTTCCTCAATATAGATCTCAGTTGGACTTGCTTTATCTACATTGTTGTCATCTCTATCAACATTGGTGTCAGGAGGCAAAATAGGTTCATTAGAGACTGTTTTACAGACATTTTTTTGTTTACTTTTTCTTTTCTTTGAAACCCCAGCAGACTCATTTTGTTGTTTTTTAGCCATTTTTCTTTTATTTAGAAGTCTCTGTCGATCTTCTTCTCTTAAACGTTTTGAAGTCTCAGGGGTGTGTTTATCTCTCTATCTCTGCTTCCTTTCCCTTGCCATTCTTCTTTTATATTCTTTCTTTTCTTCTGCATTGTCCACCATTGTAATCTGTTATTGGAAATCGAGTTGTAAGAATTGCATTAGTTTTATTATACATATTTTTTACCCTGTCATATAATTCTAAAAAATGCAATGGTAATCTGTCTCCATCTGTCTCTCTGGGTGTCTGTCTCTCTGGGTGTCTGTGTGTGTCTGTCTCTCTGAGTGTCTGTGTGTGTCTGTATATCTGAGTGTCTGTCTTTCTAAGTGTCTGTAGATGTCTGTCTCTGTGGGTGTCTCTCTGTGTCTGTGTTTATGGGTGTCTGTGTGTCTCTCTGGGTGTCTGGTGTCTCTCTGGGTGTCTGGGTGTCTCTCTGGATGTCTGTGTGTCTCTCTGGGTGTCTGTGGGTGTCTGTCTGTGTCTGTGGGTATCTGTTTCTCTGGGTGTCTGTCTCTCTGTAGGTGTCTGTCTCTCTGGGTGTCTGTAGGTGTCTGTCTCTCTGTAGGTGTCTGTCTCTCTGGGTGTCTGTGGGTGTCTGTCTGGATGTCTGTCTGTGTCTATCTCTCTGGATGTCTGTCTGTGTCTGTGTCTCTGGTTGTCTGTGTCTCTGAGTGTCTGTGTCTCTGAGTGTCTGTGTCTCTCTGGGTGTCTGTGTGTCTCTCTGGGTGCCTGTGTCTGTGGGTGTCTGTCTGTGTCTGTGGGTGTCTGTGTGTTTCTCTGGGTGTCTGTGTTTGTGTGTCTCTTTGGGTTTCTGTGTCTGTCTGTCTCTCTGTGTTTCTGTGTCTGTCTCTCTGGGTTTCTGTGTCCGTCTGTCTGTGTTTCTGTGTCTGTCTGTCTCAATGGGTTTCTGTATCTGTCTGTCTCTCTGTGTTTTTGTGTCTGTCTGTCTCTCTGGGTGTATGTAGGTGTCTGTCTCTCTGAGTGTCTGTAGGTGTCTGTCTCTCTGGGTGTCTGTCTGTGTCTGTCTGTCTGGGTGTCTGTGGGTCTCTGTCTGGATGTCTGTTTGTGTCTCTGTGTGTCTGTGTCTCTGGGTGTCTCGCTACGTGTGTCTGACTGCGTGTCTCTCTCTGTGTCTGTGTGTGTGTCTCTCTCTATGTGTCTGTAGGTGTCTCTCTGTAGGTGTCTCTCTGTAGGTGTCTCTCTATAGGTGTCTCTCTATAGGTGTCAGCGTTTTAACGTATTGAATAGTGCTCTATATAACCACATAACATATTTGGTTTATGTAAGGTTGTAGTTAGTTATCTTCTATCCAAAAGCAAGGTGTTCAGTAAGTAAGTATGCTTATTTCAAAATATGCTATGTGGTTATATCGAGCTCTATTTCATAGGGCAACTTACAATGTAATAAGGCTGTTAATTCTGATTTTATAAATAATGTCATGAAGAATTATACCTGTCAATTAGATGTGATCTGAAGTGAAATACTGCAGACATCACTTTCTGTGTTCAAGGAAGGGGCAGAGATGATGGATTTGTAAAATGACATAAATATTTAGTAAATATGCATTTTAATTGGCATACAAAGCAAAGGTAAATCCTAATCATAAATATATGTTAAATGCATTTTCAAATGTTAAAAAGTGACATAATATAGAACATGAAATTAAATATGTAACTGCTTCTAAGGTCCTATTCCTGACAATAAGCAGTAACATAATGATGAATGAATGAATGAAGGAATACACATAAATAAAATCTCTAAATATATCTGTTTTTTTTCCTTCTAATGATTTCAGATTTTGTAAAATAAATGACTTAAATGAATGAAGCAATATCTCTCATCCATGGGCTGTAAGAAATAGTTAATCCTATATTTGTAAAGAATGTCATCACAAAATCATATACCTGTGAAGAAGATGTTCTATAATGGAAAATGCTCCTATTTTGAGGCAGGTGGAGACGTGAGAAATCTGTGAAAAAAAAATCATATTTAATTTTTTGATTGAATGAATGTATTAAATAACATTACTCAACACAAATCAATAGTTAATATTATATTTTGTAAAAAAAATGTCATCACAAAATCATATACCTATGATTAAAAATCATATTTAATATTTTGTTTGAATAAATGTATGAATCATTGATAGTACTTAAAGTACTTGTTGTCCTTTTCATACATGCATGCAGTAAAGTAAATATAAATATTTAACAATGATATACCTGTAAAGGTGAACTGATTGCAGAGGAAATTTTGCAAACGGCCCCCTGTGTAGTCAGGTGGGCAGATGATCAAACTTGGGGGAAAAAAAGGGAAAAAAGGGCTTGTTAATGTTTGCTATGATTTTTATTAGCATAGCTGCAAAATCTAAGTAAATGCACTCTAAAATGTAAGAAAGTAATATAAATATGTAAACGGTTTGAGCATCCTATTCCTTTAATACAATGAGCTGAAAGAGATAAATATGATGACACTATAAAATAAATGTATTTTGTGATGCATTTTATCACATTTAATTGAAAATTCTTTAAAATAAATGACTAATTAAATAATTAATCAAGAACACTAATAATAAATTGTCAACACATAAAAACAATTGCGTTAATAATGAATACTGATAAATATAACAGCAATGTACTAATGAAGCAGTAGTGTGGTGTCTGCATTTTCGCTGATGACACGAAGTTGTGCAAGTTAATTAAATCAGATATTGATGTGCTTTCCCTCCAAAGGGATTTACATAAAATTGAGGAATGGGCATCTAAATGGCAGATGAGATTTAATACGAATAAATGTAAAGTTATGCATCTGGGAAGGAAAAATAGCCATGCAATTTATAATCCCAATGGAGCAAATGGAGCTTAAGTATTAAGAAGGGTATAGACGCAAGGGAAGCAAATATAATTATGCCACTATACAAATCTCTAGTACGCTTTCATTTGGAATATGGAGTACAATTTTGGGCACCACCTTATAAAAAGGACATTTTAGAGCTGGAAAAGGTACAGAGGAGGGCAACAAAACTAACTAGGGAAATGTAGGGGCTAAGTTATGAAGAAAGGCTAACCAAATTAAGCTTATTTTCTCTAGAAAAAAGGCGTCTAAGAGGAGATATGATTACCTTATATAAATACATCCAGGGTCAGTATAAAGATTTGGCGAGAGAGCTTTTTGTGCCAAGAGGTTTTCAACTGACAAGAGGACATCCCTTGAGGTTGAAGTAAAAAGATTCCACCTTAGAGAAAGAAAAGGGTTCCTCACAGTAGGGGTGGTTAATCTGTGGAATTCTCTACCAGAGGAGGTGGGGACAGCTGATTTGATAGATAATTTTAAAAGGGGACTGCATTTATTTCTAATTAAAAAGGGAATTCAGGGTTATCATGGATAATTAGAGAGACAGTATTGATCCAGGGAGATATCCGATGGCCAGTAACTGGGGTCAGGAAGGATTTTTTTTTTCCCTTTGAGACGACTGGCTAAGTATTACTTGTTTTTTTTTTTCTCTTTGCCTTCCTCTGGTTTAATAATAAAAATAAAAAAAAAATTAAATATTTGATTAATAATACATTAACAACTAAGTAATTAATCTTAAAAGGTTGAACTTGATGGACTGAAAGTTTTTTTTCCACCTTAATTACTATGGGCCTCATTCTATTATCGGCCGTAGGAGATGCGGGGCCGCAAGGACCGGCCGCAGGCTATTTGCCTATTCTATTCCCTTCCGGCGGGGGGCTCCGGCAGGCTTGCTCGTATTTTTACGACTCGTATTGAGGTATTTGTAAGTTTTACGACTCGTATTTGGAGTCGTAATTTTTTTTTCTATGTCCCGCGGTTGTCATGTTCGATGGGCTAATTGCTGCGAGTTTTGTCCGGTGGTGTGTGGCGCCGTAGGAGTAAGTGTTGCAACTTAAGGTTTGTGTGTGGGAGTTTTGTGGGTTTGTTTGAAGCGCTGTAGGAGTTAATAGCTTTGAGTTAAGGTGTGTGTGGGAGTTTTGTATGGTGTTTTACAGCGCAGTTGGACAAGTGCTGGGCGTTAACAATGCAGGGTTGTGTTGTTAGTGTTTTGAGGCGGCGTAGGATAAAGTGCTGCGAGTTAAGGATTATGCAGGGTTGTGTTGTTCCAAAGTCATGGGCATTAAAGCCTCCACCTTCCGCAAACGCAGCCCCTCGCTTCGCGAGGGACGCAGTTCTTGCGAGCACGCTTTGCAAGCTCGCAAAGCGTGACGACGATTCGTAGTTTGACAACTATTATATGTGATTTATCCAATAACAGTTGTAATTTATTTATTAAATATTTTGGAACTGTTAGTGGAAAACAATGCAACCAATTCTGCTACTCTCCCAGACTATGGTAAAGGTATCCCTTTCCATGAATGTAATATGTCTTGTATTTTTTTTTTTGTGTGTGTCATTCAGGCATTTCTAACTCTTCATGCTCTTATAACCCACAGGGACATCTTTATGTCCACTTGGTATTCATGGCAGATGTACTGGAGTTACTTCTCCAGTGTGGCACAGCATACAGCTCCTGGTATTCCTAGGTGTTCTCCCATCTCAGTACTGACCAGGCCCAACCCTGTTCAGTTTTAGGGTGGTGCAACCTCTTGCTTCCCTGACTTGGAATCAAACCCAGGTTGACAGCAGTGGAAGCACTGAGTCCTAAACACTGGACCACCAGGATAGCTTATGTCTTGTTTTGGAGTATATAAACACATTAAAGGTCCACTGTCTCATTTTTCAAACTTGGGGCAAACGTAATCCACAAATAGGTGATAGAATTAGTTTGAAGACTATCACCATTCCAGGGTTTGAATTTGCCACAAGGTAAACAATTTATGCTGATGAAATGTCATGTGTTTATATACTGATATACAATAATTATTAAATTCAATTATAGGAGAAGTATTTTTCTAAGCAATTATATTTAACAGCATGGCTTCTATTTTAGAGGCGTTTAATTTATAATATTAAAACCTTACTGTACTGATCTATAATTTAATGTAACAGAGGAAGAGAAGTTAATGGGTTGACCTCTGTCAGAACAATATTATCAAGAAAATACATGATCATTTCACCTATTTTAATCCCTTCTGTAATCTTAGTATTCCTTATCAATTCAGCCAAAGGTTGAATTGATAGGACAATTTGTGGTGAGAGAGGGTATAGATGATACATTTTTGGAATCTAAATCCACAGCCCATACATGCTGATTGTTTAATGCATAAAGCTTTAATAGCCTCTCAACCTATATTTTTATAATGTAGGGTCAATAAAGTCCAGGCTGACCCTATCAAAAGTCTTTCTGTATCTAGTGACAATGTCAAAATAAATACGTTCTTTCTTTCTACATAACCTAAGATATCAATCAGTCTTCTAGTATTTTCAGGGCCCTGTTTTTAATCTCTGAGCTAATATTTTCGCATATAGTTCAAAGGACCACAAAAGTTCCTCATGTGTGCTTTGCACCATTAAATAGAGAGTGATAAAGCATATGGAAAAAGTTAAAACATTTTAAAATTGATTCTCAATTCATGGAATTATGATCAAATGAAGTCAGGTTATTTCAGTGTGTTGCCTCTGCCTAAATGAGTAATGAGCTCTGTACCGCACAGAACATAATGAATATTAATTAGTATCAGGGGTAGAAGCTTTGAGTCAGACAGTGTTGAGTGATCTGTAACTACTTGTAATTGCTCTAGCCAGAATAAGTAGCCTTAGAGTTTGTGGCCTATACAGTAGCTAATGTTGTTGTCTGTGGTACAGGGTTTTTTAGATTTAATTCCCAATAAAAGCACTTTTTCTTTACATTTTAAAATCAGAAATGTTTATTTTATGTTATACTAGTCTCTCTCTCTCTCTCTCTCTCTCAAGGTTGTGGAGACCAGCAGCCAAGGTCAGCAATAATCCAGTTCAGCAATTTGTAGGTGAAACAGGAACAAGCTTTATTGAAGTGATCAGAAACCACACAATAATCTGGCAAGGATACAGAGACAGGAAGTGCCTTATATAGGCCAAGAACCAGACAGCTGACCAGACACAGCTAAAGAGAGTTGTCACTGATTGCATTGCTTTTAGAGTCAAGGTATCAGATCTCAGGCAAATCTGCAAGAGGCAGGCTGGTGCAGTGGTAGGGAAGAGGTATAGCAGCCTGGGGACCAGGGTTCAAAACCCAGCAGAGTCAATTCCTCACATTACCCCCGCCTCTATAGGTGCAGCCTCTCTATGCCCTATTACCTGGTTTAGCAGGGTACTGCACATGAAAAGACTGAAGGAGATCAGGAGCGCGAATATTGTCCACTGGTTCCCACGAACTCTCCTCCTCACCATAGCCTTTCCAGCAAACCAGATACTGAAGCTTGTTACGGAAGATCCTGGAGTCAAGAATTTTTTCCACTTCGTACTCATCCTCACCATCCACGAGGACTGGAGGTGGGGCAGGCAGGGCTCGGCCAGGGAAAGTATTTTCATGAAAAGGTTTAAGCAGTGCAACATGAAACACTGGATGTATTTTCATGGAATTCGGGAGTTGCAAACGGAAAGTGACAGCATTGATCTGAGCAATGATCTCAAAAGGTCCCATGAACCTTTGACCCAATTTATGAGAAGGAATCCGAAGCTTAAGATTCTTTGTTGACAGCCACACCTTGTCACCAACGTGATAGACTGGGGCCTCCTTTCTATGCCTATCAGCAGCTCTTTTGTAACATTCCTGAGCCTCCAAAAGAGTCTCTTTCAACAGTGCTTGGGAATCACGTAAGGCGGTTGGCCGGTCAGTGACAGCAGGAATGGAAGTAGTAATTGGGAGACTGACTAGAAAGGTCGGATGGTAACCATAGTTGGCAAAAAATGGGCTCAAAGAAGTGGAGCAGTGTTGGGCATTGTTATAGGCAAACTCCGCCGTGGGTAGAAAATCCAGCCAGTCATCCTGCAGGTAACTAATATAGCACCGCAAATATTGCTCCAAAGTCTGGTTGGTTCGCTCAGTCTGTCCATTACTTTGCGGATGAAAAGCTGACGACAGATTTACATTAATACCTAGATTAGAACAAAAATGTTTCCAAAAACAAGATGTAAACTGCACTCCCCTGTCAGAAACTACTTCATCAGGCACTCCATGCAAGCGAAATATTTCCTGAATAACCAGGTCAGCCGTCTGTTTAGCTGAAGGGAGACCACGAGCTGGTATGAAATGACCCATCTTAGTTAACCTGTCCACAACAACAAGAATGGTAGTGTGTTCCTTAGAGGGAGGTAGTTCCACAATAAAGTCCATGGATATAGATCCCCAGGGACGATGAGGAATCGGAAGAGGCTGAAGCAAGCCAATAGGGCATGAGCGAGGAGTCTTATGTCTGGCACATACATCACAAGAGGACACATACTTCTTAACATCCTCATGATACTTCGGCCACCAAAAGGATCGGGCAAGTAGGTCTTGCGTCTTTCAGATTCCTGGATGACCTGCTGGTTTTGAGTCATGGTAGAGACGTAAAAGGTCCAGTCACACTGACTCGGGAGCAAACAGACGTTGTTGAAAAATCCAAAACCCATTAAGCATCGTCATATGGAGGTCACGAGGAGGATCACGAAGAACTGGTTCTTCAGCGTAGCCCTTTTTAATGCGTTACATTAGATCAGAAGGAAATGTAACTCCTCTAAATATATCCTCCGGCAAGATGGTGGTCTTGGTTACGGTAGTATGGAGGGGGTCAGCTATTCTAGACAAGGCATCCGCCTTACCATTCTTGGAGCCAGGACGGTATGTAACTAAAAATTAAACCTCGAGAAGAATAGGGACCAGCCTGCTTGTCTGGCTGACAGTCTCTTTGCTGATCGAATACATTCCAGATTTTTGTGATCAGTGAGGACAGTAATTGGATGGGTAGCTCCCTCCAAGAGATGTCTCCATTCGGTGAAGGCAGCTTTTATAGCCAAAAGTTCTTTATTCCCTATGTCATAGTTTCTTTCTGCTGGCACCATCTGGCGGGAATAGAAGGCACACGGATGTAACAGCATCTTAAGTCCAGTCCTTTGAGACAGTATAGCACCAACAGCTGAATCAGAAGCATCAACTTCCACAATAAATGGTAATTCCGGCTGAGGATGTACCAGGACAGGGGCAGAGGTAAACAGAGTCTTCAATCGGGAAAATGCGGTATCCGCCTTATCGGACCACTGAAAAGGAGTCCCTTTACGTGTGAGTACAGTGATCGGTTTAATAACGGCAGAGAAATTCTTAATGAAACGCCTGTAAAAATTGGCAAACCCCACAAATCTCTGAACATCTTTTTCATTCTTGGGGATGGGCCAGTCCAGCACAGCTTTAATTTTACTTGCGTCCATACTTAAACCTTTGGGAGTTATTACATACCCCAGGAATTGAATTTCTGTTTGTTCAAACTCACATTTTTCTAGTTTAATGTATAGGCGGTGGGTACGAAGGCGCTTTAGAACTATACGGACCTGTTTTCTGTGGTTTTCAAGATTATCAGAGAATATTAGGATATCATCCAAATATGCCACAACAAACTGATCCAGGAGATCTCGTAGTACATCATTGATAAAATGCTGGAAAGTTGCAGGGGCATTACACAGCCCAAAAGGCATTACTAGATATTCGTAATGCCCGTACCTGGTTCTGAAAGCTGTTTTCCATTCATCATTGGGTCTTATGCGAATCAGATTATATGCCCCCCGAAGATCAAGCTTCGTAAATATTTTAGCTGAGCGAAGTCTCTCCAAAAGTTCAGGAATCAGAGGCAAGGGGTAGCGGTTTTTAACAGTGATGTTATTAATGTCCCTGTAATCAACGCACGGCCGTAGGCTGCCATCTTTTTTTTCTACAAAGAAAATAGGAGCTCCTGCTGGAGAAGTAGATGGTCGAATAAAGCCTTTGGCAAGATTTTCTTGTAGGTATTCACGAAGAGCTTTCAATTCAGGCTCAGAAAGGGAATATATACGGCCAAATGGGATAGCAGCCCCAGGCAACAGCTCTATAAGGCCTGTGTGGTGGAAGCTGAACAGCATTCTTCTTATCACAGACATCTGCAAAATCCCGATATTGTAGAGGAAGCTTAGTCAAGTTTGTAGCAACCATTTCATTAATTGTTGTGGCAACAGGTGTTACCTTAGAGGGTTGACAATTCATTAAGCAGTGTTCTGAAGGAAAGGACAAAGTTCTGATCTTCCAATCAATCTGTGGGTTATGCAGAGCAAGCCAAGGTACCCCCAAAATCACTGGAAACTGTGTTGAGAAAATTAGGTGGAAAGAGATAGCCTCATGGTGATTCACTTCCACAGTCAACATTAAGGGCACAGTCTCATGTGTAACCGGGCCTGACGTAAGTGGAGAACCGTCAACTGTCTCCATTAACACAGGTGAAGAATTAGGGATAGACTGAATTCTATTTCCTGCTGCAAATTTAATGTCCATAAAGTTTCCGCCTGCTCCAGAATCTATCATAGCTGTAGTTGAAATTTTACGATCACTACATTGCAAAGTGATAGGCACCACAAAATGAGGATGTTGAGTCAACATACCCTCTTCACCATGAGCCAGAGAAAACAAGGGTTGTGTGACGGAATTCAGTTGATCTGAAATCTGGGATTGGTGTTGAATCTGTGCACCCTCAGCTGTCATAGCTATTGTTCTTTTGGATTTGCTAGGGCAATTGATGGCATAGTGCCCTGCACTACCACAATAACAGGCATAAATTGTGAGTGCGTTGCCACTGTTTTTCTTCGTTGGATAATGGCCCTCTTATTAGATTTACCTGCATAGCCTCTGGCTCAGAGTCTGTAGGTGTTTGTGGGATCGGAGTAGAAGTTCTTGAATAGGAAATTGGAGTAGTACTTGGTCTAAAAGAGCCCTGTCTTTCCAATCTTCTTTCAGAAAGTCTCCGATCAATACGGATAGCCAAACGCACAAATGCATCAAAGTCAGCAGGAAGATCAACATGAGCTAGCTCATCTTTTATAGCTTCTGAGAGACCTTTTCTGAAGTGGAACCTCTGGGCTGATTGGTTCCAGGTAGTATCAGCAACCCACTGTCTGAATTCAGCAGCATATTCAGCCACCGAGCGCCTCCCTTGATGCAAATGAAGGAGAGTGGCTTCTGCTGTAGCACATCGATTTGGGTCATCAAAAACTAGGCACATGGCCTCAAGAAAGTCATTTAGATTACCCAAGACTGGACTGTCCTGTTCCAGAAGAGGGGAGCCCCAAGCCAGGGCTTCATCTTTGAATAAGGAAAAAATAAATCCCACCTTCTCTCTTTCAGATGGAAATCGTTGAGGTAACATCATGAAGTGCAAACGGCATTGATTTAGGAAACCCCTAAATTTTTTGCGATCTCCTCCAAACTTTTCTGGTAGGGGCAAGCGGGCATCTTGTGCAGGTGTAACATCTCGTGCCCTGCAGCTGGTATACTCACTGTGCATTGACTGAATTTTATTTTGCAGTTCAGCTATCTGGTCCTGCAGCACTTGAATGGTCTGTGCCTGGGTCTGCACATTTCTTGCAGTAAAAGCAACCTGTTGGGCCTGCAGTTCAGCTACCTGGTCCTGCAGCACTTGAATGGTCTGTGCCTGGGTCTGCACAGTTCTTGCAAATAAAGCAACCTGCTGGGCCAATGCAGAATCTGACCCGGCGGTCTCCATGAAAGGGCCAGATTATTCTGTAATGATATGGAATCACAAGGTTGTGGAGACCAGCAGCCAAGGTCAGCAATAATCCAGTTCAGCAATTTGTAGGTGAAACAGGAACAAGCTTTATTGAAGTGATCAGAAACCACACAATAATCTGGCAAGGATACAGAGACAGGAAGTGCCTTATATAGGCCAAGAACCAGACAGCTGACCAGACACAGCTAAAGAGAGTTGTCACTGATTGCATTGCTTTTAGAGTCAAGGTATCAGATCTCAGGCAACTCTGCAAGAGGCAGGCTGGCGCAGTGGTAGGGAAGAGGTATAGCAGCCTGGGGACCAGGGTTCAAAACCCAGCAGTTTTACAAAACTCATCAATAAATTATATAGATAAGTTTTGCCTGATCCACCAGGTCCATGGAGAAAAAAATTAAGGTTCCTTTACCATGTCATCATCTAGTGCATTTTTGATAGCATTTAATGCTTGCAATTGTAATGTATTTAAAGTTGCAAGTTTTTGTTCAGTTCTTTCTCTTTGTAGTTGCATGTCATAGTTTTCAAAGTTGATGTTGTCTATAAGTCCTAGATCTGGCAAACTAAAACTTGCACAACTTAATCCAGACCTCTTGGATTTCAATTAATGCTTTTAATTGTGCAATTGGCTGATTGTATCATTGCAAGAAATCTTCAGCCATATTAGTTTTAAATTTGTCCCACAAAGCTAATGCATTTGGAGCTTTTGTGAAGATACAAATAAATGCAAATTGCTTCCTCATCTGCCGTGGCATTTGACATAGTGCTACTTCTTCTAGACATCTTTCCCATTCTGTATCATCAGCTAGGAAGTTTCTATGGCGCGCAGCTAAATGAAATTATTCATGTACTATGTCATTAACAGTTCTTAAGTGTTCAAAACTTTGTGCACCAGGAACATTTAGAAGTAGTAGTCGTAAGCAGAAACAGTTACGTTAAATCATACGATGAGTTACAATCTCATATAGTCTAATCTGGTAGTTCAGCAACGATGACAGAATCTACTTTGTCACCAGTATCTAACTTATGTTTTTCTTGAAGGATGATAAGAATGTGTGCATGTGGAAGTCCTCTTTAAAACTCTATAAAAGCAGTGTACGTTGGTCAACAACTTGCATTGTATTTAGGACATGTAGTTGAGCAAATTTTCGGGGCTCTCCTTCCTCCGGATGTAAATTTGAAGTACTATGGTAAATTTGTCCTTCCACTTTAAAGCAGTAAGGGCCATGTCCTGGCCCATTAGCAGCTAATGTTGCCCCCATAGATGCAAAGGATATGGCACTATTGTATGATCTTATGTTTGTTTGGAAATTCTTGTAGTTGGGGAAAGCAGGTTCAGTCGTAATGCTTTGTAAATATGGTGGGAATTGTTGTCTTTCTGGAAGTTTCACCTTGCCTTTTTGACAGTAACTAATAAAATGTCCATCTGTGGGTCTTTCCGGTTTAAAATGATAAGCCTCACAAAACTGACAAAGAATATTCATATCACCACAATTATGAACCTCTACTGCTAAAGACTTGAGTAAAGGACAATTTGAAGAGCATATATCAGTATCACTTTGTAATTGATTAGTTGAAATGTTATGTGATGGTTTAGCAACAGGTTCTAAATGCTTTGTTTTTTTAGTAGCTTTTTTTGGTGTAGCTTTTATTTTTTCAGGTGCTAGTCTTTTGCTAGCAAGTCTTTTCCGCTCTTTTTCTCGTCTAATTTCCTTCTGCTCCGGCGTCTGCTGGTTTGCCCATCTTTGTTGTCGTTCTTTAGCTTGACGTCTTATCTTTTCCTGTTTGATCTCATTATCAACCATCTTAATCTGTAAATTAAAATAATGTATCATTAGTTTAGTTTGTGTTGTTAAATTAGTGTAGGCAATTTTTGGGTTGCAACACTGTTGTGATTGAAAATGTACTTGGTTTCTATGTAATTATAGGTCATTGTACATGAACTTGCTTTATAATGTTAAATTAGTGTGTGTTCTTTGTTTGGTGTTACTTTTTGTCTTGTACGTTTTTATTTTTGGCTTAGAGGCATAGCAGAGCTAAGCATTATATATTACTAGCGACTTGCCCGTCAAAAATGACGGCAATAAAATTTGAAGTCTGGCAATGGTGTTTGCCACACATTGCAAGCCTCTCCCCCTCTACTTAACTGTCCTTGCGATGAGTGCCTTTGGCGCTCATTGTGAGCCTCTCCCCCCTTTACCTCTCCCCCCTCTACTTGACGGTAGGCTCTCAATGAGAGCCTGTCCCCCCTCTACTTTACTGTCCTTGCGTTAAGCACCTTTAACGATCATCATGGGCCTCGGAATGAGCGGCAAAGGTGCTTATTGCGAGCATCTTCCCCATGTGTCTCTTCCCCCCTCTCCCTCCTCTGTGTCTCATCCCCTCTCTCCCTCCCCTGTGTCTCTCCCCCCCTCTCCCTCCCATGTGTCCCCTTTTCCCTCTCTCCCTCCCCTCTCTCACTCCACGGTGTCCCCTTTCCCCTCTCTCCCTCCCCTGTGTCTCTTCCCCCCGTTTCTTTTCCATCCCTCTCCCTCCCGTTTTTTTTCCTCCCTCTCCCTCCAGTTTCTTTTCCCTCCCTCTCCCTCCCGTTTCTTTTCCCTCCTCTTCCCCCATCTCCCTTTCCTGTGTCTCTTCCACCCCTCTCCCTCCCGTTTCTCTTCCCCCTCTCCCTCCCCTGTTTCTCTTCCCCCCTCTCCCTTCCCTTGTCTCTTCCACCCTGATCTCCATTCCCTTGTCTCTTCCACCCCGCTTTCCCTCCCGTCTCTTCCATTTCACTTTTCACATCTCTGTCTGTCACTCCTTCCTCTCTGTCTCTCTGTCGCTTCTTCCTGTTAGTGTCTCTCTCTGTCGCTCCTTCCTGTGTATCTTTCGCCCTGTCCATCCTTCCTGTCTATCTCTCTGTCCCTCCCTCCTTTTCTCTGTCCCTCCTTCCTGTCTGTCTCTCTCTGTCTGTCCCTCATTCCTGTCTGTCTCTCTGCCCCTCCTCCCTGTCTCTCTCTCTCTTTCAATCCCTCCTGTCTCTCTGTCCCTCCTTCCTGTCTGTCTTTCTCTCTGTCCCTCCTTCCTGTCTATCTCTCTCTGTCCCTCCTGTGTCTCTCTCTGTCCCTCCTCTCTCTCTCTCTCTCTGTGTCCCGTCTGTCTCTCTCTGTCCCTCCTGTCTCTGTCCCTCTGGTCTCTCTCTCTATCCCTCCTGTCTATCTCTGTCCCTTCTGTCCCTGCTGTCTCTCTCTCTGTCCCTGATGTCTCTCTCTGTCCCTCATCTCTCTCTCTCTCTCTGTGTTACGCCTGTCTCTCTCTGTCCCTCCTGTCTCTGTCCCTCCTGTCTCTCTCTCTATCCCTCCTGTCTCTCTCTCTGTCCCTTCTGTCCCTGCTGTCTCTATCTCTCTGTCCCTGCTGTCTCTCTCTGTCCCTCATCTCTCTCTCTGTCCCTCATCTCTCTCTCTATCCCTTGCTCTGTCCCTGCTGTCTCTCTCTCTTTGTCCCTCCTGCCTCTCTCTGTGTCCCTCCTGCCTCTCTCTGTGTCCCTCCTGTCTCTCTCTGTGTTTCCCTCCTGTCTCTCTCTGTGTGTCCCTCCTGTCTTTCTATGTCTGTGTCCCTCCTGTCTCTCTGCCTGTGTCCCTCCTGTCTCTCTCTGTCTCTGTCCCTAATGTCTCTCTCTCTCTCTCTGTTTCCCTCCTGTCTCTCTCTGTGTCCCTCCTGTCTCTCTCTGTGTCCCTCCTGTCTCTCTCTCTCTCTCTGTGTCCTTCATGTCTCTCTCTCTCTGTCTGTGTCCCTCCTGTCTCTCTCTGTGTCCCTCCTGTCTCTCTGTCCCTCTTGTCTCTCTTTCCCTCCAGGCTGTCTCTCTCACCTCAGTCCCCAGCATGTCCACCGGTCCCTCCCCAGGGAGGAGTTAAGAGCAGCCGAGGGAGGAGTTGAGAGCAGCCTGGGGAGGAGTTGAGAGCAGCCGGGGGAGGAGTTGAGAGCAGCCTGGGGAGGAGTTCAGAGCAGCCTGGGGAGGAGTTGAGAGCAGCCTGGGGAGGAGTTGAGAGCGCCGGGGGAGGAGTCGAGAGCGCCGGGGAAGGAGAGTCGAGAGCGCCGGGGGAGGAGTTGAGAGTGACAAGGGAGGAGTTAAGAGCGTCAACCCGCATCGCATTGTCCCCCCCGGACAACTGATATGTGTGGGCCGCTCATGCCAGCAACCGAGGCCCTCGCTTTGCAAGGGCCTCATTTGCTGGCCTGGGGCCCTCCATCCCAGCAACTGAGGCCCTTGCCCGCGGCCCTTGCTATGCGAGGGCCGCGGCTCGCGCTCCATGCCAGCAACAGAGGACCTCGCTTCCAGGGGCCTCAGATGCTGGCATGGATCCCAGCATCTGAGGCCCTTGCCCGCAGCCCTCGCTACGCGAGCCCGCAAGCGTGAGCAACGGCCCGTACGCTCACAACTATATATGTGATTGTAGATGTAGTAGCTCTATAGTGTTAAATGAGTCTGTTTTTTTTTTTTTTTTGGTTGTTGGCTGTTTTTTATGTTGTAGGGTTGTAGGATTGCCTTTCAGGCATGGTAGAGGGCCCAACATTGTAGTAATATATTGTTGTTTCAATTTGTAGTCTAGGTTTGAATCCGCTCTGTTAGTCAGTGCACAGTTTTCTGTCTGTTGCAGTAATCAGTGTACAGGTGAGAGTGGGTGTGGCTTGGCCTGTGTAAGTTATATCTGGGTGCATTTGTGTGAGGTCTGGTTTGAATCCGCTCTGTTAGTCAGTGCACAGTTTTCTGTCTGTTGCAGTAATCAGAGTACAGGTGAGAGTGGGTGTGGCTTGGCCTGTGTAAGTTATATCTGGGTGCATTTGTGTGAGGTCTGGTTTTGAATCCTCTCTGTAAGTCAGTGCAGAGTTTTCTGTCTGTTGCAGTAATCAGAGTACAGGTGAGAGTGGGTGTGGCTTGGTCTGTGTAAGTTATATCTAGGTGCATTTGTGTGAGGTCTGGTTTGAATCCGCTCTGTTAGTCAGTGCACAGTTTTCGGTCTGTTGCAGTAATCAGTGTACAGGTGAGAGTGGGTGTGGCTTGGCCTGTGTAAGTTATATCTGGGTGCATTTGTGTGAGGTCTGGTTTTGAATCCGCTCTGTAAGTCACTGCACAGTTTTCTGTCCTGTTGCAGTAATCAGTGTCCAGGTGAGAGTGGGTGTGGCTTGGCCTGTGCTCTGTAATCAGTGTCCAGGTGAGAGTGGGTGTGGCTTGGCCTGTGTAAAGGTTTATCTGTGTGCATTATGTTGTGTTCTGTTTGAATCAGTTCTGTGGGGCAGGACAGTGTTTTCTATCCTGTGCTCATTTATCATTGTACAGGCGAGTAGGCGGGTCTATTTTAACAACGGAAGAGCGAGCTTGCAATCATTTCTAATGTAAGTGTAGTTAGTGTGTAGGAGATTAAATAAAAGGAGGAAATCCAAAGAAAAGGGGTATTATAAGAAAAAACAGAAAACAAACTTATATATTGTTTCTGTTTTGTTTGGTTTAAGGTGTGGAAAGGAAATCTTTATACAAATACATTGATTTGTTTTCTCACTGTATTTTTGTAACTGATAATCATGAGTCAGTCCAGTGGAAACCTCACTCAGTGTCCATCCTGCCAAATGTATGCACTACTGGAACAGATGATCCAGGGTCCATACCTCTGTGACAGGTGTGAGCATGTTGCCTCTCTGGAAGCTCAAATTGAAGATCTGGAGAGGAGAATTGCAGCACTTAGTGATACTGGAAAGGGAGGTGGTGCTCACGGAGCACAGTTTAGCTGGGCCTAGTATGGAGGGAGGAGCTGGGGCTAGTGAGGATGGCCAGGGAGGTAGCTGGGTTACAGTTAGAAGGGGAATCAGGGGGAACAGGATGAGGCAGGCCAGTTCTGAGTTGACAAACACCAACAGATTTGCCAGATTGAGTGAAACTGTTGGGGATGTCCATTCAGGAATGGCAATGCCAGATAGCGCTGTTCCCTCTAACAGCCGGAAGAACAGTTCTACTGGAGGAGAGGGAGGGCAGAATAGGCAGAGCAACAGACATGTTTTGGTGGTAGGGGACTCTATTATTAGGAAGGTAGACAGGGTAATTTGTCACCCAGATCCCAGCAATCGAACAGTTTGCTGTCTCCCGGGTGCTCGGGTTCGGCATGTTGTGGATCGGGTGGATAAATTATTGGGAGGGGCTGGTAATGAACCGGCGGTCTTGGTACATATTGGTACCAATGACAAAGTTAGTGGAAGATGGAGTGTTCTAAAGAATGATTTTAGAGAATTAGGGAATAAGCTTAAAGCAAGGACCTCCAAGGTAGTATTTTCTGAGATACTACCAGTGCCACGTGCTAGCCCAGGGAGGCAGAAAGAGCTTAGGGAGGTTAATACGTGGCTAAAAAAGGGGTGCAGTGCAGAGGGTTTGGGGTTTTTAGAGCACTGGGCGTGACTTCACACTTGGGTACAATCTCTATAGCAGGGATGGATTGCACCTTAATGATGAGGGCGCATTTGTGCTAGGGGAGGTGGGGGGGAGGGACTATATAGAAGTATTGGGGATAATAGGGTAGAGAGGGAAAGGGATGAATTAGTTACCCATGGGGAAGAGAAGGGGGAGGGTTACAATAGAAAGTAGGGAGGTATTAATAGGGGCCTCAAATACAGTGGCAGGCACGTCACAACAGCAGAGCCATAGCAACATAAAGTGTATGCTTGCTAACGCAAGAAGTTTGCCTGGGAAAATGGATGAGATAGAAATATTAGCAGTACAAGAAAAATGGGGCTTAATCGGCATTACGGAAACATGGTGGGATGAATCTCATGACTGGACTGTTAATCTGGATGGTTATAACCTATTTAGGAAAGATATGGGGAAATGGTAAAAGAGGAGGAGGGATTTGTCTTTATGTTAAGCCTGAATTTAAGCCTATAGTCAGAGAAGATATTTATGCTGGCACTAACGGCATCATTGAATCTTTGTGGGTTGAGCTAAATAGTGGAGGAGCTTATTCTAAACGCATATTGGTGGGAGTATGCTATAAACCCCCAAATATAGCTGAAAGTGAGGAAATACAATTATTGTTACAGATTGCAAATGCAGCTAAGCGTGGGCAAGTTCTAATAATGGGAGACTTTAATTACCCTGAAATTAACTGGATAAATGAGACCAGCAGCTCAGCTAAGGGGAGCAGGTTATTGAGTACACTCAGTTATAATTATCTGGCCCAAGTAATACAAGAACCTACTAGAAATGGGGCAATCTTGGATTTAGTCATCACAAGTAATATTGATATAATATCAAATGTAAAAATAGGGGAACCCTTGGGGAACAGTGATCACAACACAGTCTCATTTGAGATTGAATACAAAAAACAGAGTTGTAAGGGGCCAACAAGAACTCTAAATTTTAAAAGGGCTAACTTTAATGGGCTACAGGCAGCAATACAACATATAGACTGGGACAAAGAACTTACAGGGAAGAATACTGAAAATAAATGGACAACATTCAAATCCTTACTAAATAAACATGTACCATGTGGAAACAAAATGAATAGGAGTAAATCACATCCCATGTGGCTTAACAATGACTTAAAGATCATGATGAGGAAAAAGAAACATGCATTTAAATTATACAAGATGGAGGGAACAGAGGCAGCTTTATGTGACTATAAGGAAATCAACAAGTCTTGCAAAAGGGCTATTAGACTGGCTAAAATAGAAAATGAGAAGTCAGTTGCAATGGAAAGTAAGACTAACCCTAAAATATGTTTTAATTATATTAATGGGAAGAAGGCCAGGAAGGAATCGATAGGACCATTACAATGTGACACAGGTCATCTGATAATTAGTGACCAGGAAAAGGCAGATGAGCTAAATAGGTTATTTTCTTCTGTATACACAAGGGAGGTACCAGTGGTTGGGACACCGCAACATAATGGGGCTACAATACCATCACTAAATAATTGGTTAACGCAGGAAGTAATACAAAAGACGTTGGAGAAAATAAATGTTAATAAAGCCCCAGGTCCTGATGTAATACATCCAAGGGTACTGAGGGAGCTGGGTTCTGTAATAGCCAAACCATTATATCTAATCTTTCAAGACTCACTCACTACAGGGTCTATACCAGATGACTGGAGAAAAGCAGAGGTGATACCTATATTTAAGAAGGGATCTAGAGCAAATCCGGGGAATTATAGACCGGATTTATGAAGGATAGGTCGTGTCAGACCAATCTAATTAGTTTTTATGAGGAGGTTAGTAGGAACTTGGATCAGGGCAACTCAGTGGATGTAGTCTTTTTAGATTTTTCAAAGGCATTTGATACAGTGCCACATGGAAGACTAGTGAGCAAACTAAGGGATACAGGAATTTCAGTAAATATCTGCTCATGGATCGAGAGCTGGCTAAAAGACAGGAAGCAAAGGGTTGTTGTGAATGGAACATACTCCGATTGGTCTAATGTGATAAGTGGGGTTCCTCAAGGTTCAGTATTAGGTCCTCTCCTTTTTAACATATTTATTAATGACATTGAAGTAGGACTCGAATGTAGTGTCTCCATTTTTGCTGATGACACTAAGTTGTGCAAGGTAATAAAATCAGATAATGATGTACTTTCCCTACAAAAGAATTTGCATAAATTAGAGAAATGGGCGGCTAAATGGCAAATGAGATTTAATACAAATAAATGTAAGGTTATGCATTTGGGAAGGAACAATAGCCAAGCAATCTATAATCTTAATCTAGGGGTATCAGATATTGAAAGGGATTTGGGAGTACTAGTGGACAACCACCTAGGTAACAGCGCTCAAAGCCAAGCAGCGGCTGCAAAGGCAAATAAAATATTAGCATGTATTAGGAAGGGTATAGAAGCCAGGGAAGAAGATGTAATTCTGCCACTATACAAATCTATAGTACGTCCTCATTTGGAATATGGAGTACAATTTGGGCACCACCTCATAAAAAAGACATTTTAGAGCTGGAAAAAGTACAGAGAAGGGCTACAAAACTAATAAGGGGAATGGAGGGGCTAAGTTATGAAGAAAGACTAACAAAATTAAACTTATTTTCGCTAGAAAAAAGGCGTCTAAGAGGAGATATGATTACGTTATATAAATACATCCAGGGTCAATATAAGGCTTTGTCAAGTGAACTTTTTGTAGCAAGAGATTTTCAACTGACAAGAGGACATCCTTTGAGGTTAGAGGAAAAAAGATTTCACCTTAAACAAAGAAAAGGGTTCTTCACAGTTAGGGTGGTTAAACTGTGGAATTCTCTACCATAGGAGGTGGTGACAGCGAATTCGATAGACAACTTCAAAAAGGGGTTAGATATATTTTTGAATAAAAAGGGCATTCAAGGCTATCCTACATAACTAGCGAAGGAGTATTGATCCAGGGAGAAATTTAATCGCCAGTTTCTGGGGTCATGAAGGAATTTTGCTTTTTTTTTCCCTTATGAGACAATTGGCAAAGTTTCAATGTTTTTTTTTTTCTGTTTGCCTTCCTCTGGATCAAATAACAATTAACAAATAATAATAAATAGTCCACATTAAAAAGATCAATAGAGATCTAAAAAGGTTGAACTTGATGGACTAACTCTTTATTCATCCTCCAATACTATACTATAAATAATTATTTAATTAATAACTATTCCGCATATTGCAGATCAGAGGAGATCTTAACAGGTTGAACTTGATGGACTGAAAGTCTTTTTTCAACCTTAATTACTATGTAACTATGTAATAGTAGACTTATATTTTAGTTGTAGGGTTATATGGTGTGGGTGTGAAAAGAAGGTATTGTTGTTTGGTAGTTGTTAGTATTGTTTGTGGTAGTATGCTATTTTCTGTGTCTGTTTAGGTTTCGGCTTAATGTTGTTGGTTAGGGCGCTGAAGAGAGAATTTAGAGTAGAATTTTTTATGTGTTTTGACTTTTTGTTGTACTATGCTGTTTTATCTTGAGCACATTTTGTTTGCTAGATTGACGTTAGGGTTTACTGTTAAAGGTTGTTGTAGGTAAAGGATAATTAGTAGATACATTTGAAAAGTGTGAGTAATATTTGTTGAAGGATGGTGATTTGTGGGGCTTATTGTTGTTTGTGTGTTGTTGTTTTATTTTATTTTTTCTCTTGACATTGCTGTACAGCAAACATGTTAATTTTGTTTTCTATTTTTTTACTTGTTATACTGTACCTTGATAGAAGTGTGATTTGAAGATGAATATCCCTGGATCCGCTGATGGAAATCTTTGTCAGAGAGTCTTCACGTAGTGTCTGTTGTAAAGGAAAAAGAAAAATGTTATTTGATTGTAATTTATTTTTCATGAATAGCATGGATTATTTATTTTGAAAGCAATGTGTAAGAGTAATTCTCTTCTCAAGTAACGGCAGCAGTGAACTATCCAGTCACACTGTTCATCACCTCAGGAGAAATGTAGAATTTTCTGGAAAGTGGGCAGTATTTATAAACTTTTAGGTGCTTGAAACCATTAGAACGGTTGCGTTCCAGCGTTAAATTTACGTTCCAGCCGCCATTTTCTGGCTAATAGTTGTGTGTCTCATGTAAAATGGTGGGTAATAGTAGTGTGGTACGTGCTGCATAGTGTGTGTTACGTGCCTCGCCAAGTGGTCTGGAGCGTCCGTTCCGTTTTGCGCAATAAGTGTTGTAGTTTTGCGAGCTTTGCCTCGTTTTCGTTTTTATCGGCCACCATTTTTTCTCTCACTTAGTGGTTTTCGCGCGTCTAAACACTTTCATTTGGAGTCTAATTGAGCGGTTTCGGAGGTCCTCGGTGCCCCCCCTTGCTGTAGGAAATCTTTTTATGTATTTGTTGTGTGTATTTATTGTATTTTTAATGTTTTCATATTTGCGGGTTTCGGATGGTTCACATAAGTCCGTACATTTTGCGAGGTCCGCAGTTGCCTGCAAGGAATGCCTCCGGCACTCTTTGCCAGCAACTGCGCCCCTCGCTTTGCTATCACCACCTCCTCTGGTAGAGACTTCCACAGATTAACCACCCTTACTGTGAAGAACCCTTTTCTTTCTTTAACGTGGAATCTTTTTACTTCTAACCTCAAGGGATGTCCTCTTGTCAGTTGAAAACCTCTTGGCACAAAAATCTCCCTTAACAAATCTTTATACTGACCCTGGATGTATTTATATAAGGTAATCATATCTCCTCTTAGATGCCTTTTTTCTGGAGAAAATATGTTTAATTTGGTTAGTCTTTCTTCATAACTTAGCCCCTCCATTCCCCTTATTAGTTTTGTTGCTCTGAAAATTGCCCAAAATTGTACTCCATATTCCAAATGAGGGCGTACTAGAGATTTGTATAGTGACAGAATTATATTTGCTTCCCTTGCTTCTATACCCTTCTTATTACATGCTAATATGTTATTTGCCTTTGCAGTTGCTGCTTGGCTTTGAGCACTTTTACCTAGATGGTTGTCCATAAGCACTCCCAAATCCCTTTCAATATCTGATATACCTAGATTTGCTCCATTAAAATTATAAATTGCATGGCTATTTTTCCTTCCCAGATGCCTAACTTTACATTTATTCGTAGTAAATCTCATCTGCCATTTAGATGCCCATTCCTCAATTTTATGTAAATCCCTTTGGAGGGAAAGCACATCATTATCTGATTTAATTACCTTGCACAACTTCATGTCAACAACGAAAATGGAGACACTACACTTCAATCCTACCTCTAAGTCATTAATAAATATGTTAAAAAGGAGAGGACCTAATACTGAACCCTGAGGAACCCCACTTACCAAATTAGTCCAATCGGAGTATGTTCCATTTACAACAACCCTTTGCTTCCTGTCTGGAATCACAATCCATGAGCAGATATTTACTGCAATTCCTGTATCTCTTAGTTTGCACAATAATCTCCTATGTGGCACTGTATCAAAAGCCTTTGCAAAATCCAAAAGACTACATCCACTGAGTTGCCTTGATCCAGGTTCCTACTAATCTCCTCATAGAAACTAATTAGATTTGTTTGACATGACCTATCCCTCATACGTCCATGTTGACTCCTACTTATAATCCTGTTCAAATAGATATATTCTTGAATATCATCACTTATTAACCCTTCTAAAAGCTTCCCCACTACAGAAGTGAGGCTCACTGGTCTATAATTATAACACATCTGCTTTTCTCCAGCCATCTGAGAGAGACCCTGTGTTGAGTGAATCTTGAAAAATGTAATACAATGGTTTGGCTATTACAGAACCCAGTTCCCTCAGTACCCGTGGATGTATTCCATCAGGACCCAGGGCTTTTTTAACATTTATTTTTTACAACCACTTTTGGATTACTTTTTGTGTTAACCAAATATTTGGCAAAGGTAGTGTAGCCCCATTATGTTGCAGTGTCCCAACCATTGGTACCTCCCTTGTGTATACAGAAGAAAAGAACATATTAAGCTCATCTTTTTCCTGTCACTAATTTTCAGATGGCCTGTTTCAATTTCTAATGTGCCTATAGCTTCCTTCCTCACCTTCTTTCCATTAATATACTTAAAAAATATTTTAGGGTTAATCTTACTCTCTTTTGCAATTAATTTTTCATTTTCTATTTTAGCCAGTCTAATAGTGCTTGTGCAAGCCTTGTTGATTTCCTTGTACTCCCGTAAAGCAGTCTCTGTCCCCTCTTGTTTGTATAAATTAAATGCCTTCTTTTTACTCCTTATCTTGATCTTTAAATCATTGTTAAGCCACATTGGATGGGATTTACTCCTTTTATTCCCACATGGTATATGCCAATGTGTATGTATATTTAATAAGGATTTAAATGTTGTCCATTTATGTTCAGTGTTTTTACATAACAGTTCTCTTTCCAAGTCTATACTTTGTATTGCTGCCCTTAGGCCATTAAAATATGCCCTTTTAAAATTCAGAGTTTTTTTTAGCCCCTTAAAATTTGTTTTTTATAATTCAATCTCAAATGATACTGTGTTGTGATCACTGTTTCCCAAAGGTTGCCCTATTCCAACATTTGATATTATATCAATATTATTTGTGATGACTAAATCTAAGATAGCTTCATTTCTAGTAGGCTATTGTATAACCTGGTCCAGATAATGATCCCTGAATGTACTCAAGAACCTGCTCCCCTTAGCTGAACAGCTGGTCTCATTTATCCAGTCTATTTCAGGGTAATTAAAATCTCCCATTATTAGAACTTGCCCCTGCTTAGCCGCATTTCCAATCTGTAACAATAATTGTATTTCCTCACTTTCAGCTATATTTGGGGGTTTATAGCATACGCCCACTAATATTCTTTTGGAATTTGCTGCTCCGCTATTTAACTCTACCCACAAACATTCAACTTTATCACTAGGTCCACCATAAATATTTTCTCTGACTATAGGCTTAAATTCAGGCTTAACATACAGATAAATCCCTCCTCCTCTTTGACCATTGCCTCTATCTTTCCTAAATAGGTTATAACCATCCAGATTAGCAGTCCAGTCATGAGATTCATCCAACCGCGTTTTGGTAATGCCTATTAAATCACATTTTCATTAATTGCTAATAATTATAACTCTCCCATTTTTCCTGGAAAACTTCTGGCATTAGCAAGCATACACCTTATGTTATGAGTAACTAGTTCTGAAGTGCCTGCCACTGTACTTGAGTTACTCAGTACTACCCCTCCCCCATCTCCTCCCCTATGAGTTGTTAATTCATCCCTTATACCCTCTACACTTTCTACCCCATTACTTATATCTAGTCCCTACCACCTACTAGTTTAAAAACTCCCTCAGCCGTTCTACCATCCTATCCCCTAGCACAAATGTGCCCTCATCATTAAGGTGTAATCCATTCCTGCTGTAGAGTTTGTACCGAATACAATATTTTGTGTACCCGATTTACAACATGACGAACCTGAGCACCCGGGAGACAGCAAACTGTTTCGACTGCTGGGATCTGGGTGACAAATCACCCTGTCTACCTTACTAATAATAGAGTCCCCTACAACCAAAACCTGTCTGTTGCTCTGCCTTTTCTGCCTTCCCTTTCCTCCAGTAACAGCTCTATCTAGCATTGCCATTCCTGAATGGACATCCTCAACAGTTTCACTCAATCTGGCAAATCTGTTGGTGTTTGCCAACTCAGAACTGGCGTCCCTCCGCCTGTTTCCCCTGATTCCCCTTCTAACTGTAATCCAGCAACCTCCCTGGACATCCTCACTAGCCCCAGCTACATCCTCCAGGCTAGGCCCAGCTAACAACTAGGGATGCGGGCTCTCGTAGCGGGCCACTGGCCGCGAGCCGCGGCCCTCGCGAAGCGAAGGCAGTGGGCGAGGGCCTCAGTTGCTGGCATGGAGCGCCGAAGGCGCTCCATGCCAGCAACTGCGACCCTCGCAAACTTTACGTCGCAACACAAACAACACGACACCCCAATTACGACCCTCGCAAACTTTTCCTCGCAACGCAAACAACATACGACACACGTTAACACACATTACGACCTCGCAACACTCGGACGCAAATCACGAACATTACAAAATTCAAAACACAATACATACACACAGCACATACATAAAAAACTTACCTACAGCAACAGGGAGCATCCAGGACCTCAAAAAATCAACTTACACCTTGATTTCACTCAAAATAAACAACTTTACACGCTAAAAAATTTGATAAGCGACAGAAAAAATGGCCGCCGAGCAAAACGAAACCGGGGTTACACACGCAAACACCATACGAGATACGTTAGCACACATTACGACCTCGCAAAAATCGGACGCAACACGCGAACATAAAAACATTTAAAACACAATAAATACACACAACACACACATAAAAAGCTTACCTACAGCAAGAGGAACCACCCAGCACCTCAAAAAAGCAAGTTACACCTTCATTTCAATACAAATAAAAGAGTTTAGACACTAAGAAAATCGCTAAGCGAGAGAAAAAATGGCCGACGAATAAAACGAAAACGAGGCTACAGCACTCTAAACACGGAAAACACCACTACACACTCGCAAAACACCACAAGAAACTCGCAAAACACCACTAAGCTCCTATGGATAATCCGCGAAGACGCATTCCACAGATTACCCACCATTTTACGCCAATGCGGAAGTACACCACTACGCTAACGGTTTCGTCTCGCGCACGCACAGTATTACACTGCACACATTCACCACGCTTACACAGCAGCTCCACACCACTAATGCTGCAGCAACATCAAAACACATTGACAGGTCTTCAACACAATGCTTCAAAATAGGTAAAGTATATTCATTTATTAATGTATTATATATTTCATTATTACACACCAAACCGCATTAGCTCACTTACAATTTTATTGCCTTAATTTTTTGACGGGCAATTCGCTAGTATATATTTATATATATATATATATATATATATATATATATATATATATATAGTAACTGCCTCTGACAATATAGCAAAAAAAAATAACAGATACAGGAAGAGGGAGTGACTAACCCCAAAACATGATTTCTACTCTTACCAATAGGCACCTCAGACAACACAGGAATTATAAACCTACCTAACTACCAGCTGACACAACCAGAGATCTCTGTTCTCTCTAAAGGGTTATCATTCTGTCCAAGCACAAAGCTGGATAAAATTGAACTGTACTCAGATCTGGAGGGATTTTTCAGGATGCTGAGGCTCACATAATACTTAAACAACAATGAGCTGTCATAAAGGGCTTAAAAAAATACCCATCAAACCAGCAGACAAATGTAACACAGTTGTTATTTTAAAAACTCAGGGCTACATACAATAAGGAAACAGACAACTGACATCCTTCTACAAGTGAACCAGCACCCTATAGAAAAGTGTACCATCCAAGTAAGGAAACTCATCCAAACGTTCCCAATGAGCAAAGAGCGGTGACGCCAGCCGTGACATCACAGCTGCTTCCGATTATCACTTGAGGGAGGAGGGAGAAGGGGAGGATGGCGGCGGACATCGCTCGCGCAAACGAGTGTGTGTCTGTCTGTGTGAGTGAGTGTGTCTGTATGAGTGTGTCAGTGTGAGTGTGTGAGTGTGTATGTCTGTGTGAGTAAGTGAGTGTGTGTGTCTGTGTGAGTGTCTGTGTGAGTATGTCTGTATAAGTATGTCTGTATGAGTCTATGTCTGTGTGAGCGAGTGTGTCTGTGAGTGAGAGTGTGTCTGTGCGCGTGTCTGAGTGTATGTGTGTGTCTGAGTGTGTATGTGTCTGTGTGAGTGAGTGTGTATGTCTGTGTGAGTGAGTTTGTGTCTGTGTGAGTGTGTATGTCTGTGTGAGTGAGTGTATATGTATTTGTGAGTGAGTGTGTGTGTCTGTGTGAGTGAGTGTGTGTGTTTGTGGGAGTGTGTCTGTGTGAGTGAGTCTGTGTGAGTCACTGTGTATCTCTGTGCGAGTGTGTATGTCTGTAAGTGAGAGTGAGTCTGCAAGTGAGAGCAAGTCTGTGATTGAGAGTGAGTGTGGGTGAGTGAGGGTGAGTGTCTGAGTGGGAGTGTGTCACAGAGCAATTCCCTGGGGCTGGGGCAGGTGATGGAGCAATTCACTGGGGCTGGGGGAGGTAACTGGGGAATTCACTGGGGTTTGAAGGGCAATTCATTGGGGCTGGGGGGAGAGATTGGACAATTCACTGGGACTGGGGAAGATCATGGGGCAATTCACTGGGGCTGGGGCAGGTGGTAGGGCACTTCACTGGGCCTGGGGGAGGTCATGGGGCAATTCACTAGGGCTGGAGGGCAATTCACTGGGGCTGGTGATGGGGCAATTCATTAGGGCTGGGGGGCAATTCACTAGGGCTAGGGGTATACAGGGGCAAATCACTGGGGCTGAGGGAGGTCATGGAGCAATTCACTAGAGCTGGAGGGCAATTCACAGGGGCTAGGGAAGATCACAGGGCACATCACTTGGACTGGGGCAAGTGATGGGGTAAATTCACTGGGACTGGTGGAGGTCACAGGGCAATTCACTGGGGCAGAAGGGCAATTCACTGGGGCTAAGGCAGGTGAAGGGGCAATTCACTGGGGCTGGGGAGGTTAAAGGAGCAATTCTCTGGGGCTGAGGGAGGTCACAGGGCAAATCACTGGGGCTGGGAGTGGTCACGGTGCAATCCACTGGGGCTAGAGGGAAGTCACTGGGGCTGAGGGAGATCACTGGGCAATTCACTGGGGCTGGAGGACAATTCACTGGGGCTGAGGGAGGTTACAGGGGCAATTTACTGGTGCTGGGGGAGATCACGGGGACAATTCACTGAGGCTGGGGGAAGTTTCACCTGTGATGTAGATAAAACAATCAGTGAATGAAGGGACACTGACCTTTTTCTGGGTATTACAGAAATGTAAACGAAAGAAGCAGCTCAATCCACAGACCAAAAAGATACAATGTATTATGTATGCTAATTTTTCCCTGGGATTTTTAGTGGGGTGTCAACATTGATAGAAAACAGTTTGCAAATGCAAGAAATTCAGCAAACTTCAGGGTAATGGTTTAAATGTTTATTTTGGTATTTTTTCATGCACTACTAATTCTTCTCTATCAGATGCATGGATTTTTGGAAGCGGGAGATGGAAAAAGATGCTTGGTCGGTCCTCCCACTTCAAATTTGGGGCACTGCTCGTGCAATCTAAGGTGCCACCAGATATGAGTGTCACTGTGCACTGGCAAAAGTTGGCAGAGTAGATGCAATAGGCTTCACACACACGCCTGTAGGCAGGCAATTGCTAATTAATCTATTACAGTCAAAAAAGTGTTGTTTTATTTCACTGTACACTACGGTTGCACCAGATAGGACGTATCACTGTGCACTGGAAAAAGTTGGCAGAGTAGATGCAATAGGCTTCACACACACGCCTCTAGGCAGGTAACTGATATTCAATCTATTACAGTCAAAAAAGTGTTGTTTTATTTCACTGAGCACAATATAAGCTGTTAGGTGTTAGCCTGTCACACACACATGCTGGCAGGCAGGCATATGCAATTAAATTACACAGAAAAAAATTATAAAATAAAATAAACGATGTTCTAGCCCTAAAAAGGGCTTTTTGGGTTGCTGTCCTTCAGATGGAAGGCTCTGGAAGGGAGTGTATGCTGCTGATTGGCTGGAATGTGTCTGCTGACTGTGAGGTGCAGGGTCAAAGTTTCCTCAATGATAAAGAATAGGGGGCGTACCCAAAAGCGCATGTGTTCGCCATTCGCTGCGACCGAGAACATGCAAAAATCGCCGGGAATAGTCCGCCGGCGAACTGTTTGGGACATCACTAGTATCAAATGTTAAAATAGGGGAACCCTTGGGGAACAGTGATTACAACTCATTTAAGATTGAATAAAAAAAAAGAGTTATAAGGGGCCAACAAAAACTCAAAATTTTAAAAGGGCTAACTTTAATGGGCTAAAGGCAGCAATAAAACATATAGGCTGGAATAAAGAAAGTACAAGGATAAATACTGAAAATAAATGGACAACATTCAAATACTTACTAAATAAATTAAAGCTCATGATAACGAAAAAAACATACATTTAAATTATACAAGGAGGCAACAGAGGCAGCTTTATGTGAATATAAGAAATTCAACAAGGCTTGCAAAAAGGCTATTAGACTGCCTAAAATATAAAATGATAAGTCAGTTGAAAAGGAAAGTAAGACTAAACCTAAAATATTTTTAAATATATTAATGGGGGGTAAGTGAGGAAGGAAATCCAAAAGAGGTTGAAAAAATACATGTTAATAAAGCCCCAGGTCCTGATGGAATACATCCAAGTGTACTGAGGGAGCTGGATTCTGTAATAGCCAAACCATTATATCTAATCTTTCAAGACTCACTCACTACAGGGTCTCTACCAGATGACTGGAGAAAAGCAGAGGTGATACCTATATTTAAGAAGGGAGCAAGAGCAAATCCGGGGAATTATAAACCAGTGAGCCTTACATCTGTCGTTTGGAAGATTTTAAAAGGGCTAATGTGAGGAATTGACTCTGCTGGGTTTTTGAACCCTTATCTGATAAACCTTGACTCTGCTAGCAATAGTATCAGTGACTATTCTCTTCAGCTGTGTCTGGTCAGGTGTCTGGTCCTTTGCCTATATAAGGCACTTCCTGTCTATGTACCTTGCCAGATTATTGTGGTTCCTGTTCCCTTCAATAAAGCTTGTTCCTGTTTCACCTACAAGTTGCTGAATTGGATCATTGATGACCTAGGCTGCTGGTCTCCAAAACCTTGTGATTCCTAAATCATTACAGCTAATAAGGGACAGTATACAAAAATATGTCTATTTGAACAAGATCATCAGTAAGAGTCAACACTGATTTATGAAAGATTGGTCATAGGACCAATCTAATTAGTTTTAATGAGGAAGTAAGTAGGAACTTGGATCAGGGCAACTCAGTGGATATAGTCTTGGATTTTGCAAAGGCTTTTGATACATTGCCACATTGGAGACAATTAATTGAGCAAACTAAGGATACAGGAATTGCAGTAATATCTGCTCATGGATCGAGAGCTGGCTAAAAGACAGCAAGCAAAGGGTTGTTGTAAATGGAACATACTCCGAATGGACTAGTGTGGTAAGTGGGGTTCCTCAAAGTTCAGCATTAGTCCCTCTCCTTTTTAACATATTTATTAATGACGCAGCAGTAGGACTCGAAAGTAGTGTCTCCATTTTTGCTGATGACACTAAGTTGAGCAGGGTAATTAAATCCGATAATGATGTACTTTCTCTACAAAGGGATTTGCATAAATTGGAGACATGGGCGGCTAAATGGCAGATGAGATTTAATACAAATAAATGTAAGATAATGCATTTAGGAAGGAAAAATAGCCATGCGATTTATCATCTTAATGGAGCAAATCTAGGGGTATCAGATATTGAAAGGGATTTGGGAGTACTTGTGGACAACCACCTAGGTTACAGTGCTCAATGGCATGCAGCATCTGCAAAGGCAAATAAAATATTAGCATGTATTAAGAAGGGTATAGAAGCAAGGGAAGCAAATATAATTTTCCCACTATACAAATCCCTAGTACGCCCTCATTTGGAATAGGAGTCCAATTTTGGGCACCACTACATAAAAAGGAAATTTTAGAGCTGGAATTAGTACAAAAAACGGGAAACAAAAGTAATAAGGGGAATGGAGGGGCTAAGTTATGAAAAAGACTAACCAATTTAAACTTATTTTCTCTAAAAAAAAGGAGTCCACAAGGGGATATGATTTCCCTATTTAAATAAATCCAGGGTTAATATAAGGCTTTGTCAAATTAACTTTTTGTGCCAAGAGGTTTCATCTAACAAGAGGAAATCCCTTGATGTTAGAGGAAAAACGATTTCACCTTAAAGAAAGAAAAGGGCTCTTCACAGTTAGGGTGGTCAAACTGTGGAATTCTCTACCAAAGGAGGTGATGACAGTGAATTTGATAAATAACTTTAAAAAGGATTAGATAGTACAGTCAATAGGGGCGTATTGCTAAGTAACTCAAGTACAGTGGCCGAACTATAGACTCATAACATAATATATATGCTCGCTAACTGCAGAAGCTTAGCAGTTAATGAGAAATGGGATTTAATATGCATTACTGAAAGATGGTGGGATGAATCTCATGACTGGACTGTTAATCTGGATGGTTATAACCTACAGTATTTAGGAAAGATAGGGGCAATGTTAAAAGAGGAGGAGGGATTTGTCTGTATGTTGAGCCTGAATTTAGGCCTATAGTCAGAGAAGATATTTATGGTGGACATAGTGATAATGTTGAATGTTTGTGGGTAGAGTTAAATAGCGGAGCAGCAAATTCTAAAAGAATATTAGTAGTAGGTATGCTATAAACCCCCAAATTTAATTGAAAGTGGGGAAATGCAATCATTGTTACAGATTGAAAATGCAGCTAAGCATGGTCAAGTTCTAATAATGGGAGATTTTAATTACCCTGAAATAAACTGGATAAATGAGACCAGCAGTTTGAGTACACTCAGGGATCATTATCTGGAGCAGGTTATACAAGAACCTACTAGAAATAATGCTATCTTGGATGAGTTATCATAAATAATATTGATATAGTATCAAATGTTGAAATAGGGCAACCATTGGGAAACAGTGAATTAAACAAACATAACAAAAACTCCTTATTTTAAAAGGGCAGATTTTAACAGTATAAGAGCAGCAATACAATGTATAGAGTGGGACGGAGAACTGACAGGTAAAAATCCTGAACATAAATGGACAACGTTCAAATCCTTACTAAATAAACAAACTTATCCCAATTTACCATGTGGAAATAAAAGTAGAGGAAGTAAAGCACAACCCATGTGGCTTAACAATAAAGTAAAGATGAAGATGAGGAGTAAAAAACAAGCATATAAATTATATAAGCAAAAGGGGACAGAGACTGCTTTTGTAAGTACAAGGAAATCAACAAGGCTTGCAAAAGGGCTATTAGACTAGCTAAAATCGAAAATGAAAAGTTAGTTGCAAAGGGGAGTAAGGCTAACTCTAAAATATTTTTTAAATATATTAATGGGAAGAGGGCCAGGAAGGAAGCTATAAGAACATTACAATTTGACACAGGTTGTTTGATAATTAGTGATCAGGAAAAGGCAGATGAGCTAAATAGGTTCCTTTCTTCGGTAGGTACCAGTGGTTAGGACACTGCAACATAATGGGCTACACTACCTTCACCAAATAACTGGTTAACGCAGGCAGAAATACAAAAGAGGTTGGAAAAAATAAATGTTGATAAAGCCCTGGGTCCTGATGGAATACATCCAAGGGTACTGAGTGAACTGGGCTCTAATTTTTAAAGATTCACTCAACACAGGGTCTCTACCAGCAAAGTTGTGCAAGGTAATTAAATTAGAAAATGATGTACTTTCCCTCTAGAATAAAGGTGTCTAAGAGGGGATATGATTACCTTATATAAATATATCCAGGGTCAATACAAGGCTTTGTCAAGGGAACTTTTTGTGCCACAAGGTTTTCAACTGACAAGGAGGCATCCTTTGAGATTAGAAGTAAAAATAGTTCACCTTAAAGAAAGAAAAGGGTTTCTACCAAAGAAGGTGGCGACAGTGTATTCGATAGATAACTTTAAAGAGGGATTGGATGTTTTTTAAATAAAATGGGCATTAAGGGCTATCCTGGATTAATAGAGAGGGAGTATTGATCCAGGGATGAATCCTATTGCCAAGATCTGGGGTCAGGAAGGAATTTTATATTTTTTTCCCCTGTTGAATCAATTGGCAAAGTTTCACTGTTTTTTTTTTCTGTTTGCCTTCCTCTGGATCAATTGACAATAAATCTGCGTATTGCAGATCAGAGGAGATATAAAAAGGTTGAACTTGATGGACTAAAGTCTTTTTTGCAACCTAAATTACTATGTAACTATGTAACTACGTAATTTTGATATGGGGAGAAATTATTATTATTATTATTTTTTATTAAATTTTTATTTTTTCATTACAAAAATACAAAATACAAATATGCACATAGAGTACAAACATACCATATTTCAAAACATCCTAACATTCATTCTAACAATGTTCCAAGATGACAAAGTTGGGTACAAGCTTTGAAGGACCAGTTAAATATTTAATTCTAAAAAATATAATAATTAAGTGCTGTATACCAATCCCTCTTTTACCAATTAAGAGGACCCAAAGCACATATCAACCCATTAATCCCCCTTGTGACCTTAAATATTTTTTGGAATTCTATTCAGGGTTTGGGCTTTGTATTAGTTCTAATATTTCAGATTAACCATTTAGTGAATTATGAATTACAAAAAAGAACCCAACAAGCATAACATTTTAGTATCTAGCAATACACACAGTCATTTATAAAGATGTAGATAATCTCCTATTAGAGATTGAATACAATCTCCCCAATTTGAGCAGACCCAACATAGGTGAGAAATAAAACAGTATTTAAGTAAAGAGTGATATTGAGGAATGCTTATCCCATCTTTTACATTTCTCCTTATCCTTCATTTTTCTTTTCTGGAAATTATGGGCAAAATCTTTCTCTTGCCTATTTCTTTTTATTATATGTATAATCTCATTCCATGGATAATCCCTTCTTTCCATTTCAAAGCTATCCGTCATTTTGTAACTAATAAGATATTTAGTACCACTACTTTTGTACTATTATCCCAATGAGATGGAAATATATTAAGTAAAACCAGCTCGGGGGAAGAAGTTATAATCTCATTGCAAATGGCTGATAGATTCTGGATACATATATCCCATAATTCCTGAATAAATGGACAAAACCACCACATATGTGAGTGCGTACCTTCTTGACCACATTTCCTCCAACATTGCTTGTTTTGTTCTGGTAAAATATTAGATATTTTTACTGAATCATATTACCATCTTTGGTACAGTTTAAAATGTACTTCTCTAAGTGAAACACTTATTAAATTCTTGTGAATGAATTGTAGTGCATTAAACCCTACTCTAGATTGATATTCAATACCTAGTTCCTCTTCCCATTTAATCATTGGTAAGGTTTTCACAGGTGGGTTTGTACTATAAAGAATTCCTCTTATACCTGTAATATTGATTTTGGCTTTGGTCATTACTATCTTTCTCTCAAAGAGGGTAGGCTCTCTATAAAGGACTAATTTACACAGTAGTTTTCCTATTCATAGTTTCAGTGAATTATACTGTAACCACAAACTATTTATGTCTATATATGTCCTTTAAGCTCTTTAAATTCCATTAAGCCCAATTAACATTCTCACTATGATTCAAAATATTCTTAAAATATTGTCAAAGGTATCATTGGTGATGGAAACGGAGCCAGCTTATATTTCATATTTATACTAAACCAACTCTTAAGACAGAATCTAGAAACTGGTAAAATATTACTAAGACCCTTCTTATTCACTGATTTGTTCCGAATTATATTCCCCACATTTGCCTGTGATATTAATGTACTTTCTATCTAAAAAAATATCAGCTCTGAGTTACCATTGACCAGGCTCATGGCACGGAATAATACAGTTTCTTGATAGTATTTTTCAAGATTTGGGGTACCAAGACTCTCTTCCCAATACCTCCTATTTAAAATCATGTTTTTAATTCTAAAGTTTGCTGATTTATTAATGTATTTGTCTATAATAACTTGGAATCTCTTAAGATGTTCTTTTGGGATTTTCATGGGAATGCACCTAAAAAGATATAATACTTTGGGCAAAACAAACATTTTGATTGCCGTTATTCTGCCCATCCATGACAAGTTCAACTTACGCCAAGAATCCAATATTACTTTTATATCATTAAATACAGGATTATAATTATTTCTAATTATCTTATGCCAACAAGGTGAGAATTCGATACCAAGATGTGTAAAATGGTTAGATGACCAGTAAAAGTCGAACTTTCCTTTGAGCTGAGCTTTTGTTGTACCATCTATATTAATCATCAACACCTCTGTCTTGCTTTGATTGATCTTATAATAGGAAATTGGACCATATTGGTGAATTGCCTTCAATAAGTATTCTACTGAGTTTAATGGTTCTGTTGTAATAATTATATTGTCTGCAAATAAAGTTATTTTTGGATTTACCTTTCCCATAGCAACCCCCCTGATGTTAGTATCCCCTCTTATTTTTTCTGCTAACGGCTCTATAGCTAAAGCGAAAATAAGTGGGGACAAAGGGCATCCTTTTCTAGAGCTGTTACGGATACTGAAACTATCTGTTTCAAACCCAGGTCCACATATGAAAGCACAATTAATGGAATATAATGCCATAATACTCCTAATGGCCTTATCTCCAAAGCCAAATTTCCTTAACGTAATTTCTAAAAACTCCCAGTTCAGACAATCAAAAGCCTTTTCCGCATCTATTGCAAGAGCTAGAACAGGAATATTTTTTAGTTTACAATAATCTATGATATCAAACAATTTTCTTGTATTATCCATTCCTTGTCTTTCTTTTAGAAACTCTGATTGATCATAGTTAACTAGAACTTTCACTACTTTACTTAGCCTTTTTGCTATTATCCCTGCATAAAGTTTAATATCAGTATTTAAAAGTGACATTGGTCAATAGTTAGAACATTTATTCTCTAGTTTCCCCTCTTTATGGATAGTTACAATTATCGCTTTAAGAGATTCAGCAGGGGCAGTATCCCTTAGATACGGAATCAATAGTTTGGAAAAGTTTTGAAAAAAAAAAGACCCGATAGCCCATCTGGACCTGGGGACTTATTTGGCTTGAGAGCTCTAATGACCTAATCTACTTCTGCTAAGGAAATTTCTTCCTCTAATTTCCCAGATTGCATAACAGAGATTTTGGGCAGCTGGACAGAGTCCAGAAATTCCGATATGAATTCATTGGTAGGTTTACTTACCTCCCCGCTTGCCTCTAGATCATATAAATCTTTATAGTAGTCTAAGAAAATTCTTCCGAACTGTTCAGGGAGCCTATGGGATTTTCCCCTCCGATCACACATTTCTAAAATAGTCTTGGGCTTACTATTATTTCTAAACTGATTATTGGCCTTGTTAGCACAATGATAATGTTTTTGCTGGGTTCTCCAGATGTTGTTATCAATTTTTACTTGATGAATCTCTCTTATTAATTTCTAAATACTTAAGATTTCTAGCCCAGTATCTTTATTAGGATCCAGTTTATTTATACTGTTAGCCTTATTTAATTGAATATATAGGTCCCTAAGGGATTTCCCTCTTTCTCTTTTTTTCTTCGACGCTAATGCAATCAAGTTACCCCTTAGGAAAAATGTAACTTTGGAAGTGATCGAATCCTTATTAAATTTTATATATTCCTCAATGGACTTAAAAATAAGGTCCCCGTGGCTACTTAGTTTAATTACTGACTGTTCTATTCTGAATCTTTTTGATCCTGTTTTAGTCCATGGCTTTTTGTTATACATAGTAACATTAGCGTGGTTTGAGTCTCCAATAGTTCCAATGTCAACTCTTACAACTTTATAGCCTCTTCGTCTACCAAACAATAATCTATTCTTGTGTATGTCGCATGGTCCTTTAGAGTAAAAGGTATAATCTCTCTCCTCGGGATGAAACGTCCGCCTTGCGTCATACAGCTTATATCTTATCAACGTATCCTGGAATCTACGTGAAACCACCATATTTTCTTTATTTAGGATTGCTGTTTTCTCTGTTTTCCTATCCACTTCAGCCTCCAACACCATGTTCATATCTCCAGCAACTATTAATACTCCCTTTCTTAGCTTATTGATCATTTTCAGCATTCTATTTAGAAAGCAATTTTGTTTTTGATTGGGAGCATACAAGTTAGCTATAGTATAATAGACATCATTAATTAATCCCGCCCATATAGAGTATCTCCCTTCCGGGTCAGTTTGTGTAAAGCATTCCCTCACGCGATTGCTTTTCAGCATTAGAATAGCAGTACCTCTAGACTTCGACTGCACAGGTATCATAAAGGGGACTCAAGGAAATTATTTTTCTACCTACCCAGTGAGTCTCTTGTACACAAATATTATCTGCCTTCTCTACTTGGAAAAATCTTGAAATAACTTTCCTCTTATAGGGTGTATTCAACCCTCTTACATTGTAAGTAATAAATTTAATGGGATCAGTCATAATTTACCAGAATATCTTTAAAAAAAACATCAGTGAACCCCCGAAAAGTTTGTATACCCTTGTGTAACCTTAAATATTTAAAAGGTATACATACAATACTTCAAGACCCTGGAACATTTAGGACATAAATGGTACACCATACTAGAAAAACATACATAAAAACAACAAACGTGCATATTCCCACTTATCGAAAAAAAACTACTTTTCTAATCCGTCATTGTTGGCTAAGGTAATGGGCAGCAAGAGGACTACTGACCACACCCACCGGAGCTACACCTAGGTCTCCATCATGCACAAATGCTTTTTACTCCTTGTGCTACTTAGAAAGTTGGGGAGGACCTTATGAATCACCATCATAAAAATATGGTGACTAAGCAAAAGAATATTACTAATCTTTAATTTGCCCCACCTGTCAGTACTAAACTCATATCTTAGTCGTTTCATCATTCTCGTCAAAGTCTCAGACTTTTTGCCACTCCTCCTAAGATTTCTCTCGTATTGCCTCAGGGAAAACCTCATCATGTTGAATATTTTGGTGAAATAAGAATCTCTTAACCTCCTTTAGGGATTTAATAATGAATTTCTGGTCTCCTCTAGTTATAAGTACTTTTACGGGGTGACCCCATTTATATGCAATTTTTTCTTCCCTTAAGATTTTAGTAAAATCCCTAAACTGTTTCCTTTTTTGCTGCATTTCAAAGGGAAGATCTAGAAAAATTTGGACCTTATCATACAGAGGAGAAAACTATTTTAGTTGTCTACTTTTATTTAATATTTTTTGTTTGTAGGAGTAACTCCCCTCGATAAATTAGGGGGTAATGGTAGTCAATACAGTATTTCAATCCTATTTTCCCCCTCCTCTGGGCTTAAGTCCATAGACTCAAATAGTTTTAATACATACTCTTTTAAAGCCTTGGGACCAATAGATTCGGAGATCCCTATTACTCTTAAAATATTCCTTTGTGTCGCTTCCTCAATTCTATTTTGGCTATCTTTCAAATGTTTAACTTCATCTTTCAATTTTTTAACTTCATCTTTCAATTTTTGATTTTCTTCCCAAATTTCCTCATGTCTTTCCTCAACCAGTGTACATCTCTCTGCAATAGCAGCCATTGTTTTAGCATTATTAGTTAGCTCTGTAGAAATTTGATTTTGAAGGGAGGTCTGAAACTCACTTAATATATTTAGTAAGAGATACTGTCAAAATTTCCTTATCTAGTTGTTTAGGGGAGTTCAACTGCTCTACCAAAGAAGAATTATCTGAGTTTGAAGAATTATAAGTAGACTAGCGAATTGCCCATCAAAAAATGACGGCAATGAAATTGTGAGCTAATGGTGTTTGGTGTATATAATGTGGCTGATGTAGCGCCCTTCGTTTTCTATGTCGTGCGACTTTTTCGGAATATCCATAGCTGTTTGGTGGACTTTTTCGGGAATATCCGTAGCTGTTTGGTAGACTTTTTTGGAATATCCGTAGCTGTTTGCATGTTTATGGTGGTGTTTTGCGTGTTTAGGGACCTTTAGCCTTGTTTTCGTTTTGTTCGGTGGCCATTTTTTCTCTCGCTTAGGTAATTTTTGGGTCTCTAAACTCCAAAACGTGTGCTTAAATCGAGGTGTAACTTCACTTGCAGAGGTCCTGGGTGCCCCCCCTTGCTGTGAGTAACCTCTTTATGTGTTTGTTGTTTGTATTTATTGTTTTTTTGTTATGTTTTTGGGGTTGCGCGGGTTGCGTCCTTGTTTTTTAATCTCGTAGGTGTTTTTCGGCAAATACGTAGGTGTTTGGTGGTCTTCTTTAGACTAGTGTAGCCTCGTTTTCGTTTTTTTCAGTTGCCATTTTTCCTCTCGCTTAGAGAATCTTTTTGTGTCTAAACTCTTTTAATTTGAGTTAAATTGAGGTGTAACTTTAGTTTTAGAGGTCCTGGATGCTCCCTCTTCCTGTAAGTAAGCTTTTTATGTATTTGTTGTGTGTATTAGTTGTATTTTTCATGTTTTCATGTGCGCGTGTTGACACCGATTTTTGCGAGGTCATAATGGATCGTAATGTGTCTCGTATTTTCCTTGCGTAACGACGTAAATTTTGCGAGGGTCGCTGTTGTTTTGCCACGGCTCGTATGCTCACAGCTATATATGTGATAGATCCTCTGCGAGGGAGAGTTGAAGAAGCGGATTAACTTTATCAGATTTCCCTCCTTTACCTTTATGTGAGGGAATCGCTGAAGTTCATGTAGATATTTTTTTTCCCTTTCCTCTATTCTTCCCTTTTGAGGTAGTTTGATACATTTCCCCCCAGTTAAACACCAAACCAATTCCTTTTATCACTTTTTAGCCCAACTGCTCGTAGTGTATATCACCACATTTACCTTACACCCAGGATACAACCTGGCAATACGTAATACAAGATATCCCAATCTTTCTTTACATCAGGATTAATATTGGCCTAGGAATTACGGGAGAGGAAAAGGGAAAATACAAATATCATAACAATGCATAAGAACAACTGATCCCTTAGTTAAGCCCCTTGAGCTTCCCATACCAATATTTTTTAAGTACTCGAGTGCTTAACCATTTCACTTAAATAATAACAAAACCAATGTATGCCCGATGTCACAATCTAGTGATACCTTCCATCCATTTACTTGTATATAATTCCTAGACACTTAGAAAATACGTGTGTGTAATAGAACAGTTCATTAGCGAAAGTAATCCTCCAATTGGTACTTTCACCTCTCACATAAATATGGTTTCAAATGCTCTTGATAGTTAAGGTGTTTCATGTAGTAAATTAGTAATCCTACGTGCTCTTGGGGTCTCTCTCACCGATCCCTTTGTGGCAGGTATATACAATCAGAGTCCATTGGGCTTTGTGCCTTCAAACTTTAAATGTGTTCTTAAGGTCTTACTCTGATGCTCTTTTTTGCTGCAGTATCATCTTTCTCAAGCTTCGGTGATACAGGTAACTGGGTCTGATACTCCCATCATGGGGTACTTTTAAATGCACATATAGGGCCCTATTAAATTCCAACCTCGTAAATAAGAGGCTTCTACTTAAGCCCTACGTACTGCAAAGTTTCTCTAACTTACAATGCTATTAAATTAGCCCTGCTGCGAGCAACGTATGAGCTACGCAGCAGGGCCGTACGTATCTACACTGCGTAAATGTACATGAGGAGTGACAGCCTGTGAGATGATATCGCAGGCTCCCACTCCTCATCAATTGCTGCGGGGGTCCTAAAAGGGACCTCTGCGGCAGTCCCCCACATAAGCCCTGCCGTGGGGGGTACTACAAATACCCCCCGGCACCTAAAATTAACCCCCCCCCTCAATGCTGGGGTCCCCGTCTGGACCCCCGAAGTGTCCTCACATGAACACCTTGCTGCAGGGGTCCATAGGAACCCCCGCAGCCCCCACACATTAACCCCTTGCAGCGGGGGTCCCCGATAGGCACCGATCAGGCCCCCGCTGCATTTAATACTTTTAAATACCCCGCCGCGGCTCCTTAAAGGGCCCACGGCACACTAATTGCCAATCCTGGCCGTGGCCCAAAAAATAAACCCCCCTCTATTCTGGGGGTCCCCATCGGGACCCCCGAAGTGTCCCCAAATTATCCCCTTTCAGGGGGGGTCCCCGATCTGTATAGATCAGGCCCCCTGCTGCATTTAAAACTTTTAAATTCCCCGCCGCGGCTCCTTAAAGGGCCAGCGGCACACTATTACGCAACCCTGGCCGCGGCACCTAAAATTAACCTCCCTCTATGCTGGGGGTCCCCATCGGGACCCCCGAAGTGTCCCCATATAAACCCCCTGCAGCCGGGGTCCCCGATCGGCACCGATCGTGACCCTGCTGCATTTAAATTTTAAATTTCCCGCCTCGCGGGTCCTTAAAGGACCGTAAAGGTCCTGAAAGGACTCGCACTAAAAATATTAACCCCAGGCAACTATAATTAACCCTATAACTCATGGTGGTCAATATAGATCCCCATAAGGCCTTAATTAACCCTATAACGCATGGTGGTCAATCCAGACCCCCATAAGGCCTTAATTAACCCTATAACTCATGGCGGTCAATACAGACCCCAATAAGGCCTTAATTACCCCATTAACTCATGGTGGTCAATACAGACCCCCATAAGGCCTTAATTACCCCATCAACTCATGGTGGTCAATACAGACCCCCATAAGGCCTTAATTACCCCATTAACTAATGGTGGTCAATCCAGACCCCCATAAGGCCTTAATTAACCCCATCAGTCCCATAAGGGTATATTATTACCATTATGGGCCTGTTACAACCCAACATTAACCACATAAGTGCCATGACGGTCCTCAAGGACCATCATGACACTAACTACAAACACTACACTATAACCCCCAATAAACCATTTAATCTAAACTAACCCCCCTCTACACTAATCTATTAACACTTACACTACCTACCTACACTACCTACCCCCTAATAAACCTCCCTAACACTCTAATTACAAAAAATAATAAAACCTACCTTACAGAACACAAATAAACCTACCTTACAGAACACAAAAAAACCTACAGTACAGAACACAAATAAACCTACAGTACAGAACACAAAAAAACTACCTTACAGAACACAAAAAAACTACCTTACAGAACACAAAAAAAACTACAGTACAGAACACAAAAAAACCTACAGTACAGAACACAAATAAACCTACAGTACAGAAAACAAAAAAACCTACAGTACAGAACACAAAAAAACCTACCTTACAGAACACAAAAAAACCTACAGTACAGAACACAAATAAACCTACAGTACAGAAAACAAAAAAACCTACAGTACAGAACACAAAAAAACCTACAGTACAGAACACAAAAAAACCTACAGTACGCGGCCCTGTTAAAAAAACACAATACATTAATACATTAATACAATATATAAACAATAAATAAAATAAACATATAAACATCGAAATATACATTTAACTTACCTCCCCGCGATGTCCCCGGCCTTCTCACCTTCAGCCCCGACTAGGCCGCGGAACCATTCGTGCTCTAAAAAAACAAAACAAAAAAAACAACGGAGGTCTCACTCTCAGACCTCCCCGACGCTAATGAGCCTCCAGGAGTCCTTTCCGGGAGGAAATTGGCATTGGCGGCTTGTGATTGCCTGAAAAAGCTGTCTATCAATTTCAGCCAATCAAAAGTCGTCAATGTGTCGTCAATGTGTGAGCCAATCAGGATTGGGCCAATGCATTCATTTCATTTCCAGCATGGAAATAGACTAAATGTCGTTGTGGCAAATGTACTGCTAACCTATATACTGCATGTGATCTATCATGCATTTCAAATTTTAAAAGCCGCCACATAGCTTCTGGCGCACTGACATAGCGAGCATCTACATGAGATGCAAGTTCATCATGTACTAACTCACTACTTTCAGGGTTGTCTGCACTTTTGACGACTACAGTAGCTGCATCGTAACCTTTGTAAATATATTTGTAGACATATTTAATGGATTTGATGGAAGTGCAGGCTTCTACGTTGATGTGGGCGTTGTACTTCATGAGTAAATGTGGATTGTAGGGTACTACATATCCTTCTCTTCTTTTATAAAGTGGATATCCATCACAATTGGCATAGGTTTTGTCTCTATAATCTTTTGGAAATTCTTTGGAACATTTATTATTTTCCATACATGGTGATTGTGGATTAAGGTCACCACAGGGTCCATGAATCATGCGATGAGTAACAATCTCATATAGTCTACCATATAGCTCTGGATCTGGTAGTTCAGCAACAATGACTGCATCCACTTTGTCTGAAGTAGCTAATTTATCTTTTTCTTGAAGTATTATTAGAAGATGTGCATGTGGAAGGCCTCTTTTTTGAAATTCAATGGTATATACATAAGCAAGACATTTGCCAAATAACTGATTTATAGTGAAGTCACGTATTAATTCATTTAATTTAATCTTAAAAACTCTGGCTACTAAATCTGGTCGATCAGAAGCACTTTGTCCAAGAAGTAGATTTTGTGTGATTTCTGGCCATTGTGGATTACATGTAAATGTAACAAATAAATCGGGTTTGCCAAATTTAGTGACAATAGCCATAGCATCATTGTATCTTTCTCTCATATTCCGAGGAGATCCTTGAAAGGAAGATGGTAAAATGATGGCTTTGCCAGCTGTCATGTCTCTGCTTGTAGCCACGTCAGCAACATAGTCCATTAATCCAGAATATTGTTCTACACGGAGTTTATCTTGTTGATATTTGATAAAGTTTAAATTATTTGCCTCAACTTGCAAATATGAATCAATAATCCATTGTTGTGTTAGTTTCCCACCACATAAAATTGGATTAAATACATTGCGAATGGCAATTTGAGCTACTTTAAATTCAAGCATAGAAACATTATTTCGGATTCTGGCTTTAGCATTTGGGTAACTGGGAAGAGTTAATTTTGGTTGCCAACCTGCTTCTCCGTGTGGGAAAAAGATGGGATATGTCATTGGATCTAAATTTGGACTTAAGATACTCATATTAATAAATGGTTGGTCCTCATTTCTAGGATATATTCGAATGTCTCTTTGAAATGGTGGTTCTCCTTCATCATTCTGAAACACCATTGCAACCTCATTTGATGTTGGCAAGTTATAACGACGTTTATCAGTATGTCTGTCTCTTTTAAGCACCATATTAACCTTCGGCATTGGTAATTGATGTGTTTGTGCATGAAGTAGTTGTTCATTTTCTACTTCTGCCAATTTTTTATAAGCTTTACTGTAGGGATTGTTGTCCATAATGTTATTTAGCTCTATGAAAACACTGGGTAAGCATTTTTTATTTTCTTCCATCTGCATACGTTGGTCAACAGCTTCCATTGTATCTAGGAAATATAGTTGAGCGAATTTTCTTTTATTTCCTTCCTCTGGATGTAAATGGGAAGTGCGATGATAAATTTGTCCTTGGACTTTAAAACAGTAAGGACCATGTCCTGGTACATTAGCAGCTAATGTTGCCCCCATGGATGCAAAGGATATGGCACTATTGTAGGATCTTATGTTTGTCTTAACATTTTTGTAGTTTGGAAAAGTAGGTTCAGTCATAATATTTTGTAAATAAATTGGAAATTCTTTCCTTTCTGGAAGTTTGAACTTGCCTTTTTGACAACAACTAATAAATTGTCCATCTCTGGGTCTCTCCTGTTTAAAATAATAAGCCTCACAAAACTGACATTGAGTAGTCATGTCCCCACAACTATGAACCTCTACTGCTAAAGACTTGAGTAGAGGACAATTTGCAAAGCATATAGGATTTTGACTTTCATATTCATCAGGTGAAATGTCATATAATGTTTCAACAACAGGTTCTAAATGTTTTGTTTTTTTCGTTGCTTTTCTTGGTATATGTTGTATTGTTTGAGGTAAAATGTCATGTAATGTTTCATGAAACGGTTCTAAATGCTTTGTTTTCTTTGTTGCTTTTTTTGGTATCTCTTGTATTTTTTCTGGTAAAATGTCATCTGATGTTTGAGCAACAGGTTGTAAATGCTTTATTTTCTTTGTTGCTTTTTTTTACATATCTTTAATTTCTGCAAGTGACAGTCTTTTGCTTGCAATTGTTTTGCGTTCTTTTTCTCGTCGAATTTCCTTCTTCTCCGGTGTCTGCTGGCTGTCTGCTCTCTGTCGTCGTTCTCTAGCTTGGCGTCTTTTCTTTTCTTGTTTACTCTCGTTATCAGCCATGTTAATCTGTAAAAATAAAATAATGTACCATTAGTTTATTTTGAGATGTTAAGTTGTTTTTCATGACAAATAGTTATCAATAGTGTGTTAACATTTTATACTTTATCAATTTCAATGCGGTCAATTGAATAAAAGTCTAAATAAGGCCATCAGATAATTATTTAAAGAAGTTTTTATTTATTAAACATGTATCCAAAAGCAAGTGTTTCAGTAACTAAAAAGGTATTTTCAAAAAGATGTTATGTCCTTATTTACAGCACTATTCAATTTGTCAAATGGCAATTAAATTAGGGTTTAGGACTGGAATGTTACAATGACAAATTGTATAGATTCTGTGTTTTTAGACTTTTTTGGACTATGCCAATTTATTTTTTAAGTTTACATTGAAGTTTGTATTTACTGTTAAAGATTATTGGCCCTAAAAGACAAATAAGAGATAGATGATAGATATTACTTTTTATACTGTACCTTGGTTGAAGTTTGATTTCAAGCAAAATTCTTTGTTGGTCCTGTGTTGAAAGCCTTCGTCCGATGGTCTGGTCCTGTGTTGAAAGTCCTCGTCCGATGGTGTAGTCCTCTGTTGAAAGTCCTCGTCCTCTGGTGTGGTCCTCAGTTCCAACTCCTGTTCCGATGTTCTTGACGCAGTATCTGTTATAAAATAAAAATGAAAATGTTATGTTATTTGAATGTCTTTGTATTAATGAAAAAATGCCATTATTTCTGTGTTTTTCTACAATCCTTTTTGGTGCGCCGCAATTTTGGTATGCTTCTGTAGGCTTTTTTCTAAGGCTTATAGGTGGTTAAACATTAAAGAAGAATATTAATTAATTTTTCTCTTTTTTTACTTGTTATACTGTACCTTGGTTGAAGTTTGATTTGAAGCAGAATCTTTGTTGGTCCTGTGTTGAAAACCTTCGTCTGATGGTCTGGTCCTGTGTTGAAAGTCCTCGTCCAATCGTCTGGTCCTCTGTTGAAAGTCCTAGTCCGCTGGTCTGGTCCTCAGTTGAAACTCCTGGTCCGATGTTCTTGACGCAGTATCTGTTATAAAATAAAAATGAAAATGTAATTTTATTTGAATGTATTTGTATGAACTAAAAAATGACATTATTTCTGTGTTTTTCTACAATCCCGTTTGGTGCCCACCACTTTTGGTATGCTTATTTAGGCCTTTTTCTAAGGCTTATAGATTGTTAAACATAAAATAAGAATATAAATGTAGTTTGGTATGTGTTTGTGTGAGTTTTCGTACAATCCTGTTTGGTGCGCACCACTGTTGGTATGCTTATTTAGGCTTCTTTCTAAGGCTTATAGGTTGTTAAACATAAAATTAAGAATATAAATGTAGTTTGCTATGTGTTTGTGTGAGTTTTTGTACAATCCTGTTTGGTGCCCACCACTGTTGGTATGCTTATTTATGCTTCTTTCTAATGCTTATAGGTTGTTAAACATAAAATAAGAATCTAAATGTAGTTTGCTATGTCTTTGTGTGAGTTTTCATACAATCCTGTTTGGTGCGCACCACTGTTGGTATGCTTATTAATGTTGTTTTGTAATGCTTATAGGTTGTTAAACATAAAATAAGAATGTAAATGTAGTTTGGTATGTGTTTGTGTGAGTTTTCGTATAATCCTGTTTGGTGCGCACCACTGTTGGTATGCTTATTTAGGCTTCTTTCTAAGGCTTATAGGTTGTTAAACATAAAATTAAGAATATAAATGTAGTTTGCTATGTGTTTGTGTGAGTTTTCGTACAATCCTGTTTGGTGCCCACCACTGTTGGTATGCTTATTTATGCTTCTTTCTAAGGCTTATAGGTTGTTAAACATAAAATAAGAATCTAAATGTAGTTTGCTATGTGTTTGTGTGAGTTTTCATACAATCCTTTTTGGTGCGCACCACTGTTGGCATGCTTATTAATGTTGTTTTGTAATGCTTATAGGTTGTTAAACATAAAATAAGAATGTAAATGTAGTTTGCGTGAGTTTTCATACAATCCTGTTTGGTGCACACCACTGTTGGTATGCCTATTAATGTTGTTTTGTAATGCTAATAGGTTGTTAAACATAAAATAAGAATCTAAATGTAGTTTGCTATGTGTTTGTGTGAGTTTTCATACAATCCTGTTTGGTGCGCACCACTGTTGGTATGCTTATTTAGGCTTCTTTTAAGGCTTATAGGTTGTTAAACATTAAATAAGAATCTAAATGTAGTTTGCTATGTGTTTGTGTGAGTTTTCATACAATCCTAATTGGTGCACACCACTATTGGGGCCTCATTCTATTAGCGGCCGCAGCCGTTGCGGGGCCGCAAGGACCGGCCGCAAGCTATTCGGCTATTCTATTCCCTTACGGCCGGAGGCTCCGGCAGGCTTGCGGCCGGTGCCTTGCTATCTCTTGCGGCCGCTAGCGCCAGAGGAAAGCCTTTGATCTAAAACGGCCGCAAGAGTTTTGCAATTCAATTCCTCCGGGAAACCTCTCTGCAAGGCTAAAAGCGAGCCGCAGCTTACTTGCAGGAAAGAGGTCTCGCTAGCACCAATTAAGCACATAAAAATAGCTCAAATAAAGCCATCCTGCACTTTGCGAAGACTATAAAGGGATTTTAGGTGTTAGAAAAAATAGCACATAATTATCCTGTACTCAAATCCGTAAAATATTTTATTTTTAATATCCGTAAAATATCCATGTAAAAAGTCCAGAGTGCTTGGAGCACCTCAGACACACCCACGCCGCAGCCGGAAAATAAACAGTTAATTTGAACTCGGGTTTGGGCAGATGTGCAAGCTTGAGAGTGGGTTCCTTTTAATCCTCATGTCCCCCAATATGATCCCTAGCATTTACAGAGCTGTACAGTGCAGGCTTGAATTTATTTTTGAGTTTTTATATTTCTGAGATTACGAACGGTTCCAAAATATGCGGCCGGCCGTAAAAGGAGATCCTTGCGGGGCCGTATAATAGAATCGCGAGTTAACTGAACCCCCGCAAGGAATCGCAGCCTTACGGCCGATTTACAGCCGGTAATAGAATGAGGCCCTTGGTATGCTTATTAATGTTGTTTTGTAATGCAAATAGGTTGTTAAACATAAAATAAGAATCTAAATGTAGTTTGCTATGTGTTTGTGTGAGTTTTCATACATGCCTGTTTGGTGCGCACCAATGTTGGTATGCTTATTTAGGCTTCTTTCTAAGGCTTATAGGTTGTTAAACATTAAATAAGAATTTAAATGTAGTTTGCTATGTGTTTGTGTGAGTTTTCGTACAATCCTGTTTGATGGGCACCACTTTTGTTATACTTATGTAGTGTTTTTTCTAATGGTTATAGGTTGTTAAACAAAAAGAATATGAATTTAGTTTGCTATGTGTTTGTTACAATCCTGTTTTGTGTGTACCAGTTTGTGTGTACCATATGTTGCATACTTTGGCCCTCATTCAATTGCAGTTTGGCCAATTCAATAGGGTTCTAAATGTGCTTATTTCGAGCCCTATTGAATTGTCCAAAATATCAATTGAATGAGGGCCTTTGGTTGCTGGATTTGTTATATTGTGAGGGCCTCATTGAATTTGGTTTTTCGCAATGGAATTTGGCTCAATATGAGTACAGAGCATCTTTTTTTACAGAAGTTTTTAACTAAAAAATTCTGTTCAAAAATATGCTCTGTGCTTATATAGAGCCCTATTGAAATGGGCAAATCACATTTGAATGAGGCCCTCGGCCATTAAACATATTTAGGTCCTGAATCAATTGCGTTTTGACCAATTGAATAGGGCTCTATATAAGCACATAAAATATTTTTTGACAGAAGTTTTGAGTTAGTGAAGACCTTGATTTAGTATCGAAGTTCAGTAACTAAAAATGTCTGTCTAAAAAATCTGTTATGTGCTTATATAGAGCCCTATTCAATTGGCCAACTCACAATTGAATAAGGCTCATGGTTCGGTTCTTTTTTATACTTAATACTTTACCTTGATTGAAGTGTGGAATGACAGAGGGTCCCCTCCTGCCAATCTTAATCCGCCGGTCTTCTTGTAGTGTCTGTTTGAAAAATAAAGTGAAATAGTGAATTATAGAATTTTTTATTTGTATTTAACAAAGCATGGCCTTTTCAGCATTTAAAGTATTTTTGTATCTTACCTCTTCTTCTTTGTTGGTGTTCTTTAAAAGGGATTGTGCTTCACAATGCACGGTGCAAATTGTTGAGAGACGCTGTTGATGCAGAGTCTGTTTGAATATTAAAAAAAGTAGAAAGATTGAGCTTTAGGTGATCTATTGAATTGCAGTAAATTAATTTCATTGAAATATACTTCTGTAATTATTTTCAATTAACATTATTTTTTGGTGGGGGCTACACACATATGTCACATACATGAAGCACATTTCCATAGTTGAAAGTAATTTTTTTGTGTGCGTGTGACATATCACTATACATGAATCATATTTTAATTGTTAAATTAACCTTATTTTTATTTTTGGCCAACATACATAAATGTGTGTGTGACATGTGACTATAGATGATACACATATATGTGCGTGTCACATATCAGTATACATGACTCATATTTTAATAGTCCCAACTTATTTTTTTCTAATGTAATTTAAATGTAGTTGTTTAATTAGTTTGTTTTAAGATAATTTTGTTGCAGGGGCAATACACATAAATGTGCGTGTCACATGTCAGTATACATTATACACATAAATGTGCGTGTCACATGTCATTATACATAAACCTCTTTTTCTTATTTAATTTTTTTTTTGATGTCCTGTCTTGATAATAAAATGTAATATATTATAGCTTACCTCTCAGTTGTAATTTGCACAATGTAAAGTAGTAAATTAGGAAAGAATTATCTTCTCAAGTTTTAGCAGCAGTTATGTCTGAAGTCACTCTGTTCATCACCTGAGGAGAAATGTATTTTTCTCTGTCAAATAGGCAGTATTTATAAACTTGTAGAACATTCTGGAAAGTTAGACCGTTAGAACGCATTACGCATGCGCTATTTGCGTTCCAGCTTACAATTTGCGTTCCATCCGTCATTTTGTGCGTAGTAGTGGTTAAAATGGTGTTTAATATGAGTGTGATCCGTTCCGCATAGTATGTGTTTCATTATTGCGAGTAAGTCTAGTGTAGTTACGTCTGAAGCCTCGTTTTCGTTTTGTTTGGCGGCCATTTTTTCTCTCGCTTAGCCGATTTTCGGCCGTTTAAACTCTTTGTTTTGGACTTAAATGGACGGGTAAATGAACTTTTGGAGGTGCCGGATGCCCCCCCGTGCTGTAAGTAAGCTTTTTATGTGTTTGTTGTGTTTATTTCTTGTGTTTGTGATGTTTTGATGCGCGGCGGTTGGAATGGGTCTTTCGCGGCCGTATTTTTTTCCGATGCGGCCGTATTTTGTTGCGATGTTGCCGTATTTTTTTGCGATATACGCAGTTAGCTTTTACGTGTACGACGCAGTGTATTTGTTTCTAAGTCGTGCGTATGTGTGTTAAGAGCGTGTGAAGGGCCTTTTTTACTGTTTTTTTTTAAGTCTTGCGTCTGTGTGTCTGGGTGTAAGCGGGTGTGAGGCGACTTTGAGTTTTTTTTTGTTATGAAGTTGTGTGTGTGTGTATGTGTGTGTTAACACAGCCGATGTTGGGATGCTCCCACCACCGCAAATGCGGACCCTCGCTTCGCGAGGATCCGCATTTGCGGGGACGTTGTTGGGTTTTTGTTGGCTGGGCGGTTGGGTTTATTCTGTTAAAAAGTCGTGTGTGTGTATGTGTGTGTTAACACAGCCAACGTTGAGCCTCCACCTCCGCAAATGCGGACCCTCGCTTCGCGAGGATCCGCATTTGTGGGGACATTGGGATGCTCCATCACCGCAAATGCGGGCCCTCGCTTCGCGAGGACCCGCATTTGCGGGGAACTGCGTCCCTCGCTTCGCGAGGGACGCAGTTCTTGCGGGCTCGCTGCGCGAGCCTGCAAGCGTGAGCAACGACCCGTACGCTCACAACTATATATGTGATTAATGTATTAATGTATTGTGTTTTTGTAACAGGGCCGCTCCGGAAGAGCTAAACAATGACGGGACATGATGGAAAGGTGAGTATAATATTTAGAATGTATATAATGTTTATTTATTTCATGTTAATGTCTTGTACTAATTATTTGGTTTTGTTTTACCCCTAGGTTAGTGATCTGAAGCAACATCTTAAAGGTAAGTGGTCTTAATTATTTTATTTTAGCTTAGAATTAGGGTCTGTGTAGTTAGGACTGTAATTATTTTATTTTAGCTTAGAATTAGGGTCTGTGTATGTAGTTAGGATTTATTGTATATTAGATAGATAGGGGGATGTATTTGATATAGTTAGGATTTATTTTATATTAAATAGATTGTATGTTAGATAGATAGGGGGTATTTGATTTGGATTATCACATATATAGTTGAAAACGAGTCTACAGCACTCTCAACACGTAAAACACCACAACACACTCGCAAAACAACACACGAAACTCGAAAAACACCACAAAGCACCGACTGATAATCAGCGAAGACGCATAACACAAATAACCCGCCATTTTACGCCAATGCGGAAGTACACCACTACGCTAACGGTTTTGTCTCGCGCACGCACACTATTACACTGCACACATTCACCACGCTTACACAGCAGCTCCACACCACTAATGCTGCAGCAACATGAAAACAGATTGTCAGCTCTTCAACACAATGCTTCAAAATAGGTAAAGTATATTCATTTATTAATATATTATATATTTTAGTATTACACACCAAACAGCATTAGCTACCTTACGATTTGATTGCCATCATTTTTTGACGGGCAATTCGCTAGTATGTAATATATTATATGTAATACTAGCGGCTTGCCCGTCAAAAATGACGGCAAAAAAAAGTGAAGCCTGGCAATGCTGTTTGCCACACAATGGGAGTCTCTCCCCCTCTACTTTACTGGCCTCACGATGAGCGCCTTTAGCGTTCATCACGGGCCTAGCAATGAGCGCCTTTGGCGCTCATTGCAAGTCTCTCCCCCTCTCTACTTCCTCCCTTGTGTCTCCTCCTCCCTCCTCTCCCTCCCTTGTGTCTCCCTCCCCCACTGTGTTTTTACCCCCTCTCTCTCCCATGTCACCCCTCCCCTGTGTCTCTTTCCTCCATTCCCCCATCTCTCTCTCCCCATCTCTCTCTCTCCCCATCTCTCTCTCTCTCCCCCATCTCTCTCTCTCTCTCCCCCATCTCTCTCTCTCCCATCTCTCTCTCTCTCTCTCTCCCCATCTCTCTCTCTCTCTCCCCATCTCTCTCTCTCTCTCTCCATCTCCCTTCCCATCTCTCTCTCTCTCCCATCTCTTCCCCCATTTCTCTCTCTCCCCCTCTCTCTCCCCCATCTCTCTCTCTCTCCCCCATCTCTCTCTCTCCCCATCTCTCTCTCCCATCTCTCTCTCTCCTCATCTCTCTCTCTCTCTCCCATCTATCTCTCTCTCCTCTCTCTCCCCATCTCTCTCTCTCTCCCCATCTCTCTCTCCCCATCTCTCTCTCTCTACCCATCTCTCTCTCTCTCTACCCATCTCTCTCCACCATCTCTCTCTCGCTCTCCCCATCTCTCTTCCCATCTCTCTCTCTCCCATCTCTTCCCCCATCTCTCTCTCTCTCCCATCTCTCTCTCTCCATCTCTCTCTCTCCATCTCTCTCTCCCCATCTCTCTCTCCCCATCTCTCTCTCTCCCCCATCTCTCTCTCTACCCATCTCTCTCTCCCCCCTCTCTCTCTCTCTACCCATCTCTCTCTCTCTGCCCATCTCTCTCTCTCTACCCATCTCTCTCTCTCTACCCCCATCTCTCTCTCTCTACCCCATCTCTCTCTTTCTCTACCCAGGAGGGTTAGTTTAGATTAAATGGTTTTTTGGGGGTTATAGTGTAGTGTTTGTAGTTAGTGTCATGATGGTCCTTGAGGACCGTCATGGCACTTCTGTGGTTAATGTTGGGTTGTAACAGGCCCATAATGGTAATAATATACCCTTATGGGACTGATGGGGTTAAATAGAGCCTTATGGGGGTCTGTATTCACCACCAGGAGTTAATGGGGTAATTAGGGCCTTATGGGGGTCTGTATTGACCACCATGAGTTAATGGGGTAATTAAGGCCTTATGGGGGTCTGTATTGACCACCATGAGTTAATGGGGTAATTAAGGCCTTATGGGGGGCTGTATTGACCACCATGAGTTAATGGGGTAATTAAGGCCTTATGGGAGTCTTGATTGACCACCATGAGTTAATGGGGTAATTAAGGCCTTATGGGGGTCTGTATTGACCACCATGAGTTAATGGGGTAATTAAGGCCTTATGGGGGTCTGGATTGACCACCATGAGTTAATGGGGTAATTAAGGCCTTATGGGGGGTCTGGATTGACCCCCATGAGTTAATGGGGTAATTAAGGCCATATGGGGGTCTGTATTGACCACCATGAGTTAATGGGGTAATTAAGGCCTTATGGGGGTCTGGTTTGACCACCATGAGTTATAGGGTTAATTATAATTGCCTGAGGTTAATATTTTTAGTGCGAGTCCTTTCAGGACCTTTACGGTCCTTTAAGGACCCGCGAGGCTGGACATTTAAAATTGAATTTGCAGCAGGGTCACAATCGGTGCCAAGGGGGGTTAATTTTCGGTGCCACGGCCGGTATTAGGTATTAGGAGCCGCGGCGGGGAATTTAAAAGTTTTAAATGCAGCTGGGGGCCTGATCTATGCAGATCGGGGCCCCCCTTGCAATGGGCTTATGTGGGGACACTTCGGGGGTCATGATGGGGACCCCCAGCATAGAGGGGGGTTAATTTTAGGTGCCGCGGCCGGGATTGGGTAATAGTGTGCCGCGGCCCCTTTAAGGAGCCGCAGCGGGGAATTTAAACATTTTAAATGCAGCGGGGGGCCTGATCTGTGCAGATCGGGGCGCCCCCCCCTGCAATGGGTTTATGTGGAGACACTTCGGGGGTCCCGATGGGGACCCCCAGCATAGAGGGGGGTTAATTTTAGGTGCCGCGGGATTCGGTAATAGTGTGCCGCGGCCACTTTAAGGAGCCGCGGCGGGGATTTTAAAAGTTTTAAATGCAGCGGGGGCCTGATCGGTGCCGATCGGGGACCCCCGCTGCAAGGGGTTAATGTGGGGGTGCTGCAGGGGTCCGGATAGAGACCCCTGCAGCATGGGGATGTGTATAGGGTGCAGGGGGGAACCTCACACTGCTGTCTCGGGCTGCTCCGAGGCAGCAAGTAGAGGCTTTCGGATCCCTTGCGGGCACTTTTTGTGCCCGTAGGGATTCTTACGATATGCGAGAATCATGCATAGATTTAAGGCTGCGTGTGACTACGTAGCTCTCTTGGAGCCTATTCTCGGCCATTATTTCGCAGTCATATCGCAAAGCAGGCTGCGAGAGATTTGGTACTCGCAAACAGCAGAAAAACTGCCTTTTGCGAGCACCGAGGGAACTACGAGGGATAATTTAATAGGGCCCATATTTTGCTTTAAATTACTCTTAACACTTAATATCCTTTCTGTGCTTTGTTAGTACTCTTACAAGCTCTTGGGAACTCTCTCACCGATCCCTTGGTTGTTCTTAAGAGCATTCAGAGTAAAATAATATTAGTACCCCCTGGTCTACTTATTTATTCTTGAGATCTTCTTCTCTTGTAGATTTATTACAGTATTTGCTGCTTAGTAATACTTCCCAGTTCCTGGATGATAAAACCAAACTGGTCTCAGGAACCCACAATAGTGGGCTTTACATGCACAAACTTAGAGCCAAGAATGCCTCCACTGGGCCTAAGTCCCATTAGCATATAATGTAGAGATGAAGTTCTTATATTTCTTGTATTTCTCAAGTCCTCTTTATATTTTTAGTCAAATTGGTAAGTCACTTCTTCCCCAAAAAAAACACTCCCTCAGGGTTCACTCCATTGTATAGGAAGTTAAATCACCATTTAGTGGCCTCTGTTTTTAGGGAGACTCTCGGAGAGACTCTGTCTTCCTTTTTTTCTCTGTGTTCTTTCCTTTTTAACCGCTTATAGCAAGTTGTGGTTTGTGAGTAGTCTACATGCACCTACTGTATATACTCTTATTACAGGTTGGTCAGACCTAACCCCCTCTCCAATCTTTCCTTTATTAACCACTTATGGCATGGACTATTATTTATTGTGTACTACACAAACCTGGCAGTATTTTGGCTGAATCTTACCAGAATAACCAGGATTTCGAGAGGATCAATGCCATTATTCATTTGGGCTGTTTTTCTTCAATTCAGACTTAGATTCTTAATCCTGCTCCAAATCCTTCTCTGTGCATGTTCACTACCTGATACAGTACTGATACAGGCCTGGTAGCAGCTTGGTGCAAGATGATCTCCACTCACAGCTTCATCTCCCTGTGTCTGTAGCACCTTATCTGCGGTATCCGCCTCAGCGTATGCGGTGTCCGTCTCAGCATGTGATCTCTGCGGTGTCCGCCTCAGCGCGTAATCTCTGCGGTGTCCGCCTCAGCGTGTAATCTCTGCGGTGTCCGCCTCAGCGTGTGCGGTATCCGCCTCCGCGTGTGATCTCTGCAGTGTCCGATTCAGCGTTTGGTCTCCACTCACAGCTGCATTTCCCTCTGTGTATAGCGCCTTACAGCGTCTATGGCATCTGCCTCAGCATGTGCAGTGTCCACTGGTCTCACTCAGCATGATGTCTCACAATGTTTTTAGCCAGGTGTGCCCCAGAAAAGGCACCAACACGCCTACAGATTAGCTCCAGGCGGAGTCACCCCCACCATAGCCCTTCTCCGGGGAGAAATTTGATCGCCAGTCTCTGGGATTAGGAAGGAATTTTGCTTTTTTTTTTTCTTAAGAGACAATTGGCAAAGTTTCAATGTTTTTTTTTTCTGTTTGCCTTTTTCTGGATCAATTAACAATTATTAACAAATAATCCACATTTTAAAAGAATTAGAAGAGACCTAAAATGGTTGAACTTGATGGAGTAACAGTCTTTATTCAACCTCAAATATTATGTAACTATGTAAATAATGGGAACGGCAATGGGTACCAAAATGGCACCAGAATATTCTAATCTTTTTATTGCCAACCTGTCCACATGTGTCCAGAAACCTTACAGATACTACTATTATATAGAAGATCTGTTCATCATAGGGACAGAAGGAGGCCTCCACAATTCTTTTCAATACCTTCCACCCATCTATTAAACTTAAAATTGATTATTGATTATTAAAATTGATTATTCTGCACAACAGGTGAACTTTCTGGACACTACCGTTGCCATCACAAATGGAACACTCTGCTCAAATAAATAAATAAAGATGCAGTTACCACCACTTTCTAGTTTCTATCCATCCATTAGCAAAACATGTGATTATTCATAGTCAAGCCATCAGATAAAAAACACTGTCGTTCTCCTTCAGAAAGAAAGGATACACATAACTCCTGTTATCAAACAGAATGCAACCTGCCATCAAAACACCCCAGGGACAACTGTTACAATACAAGCAACTTCAAAAGATTCCACCTTAAAGAAAGAAAAGGGTTCTTCACAGTAAGGGTGGTTATTCTTTGGAATTCTCTACCAGAGGAGGTGGTGACAGCAGATTCGATAGATAACTTTAAAAGGGGACTGGATTTATTTCTAATTAAAAAGGTAATTCAAGGTTATCATGGATAATTAGAGAGGCAGTATTGATCCAGGGAAAAGTCTGGTCGCCAGTGTCTGGTATCAGGAGGGAATTGATTTTTTTTTATTTATAAAACTAATTAATTTATAGTTAACCCGCATATTGCAGATCAGAGGAGATCTTAAAAGGTTGAACTTGATGGACTGAAAGTCTTTTTTCAACCTTAAATACTATGTAACTATGTAACTTTATGTACAGCACTGGTAACCACATACCACCCGGATCCAGAAGAAATACATAAAATATTTAAGGATTACAGCCACTACTAACAGAGGAAACAGAATAAAAAATATATATCCCCCCCCCCCATTCTTGCATTAAGAAAGCCACCACATCTGAGACAAATATTGGTGAACATAAAATTAGCAAATAAGCAGCCCACCAGAGAAATCTGCAACAAACCTTGCCATAAAAATCACTGCAAATGATGTCAACATATCTGTAAAGAGGATACAGCCACACATAAAAATAAGAGCTATAACATCAGGGGCTCATATTCATGCACATCCTCCAAAGTGATTTACATAATACAATGAATTACATGTGAAAGGGGCTGCTATGTTTGGGAAACCTGCCAAAAATTTCACCTGAGGATAAATCTAGACACACTTTACATCAAAAATCACAATGAAGAAGGTTACTGTACCCCATTCGGACACCATTTTTCCCAAAATAATTACTCCATCCAAAACCTGAAAATCAAAATTCTCTGAGGACAATTCAGAATTATTCAAGAGCGGAAAACCTTTGAATTAAAAATTATTATTTTTTTTAATATGAAGCATACAGGACAAAATATTGATCTAGCTTTTTTATATCACTACCAAAATGTTTTATGACCCAGACACATTCCACATCTTTTCCCATGTTCACATGGTGGTTTTCCAATCCTCAAGTTTATGGCTGTTTGATTTTCTTGTCTTAACCTGTTCTACAGACTCACAGGACCTTATTTATGGTGCTTGTCTGTTCCTCACTCCAATCTGTTAACATATATTTTGGTGTTTAAGTACATCTAGAAAAATATGGGAAATCCACTTTCTTAGTGCTTAACACTCAAGTTCCAATGGAAAATTGTAGGTATGGGAAATATTTACATACATAAAGAAAGTTTATTAATATCAGGACAGTGGTGAATTAAAACCATTTAAAAAATAAACCACATTAAAAACATAATGCAGGGACTTGCTCCTTTTGTTGTTCCTGTTGTAACAATTTCAATGGGTGATTTACAAATAGGTTATTTAACCTTTTCAGATCTTTTCTTATTATATATGGATCTTATCACGTTTTAGTACAGAAGGACATTTCCTTCTTAAGGATACACATTTAAAAGCATCTAGGTTCTTATAAGGTCTTAAATATGAGTATGGATCTATATATTATAAGGATGGGTTCAATATCTGGTAATATGTATGAAATCCAGAGTTCAAACAGAAGAACTTTTACTCGTTTGGGACTTGGGGGGAAGGATAGTGGATTTTTGGATTAAAGACCATTACATGTGGATGAATTTCAATTTATAGGGTATGTGCTATAGTTAGGCTGAACAAATCCAGGCTACTTTGCTTGGTATAGTCAAGCAGCAGGAATCAAATGAATGTGGGCAATATTCCAAAATATATTTCAATAATATTTATTGGCTCACAAGTAAATGTAACGTAAGACAGAAGGGAAAACAATACAATATCAGTAACAAGCCATGGCATGTATAATGTCAGTGTAAAATACAATAAAAAAACATTTACAAGTGAGTATCACCATCAACCATTTTCCTTTTTCAACAATAAAAATATATGACAAATATATGACAAAACAAGAATAATAAGAAGGGGAAGAAAGGGAAGGGAAGGAAGTAAAGGCGGATTATTTTATTATATATTAATTTTAATCTTTTATTTTATTTTAATTTTATTCACATTTTTAAGGTTAAAACTACAATAATAAAGAACGTCAACTCACTGTTTATTCCAATCTACACTAAGGATGCAAGGCCCCACTTTCCTTGATCAGCCCGTCTCATTTCCACACACGACAGTCCAACACAAATGTATTTATTTATTTATTTATTTCATTTCATTTTTTATCTTAAATCTATGCTGTGGGTCGAGGAAATCGCAGTTTCCCAAATGAATGAGAACGTAGAGTATATGTCGGAAATTGTGTGTAGGAGTTTTCTGTTAATCATTATTTAGTTTATCTTGTTAATTATTTCTTTTTAGCAAAGGTTGGTATTTTTCCACCTCTTGGCAATATAGTTACATAGTTACATGGGGCCTCATTCTATTACCGGCCGTAAATCGGCCGTAAGGCTGCGATTCCTTGCGGGGGTTCTGTTAACTCGCGATTCTATTATACGGCCCCGCAAGGATCTCCTCTTACGGCCGGCCGCATATCTTGGAACCGGCCGTAAGCTGAGAAATATAAAAACGCAAAAATAAATTCAAGCCTGCACTGTACAGCTCTGTAAATGCTAGGGATCATATTGGGGGACATGAGGATTAAAAGAAACCCACTCTCAAGCTTGCACATCAGCCCAAACCCGAGTTCAAATTAACTCTTTATTTTCCGGCTGCGGCGTGGGCGGGTCTGAAGTGCTCCAAGCACTCTGGACTTTTTACATGGATATTTTACGGATATTAAAAATAAAATATTTTACGGATTTGAGTATAGGATAATTATGTGCTATTTTTTCTAACACCTAAAATCCCTTTATAGTCTTCTCAAAGTGCAGGATGGCTTTATTTGAGCTATTTTATGTGCTTAATTGGTGCTAGCGGGACCTCTTAGCCTGGCAGAGAGGTTTCCCGGAGCAATTGAATTGCAAATAGGAATTTCTTACGGCCGAAACTCTTGCGGCCGTTTTAGATCAAAGGCTTTCCTCTGGCGCGAGCGGCCGCAAGAGATAGCAAGGCACCGGCCGCAAGCCTGCCGGAGCCCCCGGCCGTAAGGGAATAGAATAGCCAAATAGCTTGCGGCCGGTCCTTGCGGCCCCGCAACGGCTGCGGTCGCTAATAGAATGAGGCCCATGGTAATTAAGGTGAAAAAAAGACTTTCAGTTCATCAAGTTCAACCTTTTAGGATCTCCTCTGGTCTTCAATATGCTGATTAAATATTAATTAATTAGTTGTTAATTATTAATCAATTATTATTATTTTTTTTTAGTTATTTATTAATTTAGAGGAAGGCAAACAGAAAAAAAAGGCAAACAGAAAAAAAAAAACAAGTGAGACTTAGCCAATCGTCTCAAAGGAATTTTTTTTTTATTCCTTCTGAACCAGATAAAGGCGATCGGATTTCTCCCTGGATCAATACTGTCTCTCTAATTATCCATGATAACCATGAATTCCCTTTTTAATTAGAAATAAATCCAGTCCCACTTTAAAGTTATCTATCGAATCCGCTGGCACCACCTCCTCTGGTAGAGAATTCTACAGATTAACCACCCTTACTGTGAAGAACCCTTTTCTTTCTTTAAGGTGAAATCTTGTTACTTCTAACCTCAAGGGATGTCCTCTTGTCAGTTGAAAACCTCTTGGCACAAAAAAGCTCCTTTGACAAATCTTTATACTGACCCTGGATGTATTTATATCAGGTAGTCATATCCCCTCTTAGACACCTTTTATCTAGAGAAAATAAGTTTAATATAATTAGTCATTCTTCATAACTTAGCCCCTCCATTCCCCTTATTAGTTTTGTTGCCCTCCTTTGTACCCTTTCCAGCTCTAAAATGTCCTTTTTATGAAGTCGTGCCCCAAATTGTACTCCATATTCCAAATGAGAGCGTACTAGAGATTTGTATAGTGGCATAATTACATTTGCTTCCCTTTCTTCTATACCCTTCTTAATACATCCTAATATTTTATTTGCCTTTGCAGCTGCTGCTTCGCTTTGAGCACTGTTACTTAGGTGGTTGTCCAAAAGCACACCCATTTCCCTTTCAATATCTGATACACCTAGATTTGCGCCATCAAGATTATAAATTGCATGGCTATTTTTCCTTCCCAGATGCATAACTTTACATTTATTCGTATTAAATCTGCCATTTAGATGCCCATTCCTCAATTTTATGTAAATCCCTTTGGAGGGAAAGTGCATCATTATCTGATTTAATTACCTTGCACAACTTTGTGTCATCAGCGAAAATAGAGACACCACACTCCAATCCTACCTCCAAGTCATTAATAAATATGTCAAAAAGGAGAGGAACTACTACTGAACCCTGGGGAACCCCACTTATCACATTAGACCAATCAGAGTATGTTCCATTTACAACAACCCTTTGCTTCCTGTCTTTTAGCCAGCTCTCGATCCATGAGCAGATATTTACTGCAATTCCTGTATCCCTTAGTTTGCTCACTAGTCTTCCATGTGGCACTGTATCAAATGCCTTTGAAAAATCCAAATAGACTACATCCACTGAGTTGCCCTGATCCAAGTTCCTACTAACCTCCTCTTGGAAACTAATTAGATTGGTCTGACACAACCTATCCTTCATAAATCTGTGTTGACTGCTACCTATGATCTTGTTCAAATAGACATATTCTTGTATTCTGTCCCTTATTAACCCTTCTAAAAGCTTCCCAACTACAGATGTGAGGCTCACTGGTCTATAATTCCCCAGATTTGCTCTTGATCCATTCTTATATATCGGTATCACCTCTGATTTTCTCCAGTCATCCGGTAGAGACCCTGTAGTGAGTGAGTCTTCAAAGATTAGATATAATGGTTTGGCTATTACAAAACCCAGCTCCCTCAGTACCCTTGGATGTATTCCATCAGGACCTCGGGCTTTATTACCATTTATTTCCTCAAATCGCATTTGGATTTCTTCCTGTGTTAACCAATTATTTAGTGATCGTAGTGTAGCCCCATTATGTTGTGTGTCCCAACCACTGGTACCTCCCTTGTGTATAACGACGAAAAGAACCTATGTAGCTCATCTGCCTTTTCCTGGTCACTAATTATCAGATGGCCTGTGTCACATTTTAATGTTCCTCGCCTTTAAAAAATATTTTAGGGTTAGTCTTACTTTCCATTGCAACTGACTTCTCATTTTCTATTTTGGCCAGTCTAATAGCCCTTTTGCAAGCCTTGTTGATTTCCTTTTAGTGACATAAAACTGCCTCTGTTCCCTCCTTCATGTATAATTTAAATGCATGTTTCTTTTTCCTCATCATGATCTTTAAGTCATTGTTAAGCCACATGAGTAGAGATGTCGCGAATAGTTAGCCGGCGGATTGTTCCCGGCGAACATAGCATGTTCGCGTTCGTGGCGAACAGCGAACATATGCGAGATTCGACCCGCCCCCAATACTTTTTCATTGAGCAAACTTTGACCCTGCATGTCACAGTCAGCAGACACATTCCAGCTAATCAGCAGCATACACTCCCTTCCACACCCTTCTACCTCATGGACAGCAGCCATTTTGGAATCATAACTAACTTGCAGTCTTACTGAGAGGAGGCTGAGTGTAGGTGCTGCTGATTGAAAAGGGAAATCAATAGCTAGGCAAGTTTATTCAGTGTCCAGTGCAGTGCTAAAGGACTCGTCAGATCTCTGCTGTAAACACAGCACCCCAAAAAGCCCTTTTTAGGGCTATAACATCATTTTTTTTTCTTCGTTTTTTTTCTGTGTAATCTAACTTCATTTGCCTGTCTCCCTGCTAGCCCCTGCTTGCAAGTGTGTGTGTCAGGCTCACAGCTTATACTGTGTGTGCACAACGCATACAATATAATATTGTTTACTAGTTGTCTACTTTTAAAAAAAACCAAACTTTTATTTTCTTAAATCTAAGTGCATTTGCCTGACCGTCAATCAAAGTTCATTTTCTTGACCGCTACCCATAGTGTGTGTCTTGCTTACAAGTACTGTGCTAAGTTCAACCAATCCAGTCTAGTTGGGGTACCAACAGTCCACATTTTTAAAAAAATAACAGGCAGAGGCAGGACACCCTGCAGAGGCCGTCGTGGTCGTGGTGCTGTGATTCCCTTTGGCCCTACAATAATGCCCAGTGTTCAGAGGCCAGTTACCCTGAACTTGAAAAGTTCAGAGGACTTAGTTGACTGGCTAACACAGGACACCCAATCTTCTACAGCTTCCGCTTGGAACATTGACGCACCATCCTCCTCCAGCTTAGCTTCGGGCACCTCTCAAGTTACCACTCACCCGCCTGCCGCCACCACCAACACTAGTACCACAGCCAATTCAATTGATCAGTCAGAAGAGTTATTTACACATCAGTTTGAAGAAATGAGTGATGCGCAACCATTATTGCCAGAGAATGTAGATAACAGGGATATGTCTCAGTCAGGCAGCATTACACACATGTACGTACGATGTGATGATGATGATGATGTACCCGCTGCTGCTTCCTTTGTTCAGTTGTCATATACAAGTGAGGCGGGTGATGATGATGACGATGTGTCCGTCGATGTCACGTGGGTGCCTGCTAGAAGAGAAGAAGAACAGGGGGAAAGTTCAGATGGGGAGACAGAGAGGAGGAGGAGACGAGTTGGAAGTAGAGGGAGGTCATCGCAACGAGCTAGTGGCACAGTCAGACAGCATGCATCAGCACCCGGGGTCAGCCAGACAGAACGCCAATCAACGCATGCTGTTGCCACCACCAGAATGCCGTCACTGCCGAGCTCAGCAGTGTGGCATTTTTTTTGTGTGTCTGCCTCTGACAACAGCGATGCCATTTGCAACCTGTGCCAAAAGAAACTGAGTCGTGGGAAGTCCAACACCCACCTAGGTACAACTGCTTTGCGAAGGCACATGATGTCACATCACAAACGCCAATGGGATCAACACATGAGTACAAGCAGCACACAAACTCAAAGTCGCCATCCTCCTCCTGGTCCAGCATCTTCATCCACATCAACCACTGCTGTCCTCCTTGCCCCCTCTCAACCACTCCGTCTCTCGCCTCTTGCTGTTCCTGCTCATCTCCCCACAGTCAGGTGTCTGTCAAGGGCATGTTTGAGCGTAAGAAGCCAATGCCACAAAGTCACCCCCTTGCCCGGCGTCTGACAGCTGGCTTGTCTGAACTCTTGGCCCGCCAGCTTTTACCATACAAGCTGGTGGAGTCTGAGGCGTTCAAAAAGATTTTAGCGATTGGGATACCGCAGTGGAAGGTACCCGGACGAAATTTCTTTGCCCAAAAGGCAATCCCCAACCTGTACTCAATTGTGCAAAAGGAAGTAATGGCATCTCTGGCACACAGTGTTGGGACAAGGGTCCATCTGACCACTGATACCTGGTCTGCAAAGCATGGTCAGGGCAGGTATATCACCTACACTGCGCATTGGGCAAACCTGCTGACGCCTGCCAAGCATGGAATGCGTGGCTCTGCAGAGGAGTTGGTGACACCGCCACGACTTGCAGGCAGGCCTGCTGCCACCTCCTCTACTCCTCCTACTCCATCCTCTTCCATAACCGCCTCAGCTGAGTCCTCTTCTGCTGCTGCGTCTTGCTCCACATCAACGGCACCCCCCCAGCTCCCCAGATACTATTCCACATCCCGGATACGGCAGTGTCATGCCGTCTTGGGGTTGACTTGCCTCAAAGCAGAGAGTCACGCCGGGCCAGCACTCCTGTCCGCCCTGAACGCACAGGTGGATCAATGGCTGACTCTGCACCAACTAGAGATTGGCAAAGTGGTTTGTGACAACGGAAGAAATTTGTTGGCGGCATTGAATTTGGGCAAGTTGACGCATGTGCCGTGCATGGCACATGTGTGTAATCTGATCGTACAATGCTTTGTCCATAAGTATCCAGGCTTACAGGACGTCCTGAAGCAGGCCAGAAAGGTGTGTGGCCATTTCAGGCGTTCCTACACGGCCATGGGGCACTTTTCAGATATCCAGCGGCGAAACAACATGCCAGTGAGGCACTTGATTTGTGACAGCCCCACACGTTGGAATTCAACACTCCTAATGTTCGACCACCTGCTCCAACAAGAAAAAGCCATTAACAAGTATTTGTATGACCGGGGTGCTAGGACAGCCTCTGCGGAGCTGGGGATTTTTTTGCCACGTTACTGGACACTCATGCGCAATGCCTGTAGGCTCATGCGTCCTTTTGAGGAGGTGACAAACCTTGTCAGTCGCACCGAAGGCACCATCAGCGACATCATACCATTTGTTTTATTCCTGGAGCGTGCCCTGCGAAGAGTGCTGGATCAGGCCGTAGATGAGCGTGACGAGGAAGAGAAGGAGTTGTGGTCACCATCACCACCAGAAACAGCCTTATCAGCATCGCTTGCTGGACCTGCGGCAACGCTGGAAGAGAATTGTGAGGAAGAGGAGTCAGAGGAGGAATGTGGCTTTGAGTGGGAGGAGGAAGACCAATCACAACAGGCATCCCAGGGTGCTCGTTGTCACCTATCTGGTACCCGTGGTGTTGTCCGTGGCTGGGGGGAAGAACATATCTTCAGCGAGATCACTGAGGACGAGGAACGGGACATGACTAGCTCGGCATCCAACCTTGTGCAAATGGGGTCTTTCATGCTGTCGTGCCTGTCGCAGGACCCTCTTATAAAAAGGCTGAAGGGGAACAACATGTACTTGGTGTGCACGCTACTAGACCCCCGGTATAAGCAGAAAGTGCCTGATTTGTTACCAAATTACCGCAAGTCAGAAAGGATGCAGCAGGTCGAAAACAAATTAACAAGTATGATTTACACAGCATATAAGGGTGATGTCACAGCACAAGGGCAATATAACAGGGGAAGAGGTGAAAGTAATCCACCTCCCACGACCACACCGGCAAGGACAGGACGTTTAAAAGACGTGTTGTTGATGGAGGACATGCGGACCTTTTTCAGTCCTACGCATCGCATCAGCCCTTCGGGATCCACCCTCAGAGAACGACTTGACCGACAGGTAGCAGACTACCTCGCCATAACTGCAGATATCGACACTCTGAGGAGCGATGAACCCCTTGACTACTGGGTATGCAGGCTAGACCTGTGGCCTGAGCTATCCCAATTTGCAATTGAACTTCTGGCCTGCCCCGCTTCAAGTGTCCTGTCAGAAAGGACCTTCAGTGCAGCAGGAGGTTTTGTCACCGAGAAGAGAAGTCGCCTAGGGCAAAAAAGTCTAGATTGCCTCACCTTTATAAAGATGAATGAGGGATGGATCCCGAAGGGACTGACACTGGGCGATACATTCGACTGAAAAAGGCCTGATGAGATGAGCTGCTTTCGGCTATAAATGGTCCACACGCTGCTGTATGTTATCTGTGAATGCCGGATGACTTGTGTGAATTATCCGCCACCAACTAGGGTTCAAGAAGAGGCAATGTTTTATGGCACTTTCTGCCTGGGGAACAAAGGTAAATTTTTCTGGCCGCTGCAACAGCAGCGGCTGCAACAATATCTAATTTTGGAATTTCAATTTTTATGCCAGAAGGCGTACGGCATGTAATGGAAAAGAAAGCATATTGAACAGTCTTGCATAACACAACAGTTGTGCAAAAATACATATTTACAATGAAGACATTTTGTTAAAATTAGGTGGCTAGGCCTTCTTTTTTTACTTTTTTGGTTAATACATTTTCTTTTTTTTTACTGTGATTGCAATTTTTAAGAGAAACCTAAGACATGGTAAAACAGACAATAGTAAAGTCCTATTATCTATCATCACTCCAGCAGTAGCTTATTATTTACAATATCTAACCTGCTCAATCGCCCTTGGGTTACCCTAGGGCGGGCTTCAGTAGGCGACCTCTCCTTTCCTCTGATGATTTTCCCTCCGGTTGCTTCTAAAGGGTCTCCTCCAGGGCTCCCCCACTCCGGTCCTTCCCCCCGAGTCGCTTCAACCATTAACAAATGTTTTATTATATTAGGGGGGGCACTAAATGGGGATGTTATCCAGGGATCCCAAATTGTCTGGAACTGGGTGATTCTATCCAAGACTACATGGTTAAATCTCTCGTTGAGCAGTAAATAGTTGATTTTTTTTATTAATTCCTGAAAGTTTTAATTTGGAGTTTTCCAACTACTAGCTATGTGTATTTTTTCTTTCAAAAAATATTTTATTAGGTCAATCTTAAACATTTTAGAAGCTAGTAAGCATGTTTCTTCCCATATTCTTATGACTGCCGAACACTCCCACCAGACATGAATAAACGTAGCCTCATTACCACTGTTCCTAAAACATGAGCTGCTCCGTTTTGGATCCCATTTATTAGCTTAAAAGGAGTAATATATGTCCTGTGTAGGACCTTTATTGAAGTCTCAAGCAGACTATAATTTAAGAATCCCCTACTTAAGCCTTGCCAACTTTTATCCCATATGCTATCTGCCAACTCTGTGCCCAAATCCCTCTCCCAGGCTTTGGTATAGTCTTGTTTGCCCATGAGTTTTCATTAAATAGTTCATACATGAGGCTAAGAATACCAGGCTGAAAGGGGGAATCCCTACATTTTTTGAGTAGCCAGGTGTTTCTTTGGGGGGTTCCCCTACCACTTATCGTATATATAAAATGATGTATCCTGCAAAAATTATAGTGTTCAGCCAGGGGTAAATTGTATCTATCTCTCACCCACTCAAAGGTCATTATTTTGTCGTCATGCCACCATGGACCAACCCTTAGTAGGTTCTGAGACTTCCACCAACTGAGAGAGCTTTCCGGCAGATGTATCTTAAAGTGGGGATTGGGTACGATATTGGTAAGATCTGATACCCGAGTGTCCAGTTTTTGTGTCCAGTTCATCTCCGTCCATATTTTTAATGAGTGCTTAATCAATGGGTTTTTCAAGTTTCTCAAAAAAGTATACAGGCCTGGAATCCATATTACTGTATCCCATGAATAAGGTGACATGCTTACATTTTCCATAAATACACAGAGCGGCTGATGTGTTTTGGAGAATGCGCCAGAGGAATGAAAGCCAGCTGCGCTGCCTTGTAATACAGTTTGAAATTCGGGTCCCTACCCTCTGATTCAATTAAAGGGGCATAGGTTCTCCATTTAGTATAGCGTTAAACAAAGATGTTAGGTTAGGGGGTAAGCAAGGGCTCAAATTTCTTATAGTACAGATAAGTAAAACCGTCTGGCCCTGGGGACTTGCCAAATTTAAGATCTTGGATTGTAGATTTAACTTCCTCTTGGGATATGTCTAGGTTCAAGCTGTTCAATTGAGGTACAGGTATTTTGTGGACTTCTTGCTGTAGTAGGAAGGACTCTATGTCAGATCCGCTGCAGCAGGATTGGGATTAATATATGGTCTGATCGAAGTTTTGAAATGTTTCTTGGATAGCATTGGGGCTAAAGGAGGTTTGGCCATCAGGTAGTCTAAAGATACCATATATTATGTCCTCTCTTGGGGGGTAAAGACACTAATAATTCCTCCAATAAAATTCTGCTTTTTTTTTTGTGGGCAAGGTCCCTGGTTAGCCCCTTGGGTTATCTGTTAAAAAGAGTGGTGCAGAGACTGTGGGGGCTGTTAGCCTCCTTGTCCCTGTGTGGCCGTTTAGAATCCCTGCTGCTGCATGTTTCAGCTTTATTAAGGTGTAATTGTACAGCGTTTGACTCAAGTAGCTGCCTGTGCTGGGTCAGTTTGGCTTAATTGCTGGGCCCTTTTCCTGCCAAGATGGCGACCGTCAGTCCATGGGCCTCTATGTCACCTTCACTACCTTTGTCCCCACTTGTGTGCTTATTTGGGATGGCCCCCCTTTATATCTCCAGCCCGTGGCCTTGTAAGGGTCGCCTCCTCAATCTCTGAGTGTGGATATGCAGGGATGGGGCGTTTAATCAGGCCTACCTTCTTCTCCGCTCGCTGCAAGATCAACAATACCTAATTTTTCAGGCATGTGTACATGCCTAATTTTTCTGGCCTCTGGTGCTGCACTGTGGCTTCAACAACCAAACCCAAAAAAAAGGCACATAACAGGGATTAAACTGATAGGAGTAGTACTACTTAACACACCACTCATATCTGGTGTAACAGTAGTGTACATTTAAAACAAAAAAAAATTCTACTGTAATAGATTGCATAGCAGTTAGTTGTCAGCAAGCGTGTGTGTCAGACCTACAGCGTCTACTCTACCAACTTCTGCAAGTGCACAGTGCCACTCATATCTGTTGTCACAATAGCTTGGACGCATAGTACCGATCTGTCAAAACCTGTAATGATGAATGAGGTCTAGAGTAGCCTGGTTCCCTTATCCACTACAGGTTGAGACCTAATGTTTGGGTGACTCCAGACCAACACATGAGTACAAGCAGCACAAAAACTCAAAGCCGCCATCCTCCTCCTGGTGCAGCATCATAAGCCACATCAACCACTGCTGTCCTCCTTGCCCCCTCTCACCCATCCGCCACTCCGTCTCTCGCCTTGAGCAGTTCCTGCTCATCTGCCCATAGTCAGGTGCCTCTAAAGGACATGTTTGAGCGTAAAAAGCTAATGTCACAAAGTGCCCCAAAATTGAAGTGATACGACCAACAAAGCATCTTTTTCCATCTCCTGGTTCTAAAAATCCAGGCCTTATACACGCCCCCTGATAGGTGACGTAACAAGTATTAAACTGATAAGAGTAGTACTTACAAACACGCCACTCCTATCTGGTGGCACCTTTGATTGCACGCGCCGTGCCCCAAAATTGAAGTGATACGACCAACAAAGCATCTTTTTCCATCTCCTGGTTCTAAAAATCCAGGCCTTATACACGCCCCCTGATAGGTGACGTAACAAGTATTAAACTGATAAGAGTAGTACTTACAAACACGCCACTCGGATCTGGTGGCACCTTTGACTGCACGTGCCGTGCCCCAAAATTGAAGTGATGCGACCAACAAAGCATCTTTTTCCATCTCCCGGTTCTAAAAATCCAGGCCTTATACATGCCCCCTAATAGGTGACGTAACAAGTATTAAACTGATAAGAGTAGTACTTACAAACACGTCACTCCTATCTGGTGGCACCTTTGACTGCACGTACCGTGCCCCAAAATTGAAGTGATACGACCAACAAAGCATCTTTTTCCATCTCCTGGTTCTAAAAATCCAGGCCTTATACATGCCCCCTGATAGGTGACGTAACAAGTATTAAACTGATAAGAGTAGTACTTACAAACACGTCACTCCTATCTGGTGGCACCTTTGACTGCACGTGCCGTGCCCCAAAATTGAAGTGATACGACCAACAAAGCATCTTTTTCCATCTCCTGGTTCTAAAAATCCAGGCCTTATACACGCCCCCTGATAGGTGACGTAACAAGTATTAAACTGATAAGAGTAGTACTTACAAACACGCCACTCCTATCTGGTGGCACCTTTAATTGCACGTGCCGTGCCCCAAAATTGAAGTGATACGACCAACAAAGCATCTTTTTCCATCTCCTGGTTCTAAAAATCCAGGCCTTATACACGCCCCCTGATAGGTGACGTAACAACTATTAAAGTGATAAGAGTAGTACTTACAAACACGCCACTCCTATCTGGTGGCACCTTTGACTGCACGTGCCGTGCCCCAAAATTGAAGTGATGCGACCAACAAAGCATCTTTTTCCATCTCCCGGTTCTAAAAATCCAGGCCTTATACATGCCCCCTAATAGGTGACGTAACAAGTATTAAACTGATAAGAGTAGTACTTACAAACACGCCACTCCTATCTGGTGGCACCTTTGACTGCACATGCCGTGCCCCAAAATTGAAGTGATGCAACCAACAAAGCATCTTTTTCCATCTCCTGGTTCTAAAAATCCAGGCCTTATACACGCCCCCTGATAGGTGACGTAACAAGTATTAAACTGATAAGAGTAGTACTTACAAACACGCCACTCCTATCTGGTGGCACCTTTAATTGCAGGTGCCGTGCCCCAAAATTGAAGTGATACGACCAACAAAGCATCTTTTTCCATCTCCTGGTTCTAAAAATCCAGGCCTTATACACGCCCCCTGATAGGTGACGTAACAACTATTAAAGTGATAAGAGTAGTACTTACAAACACGCCACTCCTATCTGGTGGCACCTTTGACTGCACGTGCCGTGCCCCAAAATTGAAGTGATGCGACCAACAAAGCATCTTTTTCCATCTCCCGGTTCTAAAAATCCAGGCCTTATACATGCCCCCTAATAGGTGACGTAACAAGTATTAAACTGATAAGAGTAGTACTTACAAACACGCCACTCCTATCTGGTGGCACCTTTGACTGCACGTGCCGTGCCCCAAAATTGAAGTGATGCAACCAACAAAGCATCTTTTTCCATCTCCTGGTTCTAAAAATCCAGGCCTTATACACGCCCCCTGATAGGTGACGTAACAAGTATTAAACTGATAAGAGTAGTACTTACAAACACGCCACTCCTATCTGGTGGCACCTTTGACTGCACGTGCCGTGCCCCAAAATTGAAGTGATACGACCAACAAAGCATCTTTTTCCATCTCCTGGTTCTAAAAATCCAGGCCTTATACACGCCCCCTGATAGGTGACGTAACAAGTATTAAAATGATGAGAGTAGTACTTACAAACACGCCACTTCTATCTGGTGGCACCTTTGATTGCACGTGCCGTGCCCCAAAATTGAAGTGATACGACCAACAAAGCATCTTTTTCCATCTCCTGGTTCTAAAAATCCAGGCCTTATACACGCCCCCTGATAGGTGACGTAACAAGTATTAAACTGATAAGAGTAGTACTTACAAACACGCCACTCCTATCTGGTGGCACCTTTGATTGCACGTGCCGTGCCCCAAAATTGAAGTGATACGACCAACAAAGCATCTTTTTCCATCTCCTGGTTTTAAAAATCCAGGCCTTATACACGCTCCCTGATAGGTGACGTAACAAGTATTAAACTGATAAGAGTAGTACTAACAAACACGTCACTCCTATCTGGTGGCACCTTTGACTGCACGTGCCGTGCCCCAAAATTGAAGTGATACGACCAACAAAGCATCTTTTTCCATCTCCTGGTTCTAAAAATCCAGGCCTTATACACGCCCCCTGATAAGTGACGTAACAAGTATTAAACTGATAAGAGTAGTACTAACAAACACGTCACTCCTATCTGGTGGCACCTTTGACTGCACGTGCCGTGCCCCAAAATTGAAGTGATACGACCAACAAAGCATCTTTTTCCATCTCCTGGTTCTAAAAATCCAGGCCTTATACACGCCGCCTGATAAGTGACGTAACAAGTATTAAACTGATAAGAGTAGTACTTACAAACACGCCACTCCTATCTGGTGGCACCTTTGACTGCACGTGCCGTGCCCCAAAATTGAAGTGATACGACCAACAAAGCATCTTTTTCCATCTCCTGGTTCTAAAAATCCAGGCCTTATACACGCCCCCTGATAGGTGACGTAACAAGTATTAAAATGATAAGAGTAGTACTTACAAACTTGCCACTCCTATCTGGTGGCACCTTTGACTGCACGTGCCGTGCCCCAAAATTGAAGTGATACGACCAAAAAAGCATCTTTTTCCATCTCCTGGTTCTAAAAAACCAAGCCTTATACACGCCCCCTGATAGGTGACGTAACAAGTATTAAACTGATAAGAGTAGTACTTACAAACACGCCACTCCTATCTGGTGGCACCTTTGATTGCACGTGCCGTGCCCCAAAATTGAAGTGATACGACCAACAAAGCATCTTTTTCCATCTCCTGGTTCTAAAAATCCAGGCCTTATACATGCCCCCTGATAGGTGACGTAACAAGTATTAAACTGATAAGAGTATTACTTCAAACACGCCACTCCTATCTGGTGGCACCTTTGACTGCACGTGCCGTGCCCCAAAATTGAAGTGATACGACCAACAAAGCATCTTTTTCCATCTCCTGGTTCTAAAAATCCAGGCCTTATACACGCCCCCTAATAGTTGACGTAACAAGTATTAAACTGATAAGAGTAGTACTTACAAACACGCCACTTCTATCTGGTGGCACCTTTGATTGCACGTGCCGTGCCCCAAAATTGAAGTGATACGACCAACAAAGCATCTTTTTCCATCTCCTGGTTCTAAAAATCCAGGCCTTATACACGCCCCCTGATAGGTGACGTAACAAGTATTAAACTGATAAGAGTAGTACTAACAAACACGTCACTCCTATCTGGTGGCACCTTTGACTGCACGTGCCGTGCCCCAAAATTGAAGTGATACGACCAACAAAGCATCTTTTTCCATCTCCTGGTTCTAAAAATCCAGGCCTTATACACGCCCCCTGATAGGTGACGTGACAAGTATTAAACTGATAAGAGTAGTACTTACAAACACGCCACTCCTATCTGGTGGCACCTTTGATTGCACGTGCCGTGCCCCAAAATTGAAGTGATACGACCAACAAAGCATTTTTTTCCATCTCCTGGTTCTAAAAATCCAGGCCTTATACACGCCCCCTAATAGGTGACGTAACAAGTATTAAACTGATAAGAGTAGTACTTACAAACACGCCACTCCTATCTGGTGGCACCTTTGATTGCACGTGCCGTGCCCCAAAATTGAAGTGATACGACCAACAAAGCATCTTTTTCCATCTCCTGGTTCTAAAAATCCAGGCCTTATACACGCCCCCTGATAGGTGACGTAACAAGTATTAAACTGATAAGAGTAGTACTTACAAACACGTCACTCCTATCTGGTGGCACCTTTGACTGCACGTGCCGTGCCCCAAAATTGAAGTGATACGACCAACAAAGCATCTTTTTCCATCTCCTGGTTCTAAAAATCCAGGCCTTATACACGCCCCCTGATATGTGCTGTAACAGGTTTTAAACTGATAAGAGTAGTACTACTTAACACACCTTATAATAATGCAGAGAGAGGCAATGCAGTGAGAGGAGTCTGAAGAAGAAAAGTCAGAGGAGGAAGGTGGCTTTCAGGAGGTGGAAGACCAAACACAGCAGGCGTCCCAGGGGGCTTGTTGTCACCTTTCGGGGACCCTTGGTGGAGGAAGAGACCTTCAATGACATCAGTGAGGACAAGGAATGGGACATGGCTAGCTTGGTATCCAACCTTGTGCAAATGGGGAGTTTGCGGTTGTGCAAATGGACTGTTTGTGGTTGTTTGCGGTGCGTTAAACGGGGAGTTTGGTCTGTCACTGTGAAGCGGGCCTAACCCTTACACTACCAGATCGATACAACATCATACCTGATGTTTTAAAGCACGTTATTTCAAACAATTTAGGAATGTTAGGTAATTTATGCCCTTTATGGCTTAAAACCAGACTCTGCATCAACTATGTCATTTTCCATGGGAGTTTTGCCATGGATCCCCCTCCGGCATGCCACAGTCCAGGTGTTAGTCCCGTTGAAACAACTTTCCCATCACTATTGTGGCCAGAAAGAGTCCCTGTGGCTATTAAAATTCGCCTGCCCATTGAAGTCTATGGCGGTTCGCCGATGTTTGCCGGCTCGCGAATCGAAAATTTTATGTTCGCGACATCACTACACATGAGATATGATTTACTCCTATTCATTTTATTTCCACATGGTACATGCCGATGAGTATGTTTATTTAGTAAGGATTTGAATGTTGTCCATTTATTTTCAGTATTTTTCCATGTAAGTTCTTTGTCCCAGTCTATATGTAGTATTGCTGCCCTTAGCCCATTAAAGTTAGCCCTTTTAAAATGTAGAGTTTTTTTTGGACCCTTACAACTCTGTTTTTTGTATTCAATCTCAAATTATACTGTGTTGTGATCACTGTTCCCCAAGGGTTCCCCTATTTTAACATTTGATATTATATCAATATTACTTGTGATGACTAAATCCAAGATGGCCCCATTTCTAGTAGGTTCTTGTATAACCTGGGCCAGATAATGATCCCCGAGTGCTCCCCTTAGCTGAGCTGCTGGTCTCATTTATCCAGTTTATTTCAGGGTAATTAAAGTCTCCCATTATTAGAACTTGCCCATGCTTAGCTGCATTTCCAAACTGTATTAATAATTGTATTTCTTCACTTTCAGCTATATTTGGGGGTTTATAGCATACTCCCACAAATATGCGTTTAGAATAAGCTCCTCCACTATTTAGCTCAACCCACAAAGATTCAATGATGCCGTTAGTGCCAGCATAAATATCTTCTCTGGCTATAGGCTTAAATTCAGGCTTAACATACAGACAGATCCCTCCTCCTCTTTTACCATTTCCCCTATCTTTCCTAAATAGGTTATAACCATCCAGATTAACAGTCCAGTCATGAGATTCATCCCACCATGTTTCAGCAATGCCAATTAAGCCCCATTTTTCTTGTACTGCTAATATTTCTAGCTCGTCCATTTTCCAAGGCAAACTTCTTGCGTTAGCAAGCATACACTTTATGTTGCTATGGCTCTGCTGTTGTGAAGTGCCTGCCACTGTATTTGAGGCCCCTATTAATACCTCCCTACTTTCTATTCTTTCATTCTCCAATACTATACTATTAATAATTATTTAATCAATAATTTAATTAATAACTAATCCGCATATTGCAGATCAGAGGAGATCTTAACAGGTTGAACTTGATGGACTGAAAGTCTTTTTTCAAACTTAATTACTATGTAACTATGTAACTATTGTAACCCTCCCCCTTCTCCTCCCCCATGGGTAACTAATTCATCCCTTTCCCTCTCTACCCTATTTACCCCAATACTTCTTTATAGTCCCTCCCCCCCACCTACAAGTTTAAAAACTCCCCCAGCCGTTCTACCATCCTATCCCCTAGCACAATAGCTCCCTCATCATTAAGGTGCAATCCATCCCTGCTATAGAGATTGTACCCAAGTGAGAAGTCAGCCCAGTGCTCTAAAAACCCCAAACCCTCTGCACCGCACCACTTTTTTAGCCACGCATTAACCTCCCTAAGCTCTTTCTGCCTCCCTGGGCTAGCACGTAGCACTGGTAATATCTCAGAAAATACTACCTTGGAGGTCCTTGCTTTAAGCTTATTCCCTAGTTCTCTAAAATCATTCTTTAGGACGCTCCATCTTCCACTATCTTTGTCATTGGTACCAATGTGTACCAAGACCGCCGGTTCATTACCAGCCCCTCCCAATAATTTATCAACCCGATCCACAACATGCCGAACCCGAGCACCAGGGAGACAGCAAACAGTTCGATTGCTGGGATCTGGGTGACAAATTACCCTGTCTACCTTCCTAATAATAGAGTCCCCTACCACCAAAACATGTCTTTTGCTCTGCCTATTCTGCCCTCCCTCTCCTCCAGTAGAACTGTTCTTCCGGCTGTTAGAGGGAACAGCTCTATCTGGCATTGCCATTCCTGAATGGACATCCCCAACACTTTCACTCAACCGCTTATGATTGCAGGGCCCAGCTGGGGATAAAGGGTTTATATGTTTATTTTATTTTGTGTCTGTGTATTGTATTAATGTATTTAATGGTTTATTGTAGGTTATAGTGTAGTATTTGTAGTTAGTGTCATGATGGTCCTTGTGAACCGTCATGGCACTTATGTGGTTAATGTTAGGGTTTTAACAGCCCCATATGTGTCATAGTATACCCTTATGGGATTGATGGGCTTAAATAGAGGCTTATGGGGGTCTGTATTGACCCCCATGAGTGACAGGGTTAATTAGGGCCTTAAGGGGGATCTGTATTGACCCCCATGAATTATAGGGTTAATTAAGTGCTTATGGGGGTCTGTATTGACCCCCATAAATTATAGGGTTAATTACTGGCTTATGGGGGTCTGTATTGACACCCATGAGTGACAGTGTTAATTACTGGCTTATGGGGGTCTGTATTGACCCCCATGAGTGACAGTGTTAATTACTGGCTTATGGGGGTCTGTATTGACCCCCATGAGTGACAGGGTTAATTAAGGCCTTATGGGGTCTGTATTGACCCCCATGAATTATAGGGTTAATTATTGGCTTATATGGGTCTGTATTGACCCCCATGAGTTATGTGGTTATTAAATGCTTATGGGGATCTGTATTGACCCCCATGAGTTATGGGGTTCATTTTAGTTGCCTGTGTTTAATTTTTTTTAGTGCAAGTCCTTTCAGATCCTTTAAGGTCCTTAAAGGGAGGCGGCAAATTTAAAAACTTAAATGCAGCGGGATCACGATTGGTGCCGATTGGTGCTGATCGGGGACCCCCGCTGCAAGGGGTTAATGTGGGGGGGCTGCGGAGGTCCCTATGGACCCCTGCAGCAAGGTCTTAGTGTGAGGACACGTGTTTTTTTTTTTAACAGGGCCGTGCCGGAGAAGAACTGAAGAAGGATGGGACATGCTGGAAAGGTGAGTAGAATATTTAGAATGTGTATAATGTTAATTTATTTTATGTTAATGTGTTGTACTAATTTTTTTGTTTTGTTTTACCCCTAGGTTAGTGATCTGAAGGGACATCTTAAAGATAAGTGGTCTTAATTATTTTATTTTAGCCTAGAATTAGGGTTTGTATGTAGTTAGGATTGTAATTATTTTATTTTAGCTTAGAATTAGGGTTTCTGTATGTATTTAGGATTTATTTTATATTAGGTAGATAGGGGGATGCATTTGATATAGTTAGGATTTATTTTATATTAAATAGATTGTATGTTAGATAGATAGGGGGTATTTTATTTGTATTATATGTAATGTATTGTATGTAATGTAATGTATTGTATGTATGTATTGTATTGTGTATGTCTGTCTTTCCTTTTCAGGTGTGTATTTTTTTTTCTGTAGTGGGGGGCGGGGTTGTAATGTATTTTTTTATTTTCTGTTATGTAGGTTTTTTTAGGTCTGTATTGACCCCCATGAATAATAGGGTTAATTATTGGCTTATGGGGGTCTGTTTTGACCCCCATGAGTGACAGGGTTAATTATTGGCTTATGGGGGTCTAAATTGACCCCCATGAATTATAGGGTTAATTAAGGCCTTAAGGGGGTCTGTATTGACCCCCATGAATTGTAGGGTTAAGTATTGGCTTATGTGGGTCTGTACTGACCCCCATGAGTGACAGGGTTAATTATTGGATTATGGGGGTCTATATTGACCCCCAGGAATTATAGGGTTATAATTCATGGGGGCACTTATTTGGTTAATGTTAGGGTTTTAACAGCCCCCATAAGTTTCATAATTTACCCTTATGGGACTGATGGGGTTAAATAGAGGCTTATGGGGGTCTGTATTGACCCCCATGAGTTACATGGTTAATTAAGGCCTCATGGGGGTCTGTATTGACCCCCATGAATTATAGGGTTAATTATTGGCTTATGGGGGTCTTGACCCCCATGAATTATAGTGTTAATTAAGTCCTTATGGGGGGTCTGTATTGACCCCCATGAATTAAAGGGTTAATTATTGGCTTATGGGGGTATGTATTGACCCCCATGAGTGACAGGGTTAATTAGGGCCTTAGGGGGGTCTGTATTGACCCCCATGAATTATAGGGTTAATTAAGTGCTTATGGGGGTCTGTATTGACCCCCATGAATTATAGGGTTAATTATTGGCTTATGGGGGTCTGTGTTGACCCCCATGAGTGACAGGGTTAATTATTGGCTTATGGGGGTCTAAATTGACCCCCATGAATTATAGGGTTAATTAAGGCCTTAAGGGGGTCTGTATTGACCCCCATGAATTGTAGGGTTAAGTATTGGATTATGGGGGTCTATATTGACCCCCAGGAATTATAGGGTTATAATTCATGGGGGCACTTATGTGGTTAATGTTAGGGTTTTAACAGCCCCATAAGTGTCATAATATACCCTTATGGGACTGATGGGGTTAAATAGAGGCTTATGGGGGTCTGTATTGACCCCCATGAGTTACATGGTTAATTAAGGCCTCATGGGGGTCTGTATTGACCCCCATGAATTATAGGGTTAATTATTGGCTTATGGGGGTCTTGACCCCCATGAATTATAGTGTTAATTAAGTCCTTATGGGGGGTCTGTATTGACCCCCATGAATTAAAGGGTTAATTATTGGCTTATGGGGGTATGTATTGACCCCCATGAGTGACAGGGTTAATTAAGGCCTTATGGCGGTCTATATTGACCTCCATGAGTTATAGGGTTAATTAAGTGCTTATGGGGGTCTGTATTGACCCCCATGAATTATAGGGTTGATTATTGGCTTTTGGGGGTCTGTATTGACCCCCATGAGTGACAGGGTTAATTAGGGCCTTAAGGGGGGGTCTGTATTGACCCCCATGAATTATAGGGTTAATTAAGTGCTTATGGGGTCTGTATTGATCCCCATGAATTATAGGGTTAATTATTGGCTTATGGGGGTCTGTGTTGACCCCCATGAGTGACAGGGTTAATTATTGGCTTATGGGGGTCTAAATTGACCCCCATGAATTATATGGTTAATTAAGGCCTTAAGGGGGCCTGTATTGACCCCCATGAATTATAGGGTTAATTATTGGCTTATGTGGGTCTGTATTGAACCCCATGAGTGACAGGGTTAATTATTGGCTTATGGGGGTCTATATTGACCCCCATAAATTATAGGGTTAATTAAGTGCTTATGGGGGTCTGTATTGACCCCCATGAGTTATGGGGTTAATTAAGTGCGTATGGGGATCTGTATTGACCCCCATGAGTTACGGGGTTAATTTTAGTTTCCTGGGTTTAATATTTTTTAGTGCCTTTATGGTCCTTTAAGGACCCGCAAGGGGGGAAATTTTAAAATTGAAATGCAGCGGGGTCACATTCGGTGCTGATCGGGACCCCCGCTGCAAGGGGTTAATATGGGGGGGCTGTGGGGGTCCCTATAGACCCCTGCAGCAAGGACTTAAAGTGGGGACACTTAGGGGGTCCCGATGTTGACCCCCAGCATAAAGGGGGGTTCATTTTAGGTGCCCCGGCCGGGATTAGTAATAGTGTGCCGCGGGCCCTTAAAGGAGCCGCGGCAAGGAATTTTAATTTTTTTAATGCAGCGGGGGCCTGATCTATGCAGATCGGGGACCCCCGCTGCAAGGGGTTAATGTGGGGACACTTGGGTGTCCCGATGCGGACCCCCAGCATAGAGGGGGGTTAATTTTAGGTGCAGCGGCCGGGATTAGTAATAGTGTGCCGCAGGCCCTTTAAGGAGCCACGGCGGGCAATTTAAAAGCATTAAAAACAGCGGGGGCCTAATCGGTGCCGATCAGGGACCCCCGCTGCAAGGGGTTAATGTCAGGACACTTCGGCGGTCGTGATGGGGACCTCCGCATAGAGGGGGGTTAATTTTAGGTGCCGAGGGGTTGTTGGAGTACCCTCCACGGCAGGGCTTATGTGTGGGACTTCGGCGGAGGTCCCCTTTAGGACCCCTACACTAATTGATGAGGTGCAGGAGCTTGCGAGATCATCTCACAGGCTGTCACTCCCCATGTACATTTTTCCAGTGTTGATACGTACGGCCCTTCTGCGTAGCTCACACGTTGCTCGAAGCAGGGCGAATTTAATAGCGTTGTAACTTTGAGAATTTTGCAGTACGTAGGATTTAAGTAGAAGCCTCTTATTTACGAGGCTGGAATTTAATAGGGCCCTAAATGGCAGATGACATTTAATACATTTAAAAAAATGTAAAGTTATGCACCTGGGAAGTAAAAATAGCCATGCAATTTAAATTCTTAATGGAGCAAATCTAGGGGTAGCACGTATTGAAAGGGTTTGGGAGAACTTGAGGACACCCACCTAGGTAACAGTGCTCAATGCCAAGCAGCATCTGCAAAGGCAAGTAAAATATTAGCATGTATTAAGAAGGGTATAGAAGAAAGGGAAGCAAATATAATTATGCCACTATCCAAGTCCCTAGTATGCCCTCATTTGGAATATGGAGTACAATTTTGGGCACTACATAAAAAGGACATTTTAGAGCTGGAAAAAATGGGCCTCGTCAGGGAGGTGCAGCTGAGCTCCCTAAGGCACAGTGAGCAAGGGGTCCACGTCTGGAGTCCCCTATCACCCTTAGACTAAGACTAAAGAGACTAAACCCTAAGGGTAATTTGCATAAACAAAAAAAGTCAGAGATGCTAATCAGAGAATGAACTAACCTTAATAGGTTAGTTCTATGGCCATGATAAGCCACTCTGACAGACACCTCTTCCAGCTCACTTGTGCCTTCACAGGGAGAAATATCCTGTTGTAGATCAGTCTGGTCCCCCTCAAAAGAGTGACCCAGGCCCTTTGAGATTAGAAGTAAAAAGATTAAAGAAAGAAAAGAGTTATTCACAGTAAGGGTGGTTAATCTGAAAGCGGATTCGATTAGTCTCATAAACCTCCCTGCAGACGAATTGAGGATTAAAACTCAGTACTGCGGAAAAATGCCTACGGGACATGGAACGTGGAACTTTGCAGCCCTCAACCCTTTGATCTGTCAAGCCCATACCCGCTACTTTCTATTCTTGCTATTAAATTGCAAGAAAGTCCCCTGCGAGTTAGACCGTAACGCACAAATGGAGGCCAAAGCCGAACTAGGAGAGGAATTTCAAAGGCTTCTACAGCCCTTATGTTTGCTGCGGGATCAGTAAAAGAGACCCCCACTCCGGCCCCCAAATCTCCCTCTGGCCCCTAAAGCTCCACCCTGTTCCCCAAACGAATTCCTATGCCTCAGGCTCCCAATATTAACTCTTGCTGCGTGGGTTCTGATCGGGCCCCCGTGTCAGTTAACTGTTAACCCCTGCCGTGGGGGGCCCCGCTGCATTTAAAATTCAAAGTTCCGGCCTTGTGGGTCTTTAAAGGACCTTAAGGATCCCTAAAGGAACCTCGCTAACTCAAAAATTAACCCCTGTCGTGTGGTATGGGTGTAGGAACTGGGGGTGACGAGGGAGACAACCCCCCCCACCCCCCCAGATTTGTCATTGTGTGTATGTATGCATATAAAAGCTGTAAAGAGTTCAGTGTTTCAAGAGAGCTGTATCCCCCCAGAATTATTCTGGTTGCTACACCTATTAACCCCATCACTCCTGGGGATCTATATATACCCTCATGAGCCTCTAATTAACTCCATCAGTACCATAAGGGTCTATACAGACCCTTGTGGGACAATACTTAACCCTTACCATTAACACTATAAGTGCCAAGATGGTCCTCTAGGACCCTCATGACACAAAGTCTAAGCAATACACTATTAACCCTTCCCTACCCTATCACTTTCAATTAACCCGATTAGTTGTAATGTAGGGTTGTTTTTCTGGTGTAATGTAGGGTTTTTTATTTGATGTAATCTGGGTTTTATTTCTGTTCTTTTTTTAAAGGTTTTTTAATTGTATGTACTGTATTTTTTTTTTGTGTAATGTATTTTTTTAACTTTTGTGTAATGTATGGATTCCTATTTTGTGTAATTAGTGGGGTGATAGGGATTTTATTAGGGGGCTAGGTATGTAGTGTAGGGGTCAACTGGGTAGAATAGAGGGGGGTTAAAGCATAGGGTAGAGGGGGGTTAATAGGATAGGGTAGAGGTGGGTTAATAGGATAGGGTAGAGGGAGGTTAAGAGAATGGGATAGGGTTAGAGATGGCTTAATAGTGTAGTGATAAGACTTTGTGTCATGAGGGTCCTGGAGGAAGCTCATTGCATTTATAGTCTTATTTAGGAGTATTGTCCCATAAGGATCTGTATATACCCTTATGGGACTGATGGGGTTAATTAGAGGCTCATGAGGGTCTATATAGATCCCCATGAGTGATGGGGTTTATTTTAGGAGATGGGGGTACTTATAGTACCCCTGCGGCAGGGGTTAATTTTTTTTGTTAGCATGGGTCCTTTAGGCATGGGTCCTCTTTCGCGACCTTCAAGGCGGTAAATGCAAATTTTGAAATGCAGCAGGGGTCCCAATAGGCCTCCCACTGCAAGGGGTAATATGGGGACACTAGGGGGATTAAACTTAGGTGCCGGGGGTGTACGCAGCAGGGGTTCAATATTTACCTACTGCAGGGGTCCCGATCGGGACCCCTGCAGCAAGTGCTGATGTTGGGAGCCTGCGGAGGTTCCCGCAGGCTTTCATTTGCCATGCTGACAATCTCTATTGCAAATTTGTTACATGTAACCCGTTACTACGGGTTTGACTAATTGATCCTGTTCACCGCCGCACATCCACAGTGCAACAGACTGGGTTGCGGTTTAGCATCTCCAGCTCGTAGCTTGCAGCCCCTTCCAATTTAATAGCCCAGTAACATGGGGGAATTTCTAGACTGCAGCCGCTGCGGGCCTCATGTTGGAGTTACTGGCCCCAAATTTAACAATCTTTCTCACAAACTTAAATGAAAAAATCTGTTACAGGGGATACTTTTCCCATCAAAACAATAACTTAGTATTATTAATACTAGCTAATTTATAAACCTTGTCACTTTATTATATACCAGCGACATAATCTAATACATCTTTTTTATTAATTAAGATTTCAAACTTAATCTATAATGCAATTCCAAACAAACCTACATAACCATTTCCATTATATGGTCCTGGCACATTCATAAATCATCCATTTTTTTAATTATCAGTTGTCCAGTATAATTTTTCTTAAGACACTGTGGGCCTCATTCTATTAATGGCCGTAAAATGGTCACAAAGCAGCAATTCCTTGCGATTCTATGTTGCTATTCAAATAAAAGATTCTGCAGCACACCCCTTCCTACAGCCGATCGCAAGACAGGCTTGGACCTGATCAGGCTGCAAGGCCGCCAAACTAAAAAGTGAAATATAAATTAAATGCAGCAGTGTACAGAGCTGTAATTGATGGAGGACACATTGGGGAACATGAGGATGACATGTAGTACATTGGCTAGCTGGCACATCGCAGCTAGCCAGTACTGTCCGCCGGGCTTGGAGATCAAGTTGCTGCCTAGGAGTTCGTCCAAGCTCGGGACTGCAGGCTTGGATGACCCCCAAGGCAGTAACCTGTTCTCCAAGCCCAGCAGAATTGACAGTATTGGCTAGCAGCGATGTGCAAGCTAGCCAATGTACTATATGTAATCCTCATGTCCCCCAGTGTGTCCCCTATCAGTTACAGCGCTGTACAGTGCTGCATTGAATACCTATTAACCCCTAAAGATATCCAAGCCGTTCAAATCTCCCGTTGCAACTCCTTAAAGGGATGCAGCACACTAATGATTACCCCAAGCAGCGGGGGTAATTACATTAGACCCGCGGGAACTAACATTAACCCCGCCATGCTGCAGGGTTCCCATCGGGACCCCCAGAGGGTCCCCACATTATCCTTTGCAGCGGGGGTCCTGATGGGACCCCCGTTGCATTAAAAGTTTAAATTTCCCTCCCTCGCGGGTCCTGAAAGAACCTTAAAGGTCCTTAAAGGACACCTAGGTTAACCCCTTAACTGTCATGAGGGTCCTCCAGGACCCTAATGACAAAGTCTAAGCACTACACTACACTATTAACCCTAACTTTACTCGATTAACCCATACTAAACCCTATTTAAGCCTAACTGTACCTATCTAACCCTAACTGGGCCTATTTATCCCCTCTAGGACTCTTTAAACCTAACTGGACCTATTTAACCTCTTCTAGCCCTATTTAACCCCATCACTTATGGGGGTCTATAAAGACTCTATACGCTTTCATCTGAACCCATCACATAGCGGTCTATACAGACCCCAATAAGCCTCCATCTAACCCCATTATTTATGGGGATCTATACAGACCCCCCCTAGGCCTTCAATTAACCCATCACTTATGGGGGTCTATACAGATCCCAATAAGCCTCCATCTAACCTATCACTTATGGGGGTCTATACAGACCCCCATAAACCTCCTTCTAACCCATCACTTATGGGGGTCTATGCAGACCCCCATAAGCTTCCATCTAACCTATGACTTATGGGGGTCTATACAGAACCCCATAAGCCTCCATCTAACACCATCACTTATGGAGGTCTACACAGACCCCCCATAAGCCTCCATCTAACCCCATCACTTATGGGGGTCTATACAGACCCCCATAAGCCTCCATCTAACCTATCACTTACAAGGGTCTATACAGAACCCTGCAAGCCTCCATTTAACCAAATCAGTCCCATAAGACCCTCATAGGATAATGAGAACCCTATAATTAACCCATATGTGATGGGTTAGATGGAGGCTTATGGGGGTCTGTATAGACCCCCATAAGTGATGGGGTTAAATAGGGCTAGAAGGGATTAAATAGGCCCAGTTAGGGTTAGATAGCCCTAAATAGGTTAGATAGGTACAGTTAGGGTTAAATAGGGTATAGTTAAGGTTAAGGGGTTAATGGAGTATAGTTAGGGTTAATAGTGTAGTGTAGTGTTTAGACTTTGTCATGAGGGTCCTGGAGGACCCTTGTGGCACTTGAAGTGTTAACCTAGGGGTTAATTGTGTCCTATAGGGGTCTATGTAGACCCCTATTGGACTGAGGGGGCTCATTTTAGTCTCATGGGGGTCTATATTGATCCCCATGAGTGATGGGTTTTTTTTAGGTGCTGGGGGGTACTTACGTATTTTCTTAGGCTTGAATTATAAATTCAAGCCAGAGGCAGGAAATTTGAAATCCCGTAGATGCTGCGGGGGTCATGATCGGTGATGATCGGGACCCTCTGCAGCAAGGGAAGGGGTTAATGCGGGAAGCCTGCAGGGGTCCTTGCAGGGTGCACACATTAACCATATAATGCAGGGCTTCCCCATTGGGACCCCTGCAATGTGCACATATTAACCATTGCTGCAGGGGTCCCAATGGGGAACCCCATGCATTATATGGTTAATGTGTGCACCCTGCAGGGGCCCCGACAGGACACCTGCATTATAGGGTTAATCTCCGCACCCCGCAGGGGTCCCGTTCGGACCCCGGCATTATAGGGTTAATGTGTGCACCCTGCATGGGTCCCATTTGGGACCCCTGCATTATAGGGGTGATGTAGGGACACTGTAGGGACACTGCAGGGGTCCCAATCGTGTCTCGATTGGATCCCCTGCAGCCGGCTGGCGGCTTAAGTGAAGCAGCTGCAAGGGCTTCAGAGTCCTTGCGACGTCTCCAGGGCGGAAGTAAGCTACGGCCGTTTTGCAGTCTTGACAGGGGGCTGGCCGGAGCATTTGAATAGGGTCGGGTACTTCCATGAGGCCGAATCTCTTGCGACCGCGCCGGATCAAAGGCCGCAAGAGATAGCAGGGCGTAGGCCACATGCTGGCCGGAGCCCTTAGCAGCAAGGGAATAGAATAGGGAAGCAGCTTGCGGCCATCCATAGCGGCCACGCAGCTCCTACAGCTCGAGATGTCGCGAATAGGTCGCCGGCGGACTGTTCCCGGCGAACATAGCATGTTCGCGTTCGTGGCGAACTGTGAACATATGCAATGTTCGATCCACCCCCTATACTTTATCATTAAACAAACTTTGACCCTGCACCTCACAGTCAGCAGACACATTCCAGCCAATCAGCATCATACCCTGCCTTCCAGACCCTTCAACCTCATGGACAGCAGCCATTTTGGAATCATAACTAACTTGCAGTCTTACTGAGAGGAGGCTGAGTGTAGGTGATACTAATTCAATAGGGAAAATCATAGCTAGGCTACTGTACACAGTGTCCAATACAGTCACGAAGGACTCTTTTGATCTCTGCTGCAAGGACAGCACCCCAAAAAGCCCTTTTTAGGGCTATAACATTAGTCTGTTTTTTTTGTTTTTTTCTGTCTAATCTAAGTTCATTTGCCTGCCTACTAGCCAGTGTGTGCGTCAGGCTCACAACTTATACTGTGCCCAGTGCAACCAATCCAATCTGGTGGTGTACCAGCAGTTTACTTTTAAAAACCAAAACTTTTATTTTGTCTAATCTAAGTTCATTTGCCTGACAGCTAGTCTGTGCGTGTCTCAGGCTCACAACTGATACTGTGCCCAGTGCAATCAATCCAATCTGGTGGTGTACCAGCAGTTTACTTTTAAAAACTAAAACTTTTATTTTGTCTTATCTAAGTTAATTTGCCTGCCTACTAGCCAGTGTGTGTGTCAGGCTCACAACTGATACTGTGCCCACTGCAACCAATCCAATCTGGTGGTGTACCAGCAGCTACTTTTAAAAAACAAAACTTTTATTTTGTCTAATCTAAGTTCATTTGCCTGCCTACTAGCCAGTGTGTGTGTCAGGCTCACAACTGATACTGTGCCCAGTGCAACCAATCCAATCAGGTGGTGTACCAGCAGTGTACATTTAAAAAAAACTAAATTGTATTTTGTTAAACCTAAGTTAATTTGCCTGACCGCTATTCTGTGTGTTTCTCAGGCTCACAACTGATACTGTGCCTAGTGCAATCAATCCAATCTGGTGGTGTACCAGCAGTTTACTTTTAAAAAAAACCAAATTGTATTTAGTTAAATCTAAGTTCATTTGCCTGACAGCTATTCTGTGTGTTTCTCAGGCTCACAACTGATACTGTGCCCAGTGCAACCAATCCAATCAGGTGGTGTACCAGCAGTGTACATTTAAAAAAAACTAAATTGTATTTTGTTAAACCTAAGTTAATTTGCCTGACCGCTATTCTGTGTGTTTCTCAGGCTCACAACTGATACTGTGCCTAGTGCAATCAATCCAATCTGGTGGTGTACCAGCAGTTTACTTTTAAAAAAAACCAAATTGTATTTAGTTAAATCTAAGTTCATTTGCCTGACAGCTATTCTGTGTGTTTCTCAGGCTCACAACTGATACTGTGCTCAGTGCAATCAATCCAATCTGGTGGTGTACCAGCAGTCTACTTTTAAAAAAACAAAACTTTTATTTTGTCTAATTTAAGTTCATTTGCCTGCCTACTAGCCAGTGTGTGTGTCAGGCTCACAGCTGATACTGTGCCCAGTGCAATCAATCCAATCAGGTGGTGTACTAGCAGTCTACCTTTAAAAAACCCAAAATTGTATTTTGTTAAATTTTAACTCATTTGCCTGACCGCTAGTCTGTGTGTGTCTCAGGCTCACAACTGATACTGTGCCCAGTGCAATCAATCCAATCTGGTGGTGTACCAGCAGCCTACTTTTGAAAAACAAAACTTTTATTTTGTCTAATCTAAGTTCATTTGCCTGCCTACTAGCCAGTGTGTGTGTCAGGCTAACAACTGATACTGTGCCCAGTGCAACCAATCCAATCTGGTGGTGTACCAGCAGTCTAACTTTAAAAAACCCAAAATTGTATTTTGTTAAATCTAAGTTCATTTGCCTGACCGCTAGTTTGTGTGTGTCTCAGGCTCACAACTGATACTGTGCCCAGTGCAACCAATCCAATCAGGTGGTGTACCTGCAGACTACCTTTAAAAAAAAAACAACTGTATTTTGTTAAATCTAAGTTCATTTGCCTGACCGCTAGTCTGTGTGTGTCTCTCAGGCTCACAACTTATACTGTGCACAGTGCAACCAATCCAATCTGGTGGTGTACCAGCAGTCTACATTTAAAAAAAAGCAACACTTTTTTCTAATTTCATTTGCCTGCCTGCCAGCGTGTGTGTTTTAGGCTCACAGCATATACTGTGCCCACTTGCCCAGTCAGTGCCACCACTCATATCTGGTGTTACAGTCAGTAGACCACATTTAAACAAAGAATACAATTTTGACTGTAATACATTGAATAGCAGTTACTTGTCTGCAAGTGTGTGTGCAAGTGCACAGTGCCACTCATATCTGTTGTCACAGTAGCTTGCACACATAGTACCATTAATCGCAAAGAAAATGACAGGCAGAGGCAGGCCAAGCCGCAGGAGCCGTCGTGATCTTGGTGCTGTGATTCCCTTTGGCCCTACAATAATGCCCAGTGTTCAGAGGCCAGTTACCCAGAACTCAAAAACTTCGGAGGACATAGTTGACTGGCTAACACAGGACACCCAATCTTCTACAGCTTCCGCTCGGAACATTGACGCACCATCATCCTCCAGCTTAGCTTCCAGCACCTCTCAAGTTACCACTCGCCCGCCTGCCGCCACCACCAACACTTGTACCACAGCCGCTTCAATTGATCAGTCAGAAGGGTTATTTACACATCAGTTTGAAGAAATGAGTGCTGCGCAACCATTATTGCCAGAGGGTGTAGATAACAGGGATATGTCTCAGTCAGGCAGCATTACACACATGTACGTACGGTGTGATGATGATGATGATGTACCCGCTGCTGCTTCCTTTGTTGGGTTGTCAGATACAAGTGAAGTGGTTGATGATGATGACGTTGTGTCCGTGGATGTCACGTGGGTGCCCGCTAGAAGAGAAGAAGAACAGGGGGAAAGTTCAGATGGGGAGACAGAGAGGAGGAGGAGACGAGTTGGAAGCAGAGGGAGGTCATCGCAAGGAGCTAGTGGCACAGTCAGACAGCATGCATCGGCACCCGGGGTCAGCCAGACAGCACGCCAATCAACGCATGCTATTGCCACCACCTGAACGCTGTCAATGCAGAGCTCAGCAGTGTGGCACTTTTTTTGTGTGTCTGCCTGTGACAACAGCAATGCCATTTGCAAATTGTGCCAAAAGAAACTGAGTCGTGGGAAGTCCAACACCCACCTAGGTACAACTGCTTTGCGAAGGCACATGATGTCACATCACAAACGCCAATGGGATCAACACCTGAGTACAAGCAGCACACAAACTCAAAGCCGCCATCCTCCTCCTGGTCCAGCATCTTCATCCACGTCAACCACTGCTGTCCTCCTTGCCCCCTCTCAACCATCCGCCACTCCGTCTCTCGCCTCTAGCTGTTCCTGCTCATCTCCCCACAGTCATGTGTCTGTCAAGGGCATGTTTGAGCGTAAGAAGCCAATGTCACAAAGTCACCACCTTGCCCGGCATCTGACAGCTGGCTTGTCTGAACTCTTAGCCCGCCAGCTTTTACCATACAAGCTGGTGGAGTCTGAGGCTTTCAAAAAAATTGTAGCTATTGGGACACCTCAGTGGAAGGTACCCGGCCGAAATTTCTTTGCACAAAAGGCAATCCCCAACCTGTACTTGATTTTGCAAAAGGAAGTAATGGCATGTCTGGCACACAGTGTTGGGGCAAGGGTCCATCTGACCACTGATACCTGGTCTGCAATGCATGGCCAGGGCAGGTATATCACCTACATTGCGCATTGGGTAAACCTGCTGACGCCTGCCAAGCATGGAATGCGTGGCTCTGCAGAGGAGTTGGTGACACCGCCACGACTTGCAGGCAGGCCTGCTGCCTCCTCCTCTACTCCTCCTACTCCATCCTCTTCCATAACCGCCTCAGCTGAGTCCTCTTCTGCTGCTGCGTCTTGCTCCCCATCAACGGCACCCCCCCCCCCCCCCTAGCTCCCCAGATACTATTCCACATCCCGGATACGGCATTGTCACGCCGTCTTGGGGTTGACTTGCCTGAAAGCAGAGAGTCACACCGGGCCAGCACTCCTGTCCACCCTGAACGCACAGGTGGATCAATGGCTGACTCCGCACCAACTGAAGATTGGCAAAGTGGCTTGTGACAACGGAAGAAATTTGTTGGCGGCATTGAATTTGGGCAATTTGACACATGTGGCGTGCATGGCACATGTGTGTAATCTGATCGTATAACGCTTTGTGCACAAGTACCCAGGCTTACAGGACGTCCTGAAGCAGACCAGAAAGATGTGTGTCCATTTCAGGCGTTCCTACACGGCCATGGCGCACTTTTCAGATATCCAGCGGTGAAACAACATGCCAGTGAGGCGCTTGATTTGTGACAGCCCCACACGTTGGAATTCAACACTCCTAATGTTCGACCACCTGCTCCAACAAGAGAAAGCCATTAATTAGTATTTGTATGACCGGGGTGCTAGGACAGCCTCTGCGGAGCTGGGGATTTTTTTGCCACATTACAATGCCTTTAGGCTCTTGCGTCCTTTTGAGGAGGTGACAAACCTTGTCAGTCGCACAGAAGGCACCATCAGCGACATCATAACATTTATTTTCTTCCTGGAGCATTCCCTGCAAAGAGTGTTGGATCAGGCCGTAGATGAGCGTGATGAAGAAGTGGAAGAGTTGTGGTCACCATCACCACCAGAAACAGCCTTATCAGCAACGTTTGCTGGACCTGCGGCAACGCTGGAGGAGGATTGTGAGGAAGAGGAGTCAGAGGAGGAATGTGGCTTTGAGGGGGAGGAGGAAGACCAATCACAACAGCCCTCCCATGGTGCTCGTTGTCACCTATCTGGTACCCGTGGTGTTGTACGTGGCTGGGGGCAAGAACATACCTTCAGTGAGATCACTGAGGACGAGGAACGGGACATGGGTAGCTCGGCATCCAACCTTGTGCAAACGGTATAAGCAGAAAGTACCTGAAATGTTACCAAATTACTGCAAAGCAGAAAGGATGCAGCAGTTCCAAATGTAATTAAAAAGTATGCTTTACACTGCGTATAAGGGTGATGTCACAGCACAACTGGAATCTAACAGGGGAAGAGGTGAAAGTAATCCTCCTCCTCCCACGACCACAGCGGCAAGGACAGGACGTTTAAAAGACGTGTTGTTGATGGAGGACATGCAGAGCTTTTTCAGTCCTTCGTATCGCCACAGCCCTTCGGGATCCACCCTCAGAGAAGGACTCGACCGACAGGTGGTAGACTACCTCGCTTTAACTGCAGATACCGACACACTGAGGAGCGATGGACCCCTTGACTACTGGGTGTGCAGGCTTGACCTGTGGCCTGAGCTATCCCAATTTGCCATAGAACTTCTGGCCTGCCCCGCTTCCAGTGTCCTGTCAGAAAGGACCTTCAGTTCAGCAGAAGGTATTGTCACTGAAAAGAGAAGTCGCCTAGGTCAAAAAAGTCTAGATTACCTCACCTTTATAAAGATGAATGAGGGATGGATCCTGAACGGACTGACACTGGGCGATTCATTAGACTAAAAAAGGGCTGATGAGATGAGCTGCCTTGAGCTAAAAATGGTCCACAAGCTGCAGTATTTTATCTTTGAATGCCACCAACTAGGGTTCAAGACGCAATGTTTTAGGGCAGTTTCTGCCTGGGAAACAAACGTAAATTTTTCTGGTCGCTGCAACAGCAGCGGCTGCAACAATACCTAATTTTTGATAAGTGCACGCATCCCAAGGAGTCAGCGCTCGTCGGCATGTATCAGCTCTCTAATTCCAACAGTTATCAAAGTAACAGATGGAGCGATCAAAGGAACCAGTCTATAACTGATTAAATGAGCAATTCGCAGTTTCACTGTACCGGCTGTGTGTATTTAAACGTGCATGGCTTAATCTTTGAGGCAGGATCAACCAGGTAGCCCGACGAGGGGGCGCCCCCCCGGCCCTGTGACAGTAGGAGGACCGACCCAGCATCTTTTTCCATCTCCCGGTTCCAAAAATCCTGACCTTATACATGCCCCCTGATAGGTGATGTAACAGGTATTAAACTGATAAGAGTAGTACTTACAAACACGCCACTCCTATCTGGTGGCACCTTAGATTGCAAGCGCCGTGCCCCAAAATTGAAGTGGGAGGACCAACCAAGCATCTTTTTCCATCTCCCGGTTCCAAAAATCCAGGCCTTATACACGCCCCCTGATAGGTGACGTAACAGGTATTAAACTGATAAGAGTAGTACTTACAAACACACCACTCCTATATGGTGGCACCTGAGATTGCACGCGCCGTGCCCCAAAATTGAAGTGGGAGGACCAACAAAGCATCTTTTTCCATCTCCCGGTTCCAAAAATCCAGGCCTTATACACGTCCCCTGATAGGTGACGTAACAGGTATTAAACTGGCTAGAGTAGTACTACTTAACACATCTTATAATAATGCAGAGAGAGGCAACGCAGTGAGAGGAGTCTGAAGAAGAGGAGTCAGAGGAGGAAGGTGGCTTTGAGGAGGTGGAAGACCAAACACAGCAGGCGTCCCAGGGGGCTTGTTGTCACCTTTCGGGGACCCTTGGTGTTGTACGTGGCTGGGTGGAGGAAGAGACCTTCAATGATATCAGTGAGGACAAGGAACATGGCTAGCTTGCTATCCAACTTTGTCCAAATGGGGAGTTTGCGGTTGTGCAAATGGATTGTTTGCGGTTGTTTGCGGTGCGTTAAATGGGGAGTTTGGTCTGTCACTGTGAAGCGGGCCTAACCCTTACACTACCTGATCGATACAACATCATACCTGATGTTTTAAAGCACGTTATTCCAAACAATTTAGGAATGTTAGGTAATTCATGCCCTTTATGGATTAAAACCAGACTCTGCATCAACTATGTAATTTTCAGTGGGAGTTTTGACATGGATCCCCCTCCGGCATGCCACAGTCCAGGTGTTAGTCCCCTCAAAACAACTTTGCCATCACTATTGTGGCCAGAAAGAGACCCTGTGGGTTTTAAAATCCGCCTGCCCATTGAAGTCTATGGCGGTTCGCCGGATTCGCCGGTTCGCGAACATTTGCGGCAATTCGCGTTCACGGTTCGCGAACCGAAAATTTTATGTTTGCGACATCACTACCTACAGCCAATAATAGAATGAGGCCCTGTGTCTCCCTCTGATGTCATATATTACCTAATGATTATTAATCTAATAGAAAAATTATTCAAATAAAGTATTATTACATTTGCTTAAGTATATAAAGTGACAATTAAAACATTGCTCAGTCTCCCCAGAATTACCCTCTATCTGTTAGATTCAAACCATTGTAACAGTGAGACATCTTACTTGTGTTTTCCAACTAATCTGGTAACTAGTTTATACTCTTTATAAAAGAGTTTGTTTTTGTGTAGCGTGGTGACTGGGGTTCAGATTTAACCTTTCCCTAATGACAAAAAAGAAACTAGAGGTACTCAATCAGAGATCAAATTGACCTTAGTAGGTCAGTTCTTTGGACATTTAAAGGGAATCTGGGAGCAGCCTCTTTTAGCTCAAGTGTGCCCTTTACATGGAGAAATAGTAGAAAATTGGAAATGTTATTGCGAGAATAAATAACAATGTTGTAATTAAAACAATCAAGGTATACCCACTAAATAATAACCAATGTATCTTATATATAGAAGAGGATTGTTCCAGAGTGATATACAAGGGTCGTTAGACAAAAAGGAATGCTTCAATTATCTGTACATGAAAAACACCATACTACTCAAATTTCTAAATTCTATATAGCAGATACGGAAATCCAGAGAACCATGCAATCAATCCAAATACAGTAGACTCTCAGTTATCCATCACCCATGGCGGTTGGTAGATGCTGGATAAATGAGTTACCATTAAAAGAGGCCTAGATTGGCTGCACATAGGATGCTCTTCTAAGTATATTTGTCAGTGAGGACTGTTCTAGAAGCAGCAGCTTGCACTCCTCACTTACACACAGGTACGTTTGATTTGAGGGTGCGGTGCTGAACCCGGGGAATGTAACGTCAAAACTGCACTGGCTCCGTCACTCATGTCTGCTTCCAGGTAAAACTGAATTGCAGAGACATACAGTGAATGAAATCTAGTTGCCTGTAAGCATTTTGTGGCATAACAACCTGGCTCCTGGAATTTGTTGAGCCCTGTAAAAATATATTTTTATTTAAAGTACAGTATTCAATTTTGTTCTGGTTGTTTGAGAGTTCTGGTTGCTTGAGTTCTGGTTAACCAAGAGTCTACTGTACAATAAATAGAAAAAGAAAAGGAAAACTAAATCAACACAAACAATAATTATAGGACTCAAGCCTCAAAGAAAACCCCAGTGGTTGGTGTTTAGTGGCAGAAGAGCCACAATTACAACAGATCTTACTAATACCTTACCACTAAAACAAAAAAAAAATATATATATAATTACTGCATACATAGTCTTGTAACATGTAATATACTGTAATTGGGGGGAGGGATCAACCAAATAAGCAAAAATGATGCCACTAAGAGAGGGACCATAGCCACAAAGTGTAACAGGCATAAGGCTTAAAATGTGAATCCTGATTATACTTCTTGGAACCTGTAAGCAATCCTCATATAAATTGTGTAATTACATGATTACCTTGATGTAAAGTTAAAACCACCAATAAAAACAAAAACAAGCCATTTACTGCAACGTTATCATATTCACTGTATAAGTATGTGAAGGACTATATTTAACCACAGGCTGTAACAACCCCAATATACCCCATGCTGGTTATAATTTCAGGGGTTGCCTGTTAGTGAACCTCACAGTAAAATGAAAGTACAAAATAAAAAATAAAAAAGATACTTAGTGCAGGATCAGCTCAAAAAGGATTTTTAGTGGAAATGCCTTGACTGTTTTAACTACATCATTGTTCTTTATTCTTGCAATAATATTTCCAATTTTTAGTAAAATAGTTATTTTATTGGGGTAAAAAGGAAATTAATGTTAATGTTATGAATGCTTCTAAATTACTTTTACCCAATTACCCAATAGAGTGATCCAGCGCCAAAATACCAGGCAATTCTACCCTGATCAGAAGAAACAGCAAACCCCAGACGTACGTTTTGGCTTTAATTGGGTGTAGCTGAACTCCCTAAGATACAGTGATCAAGGGGTACATTTGAATAGAAATTTTAAGTGAAAGTAAATTTAAAGTGATTCAGAAAAGTACAATGTATTGCAGAAATGGAAATTACTGATAAACATAACTGCAAATGGGTGTCATTAAAAGTCTAAGAGGAAGTCTCTTAAAATGGCTATAAACATATGTATAAACTAACTGTAAGATCCACTCTTTGATGTAAAATAATCTAATAGAGACACCATTTGCAATTATAGTTATTTTTATGTGTACTTTTCACTTCTGCAATAAATGGGATTGTTTCAGTACCACTTTAAATGTCACAATATGTATGTAACAGGCACAATGCAGTAGAAGCGTTAAAAATAACCTACTCATGTAAAGATTATTTTTACATTTACCTTGACGCTAGAAAAATAATTTGTATATGTCCTGAGGTGACATTGCTCAAATCGTGAATTGGGATCATTGAGGTTGGTATGTTGTCACAGATTATAATACATATGTACATCAGACACTAAAACTATACCAAGAATTATTTGTTGTGCACGGCGAAGTCAACCACATTTGTCCACAAATGAGAAATTATTTATATTTACATATGCATTCTCCTAACTACATAAACACTAATTCAAGTTAATGTGTTGGCGCAACTTCACAAAAATATCACATATATAGTTGTGAGCATGCGGGTCCGTGCTAAAGTCGCGCTCCTTGCCAGCAACTGCGGACATCGCAAAGTTTATGGACTTCCGAGAAACAAATACGAGAGGCGGAACTTAGAAAACACATTACTACCTCACAAAAATACGACCATACCGCCCCAAAACCCGCGCACATGAAAACATTAAAAACAATAAATACACACAACAAATACATAAAAAGCTCACCTACAGCAAGGGGGGGCACCTAGGACCTTAAAAACTGAAGCTACACCTCAATTTCACTCGAAATACAAGAGTTTAGACACCCGAAAATCCTTTAAGCGAGAGAAAAAATGGCTGCCGAAAAACGAAAACAAGGCTACAGGACTCTAAAGATGCAAAACACCACCAAACACCTACAGATTTTCCCGAAAACAGACGCGCACCACACATTGGGTGCCATTTTACAACACTAACTTACACAATGTGGAAGTACACAGCTACCCTAACGGATTTTCCTTGCGCACGCACACTATTTACACTACACACTGCACACATTGCTGACACTTACACAGCAGCTCCACAGCCCTCAAAACACACATTGTATGCTGCAGCAAGATCAAACAGATTGCCAGCTCTTCTGCACAATGCTTCCTGCAGATATTACTTCAAAATAGGTAAAGTATATTCATGTATTATTTTATTAATTATTTCATTAGCATTAGCAAAAAAAAAATGCTCATAGCACACAAACAACCCACAGCCTCGCAATGAGTGCCAAAGGCATCTTGAAACACCAACAAAATTTACCGCCCTTACAATCTTATCATTTTTTGACGGGCAAGTCGCTAGTATATCATAACTATAAAGAAGAAATGAGTTAAACAGATATACACCGTGCAGCATATAATTATCCAAATGTTATTGATTTTGTTTTAAAACATATTACATTATCTAAAATGATATACATAGTTACATAGTTACATAGTTACATAGGGCTTCATTCTATTATCGGCCGCAGCCGTTGCGGGGCCGCAAGGACCGGCCGCAAGCTATTTGGCTATTCTATTCCCCTCCGGCCGGGGATTCCGGCAGGCTTGCGGCCGGTGCCTTGCTATCTCTTGCGGCCGCTCGCGCCGGAGGAAATCCTTTGATCTAAAACGGCCGCAAGGATATCGGCCGTAAAAAAATCCTATTTGCAATTCAATTGCTCCGGGAACCCTGTCTGCAAGGCTAAAACCGAGCCGCAGCTTACTTGCAGGAAAGAGGTCCCGCTAGCACCAATTAAGCACGAAATATAGCCCAAATAAAGCCATCCTGCACTTTGAGAAGACTATAAAGTGATTTTCGGTGTTAGCAAAAATAGCACAAAATTCCCCTATACTCAAATCCGTAAAATATATTTTTTTTAATATATGTCAAATATCCATGTAAAAAGTCCAGAGGGCTTGGAGCACCTCAGACCCGCCCACGCCGCAGCCGGAAAATAAACAGTTAATTTAAACTCGGGTTTGGGCTGATGTGCAAGCTTGAGAGTGAGTTACTTTTAATCCTCATGTCCCCCAATATGATCCCTAGCATTTACAGAGCTTTACAGAGCTGTCTTGAATTTATTTTTGACTTTTTAGATTTCAGAGCTTACGGCCGGTTGCAAGATTTACGGCCGGTCGTAAGAGGAGATCCTTGGGGGCCGTTTAATTGAATTGCGAGGTAACGGGACCCCCACAAGGAATCGCAGCCTTACGGACGATTTACAGCCGATAATAGAATGAGGCCCATAGTGATTAAGGTTAAAAAAAGACTTTCAGTCCATTAAGTTCAATCTGTTAAGATCTCCTCTGATCTGCAATATGCGGATTAGTTATTAGTTAATTAGTTGTTAAATAATTATTAATAGTATAGTATTTGAGGATAAATAAAGAATTAGTCCATCAAGTTCAACCTTTTTAGATCTCTATTGATCTTTTTAATATGTGGACTATTTATTATTAATTGTTAATTGATCCAGAGGAAGGCAAACAGAAAAAAAAAAAACATTGAAACTTTGCCAATTGTCTCATAAGGGGAAAAAAAGCAAAATTCCTTCCTGACCCCAGAAACTGGCGATCAAATTTCTCCCTGGATCAATATCCCTTCGCTAGTTATCTAGGATAGCCTTGAATGCCCTCTTTATTCAAAAATATATCTAACCCCTTTTTGAAGTTGTCTATCGAATTCGCTGTCACCACCTCCTTTGGTAGAGAATTCCACAGTTTAACCACCCTAACTGTGAAGAACCCTTTTCTTTGTTTAAGGTGAAATCTTTTTTTCTCTAACCTCAAAGGATGTCCTCTTGCCAGTTGAAAATCTCTTGCTATTAAAAGTTCACTTGCCAAAGCCTTATATTGACCCTGGATGTATTTAAATAAGGTAATCATATCCCCTCGTAGACGCCTTTTTTCTAGCAAAAATAAGTTTAATTTGGTTAGTCTTTCTTCATAGTTTCATTCCCCTTATTAGTTTTTTTCCCTTCTCTGTACTTTTTCCAGCTCTAAAATGTCCTTTTTATGAAGTAGTGCCCAAAATTGTACTACATATTCCAAAAGAGGGTGTACCAGGGATTTGTATAGTGGTAGAACTATATTTGCTTTCCTTGCTTCTATACCCTTCTTGATAAATGCTAATATTTTACTTGCCTTTTTAGCTGCTGCTTGGCATTGAGCACTGCTACCTAGGTGGTTGTCCACTCCCAAATCCCTTTCAATATCTGATACCCCTAGATTTGCTCCATTAAGATTATAAATTGCATAGCTATTTTTCCTTCCCAAATGCATAACCTTACATTTATTTGTATTAAACCTTATCTGCAAAAATGGAGACACTACTTTCGAGTCCTACTTCTACGTCATTAATAAATATGTTAAAAAGGAGAGGACCTAATATTGAACCTTGAGGAACCCACTTATCACATTAGTCCAATCGGAGTATGTTCCATTTACAACAACCCTTTGCTTCCTGTCTTTTAGCCAGCTCTCGATCCATGAGCAGATATTTACTGCAATTCCTGTATCCCTTAGTTTGCTCACTAGTCTTCCATGTGGCACTGTATCAAATGCCTTTGAAAAATCCAAAAAGACTACATCCACTGAGTTGCCCTGATCCAAGTTCCTACTAACCTCCTCATAGAAACTAATTAGATTGGTCTGACACGACCTATCCTTCATAAATCTGTGTTGACTGCTACCTATGATCTTGCTCAAATAGACGTATTCTTTTATTCTGTCCCTTATTAACTCTTCTAAAAGCTTCCCAACTACAGATGTGAGGCTCACTGGTCTATAATTCCCCGGATTTGCTCTTGATACCTTCTTAAATATAGGTATCACCTCTGCTTTTTTCCAGTCATCCGGTAGAGACCCTGTCGTAAGTAAGTCTTGAAAGATTAGATATAATGGTTTGGCTATTACAGAACCCAGCTCACTCAGTACCCTTAGATGTATTCCATCAGGACCTGGGGCTTTATTAACATTTATTTTCTCCAATCTCTTTTGGAATTCTTCCTGCGTTAACCAATTATTTAGTGATGGTAGTGTAGCCCCATTATGTTGCGGTGTCCCAACCACTGGTACCTCCCTTGTGTATAACGAAGAAAAGAACCTATTTAGCTCATCTGCCTTTTCCTGGTCACTAATTATCAGATGGCCTGTGTCACATTGTAATGTTCCTATAGCTTACTTCCTCACCTTCTTCCCATTAATATATTAAAAAAATATTTTAGGGTTAGTCTTACTTTCCTTTGCAACTGACTTCTCATTTTCAATTTTAGCCAGTCTAATAGCCCTTTTGTAAGCCTTGTTGATTTTCTTATAGTCACATAAAGCTGCCTCTGTTCCCTCCTTCTTGTATAATTTAAATGCATGTTTCTTTTTCCTCATCATGATCTTTAAGTCATTGTTAAGCCACATGGGATATGATTTACTCCTATTCATTTTATTTCCACATGGTACATACCGATGAGTATGTTTATTTAGTAAGGATTTAAATGTTGTCCATTTATTTTCAGTATTTTTCCCTGTAAGTTCTTTGTCCCACTTTATATGTAGTATTGCTGCCCTTAGCCCATTAAAACTACACCTTTTAAAATTTAGTGTTTTTGTTGGCCCCTTACAACTCTGTTTTTTTGTATTCAATCTCAAATTATACTGTGTTGTGATCACTGTTCCCCAAGGGTTCCCCTTTTTTAACATTTGATATTATATCAATATTACTTGTGATGACTAAATCCAAGATAGCCCCATTTCTACTAGGTTCTTGTATTACCTGGGCCAGATAATGATCCCCGAGTGTACTCAAGAACCTGCTCCCCTTAGCTGAGCTGCTGGTCTCATTTATCCAGTTTATTTTAAGATAATTAAAGTCTCCCATTATTAGAACTTGCCCGTGCTTAGCTGTATTTTCAATCTGTAACAATAATTGTATTTCCTCGCTTTCAGCTATATTTGGGGGCTTATAGCATACTCCCACAAATATGCGTTTAGAATTAGCTACTCCACTATTTAGCTCAACCCACAAAGATTCATTGATGCCGTTAGTTCCAGCATAAATATCTTCTCTGTCTATAGGCTTAAATTCAGGCTTATCATACAGACAGATCCCTCCTCCTCTTTTACCATTTCCCCTATCTTTCCTAATTAGGTTATAACCATTCAGATTAACAGTCCAGTCATGAGATTCATCCCACCATGTTTCAGTAATGCCTATTAAGCCCCATTTTCTTTGCTAATAATTCTAGCTCAACCATTTTCCCAGGCAATTTCTTGCATTAGCAAGCATACACTTTATGTTTCTATGGCTCTGCTGTTGTGAAGTGCTTGCCACTGTATTTAAGGCCCCTATTAATACCCCCCTACTGTCTATTGTAACCCTCCCCCCTCTCCTCCCCCATGGGTAAGAGAAGTTACATATTTACATAGTAATTGATGTTGAAAAAAACACTTTCAGTCCATCAAGTTCAACCCTTTAATATTTCCTCTGATCTGCAATATGCAGATTCGTTGTTAATTGATCCAGAGGAAAAAAAAAACAAGAAAAAAAATGAATTCCTTTCTGACCCCAGATACTGGCGATCAGATGCCTCCATGGATGAATACTCTCTCTCTAATTAACCAGAATAACCCTGAATGCCTTTTTTAATTAATAATATATCCAGTCCCCTGTTATTTTTTGAAGCCGCTGTTACCACCTCCTTTGGTAGAGAATTCCATAGATTAACTACCCTTGCTGTAAAGAACCATTTTCTTTCGTTATGGTGGAATCTTTTTACTTCTAACCTCAAAGGATGTCCTCTTGTCAGTTGAAAACCTCTTGGCACAAAAAGCTCACTTGACAAAGCTTTATACTGACCCTAGATGTATTTATGTAAGGTAATCATATTTCTTCTTAGAAGCCTTTTTACTATAGAAAATAAGTTTAATTTGGTTAGTCTTCCTTCATAACTTAGCCCCTCTATTCCCCTTATTAGTTGTTTAGCCCTTCTCTGTACAGCTCTAAAGTGTCCTTTTTATGAAGTGGTGCCCAAAATTGTACTCCATATTCCAAATTAGGGTGTACTAAAGATTAGTATAGTTGTAGAATTATATTTGCTTACCCTGCTTCTATACCCTTCTTAATACATGTTAATATTTTACTTGTCTTTGCAGATGCTGCTTGGCATTGAGCACTGTTACCTAGGTGCTTGTCTACAAGTACTCCCAAATCCCTAAATATCTTATACCCCTAGATTTGCTACATTAAGATTATATATATATATTGCATGACAATTTTTCCTTTCCAGATGCATAACTTTACATTTGTTCGTATTAAATCTCATCTGCCATTTAGATGCCCATTTCTCTAATTTATGTAAATCCCTTTGTTGAGAAAGTACATAATTATCTGATTGAATTACCCTGCCCCAACTTCGTGTCATTAGCAAAAATGTAGACACCACTTTCGAGTCCTACTTATACGTTATTAAAAAATATGTGGAAATGGAAAGGACCTAATACTGAGCCCCGAGGAACTCCACTTACCACATTAGTCCAATCGGAGTAGGCTTCCCAACTAAGATGTGAGGCTCACTGGTCTGTAATTCCCCGCATTTGCTCTTGCTCCCTTCTTAAATATAGGTATCACCTCTGCTTTTCTCCAGTCATCTGGTAGCGACCCTGTGGTGAGTGAGGCTTGAAAAATTAGATATAATGGTTTGAAAATTACAGAACTCAGTCCCCTCAGTACTCTTGGATGTATTCCATCAGGACCTGGAGCTTTAGTAACATTTATTTTCTCCTATCTCTATCTCTTTTGGATTTCTTCCTGCGTTAACCAATTATTTAGTGACTAGCGATTTGACCGTCAAAAAATGACGGTCAATAGAATTTTTAATGCTGTGAAAACTGTTTGCCACACAATATTGGTCTCCGACATTCTTAACCTTTTGTTTTATTATGTATCAATAAATAGAAAATTTTGAATAAAAGTTTTTATTTTTTTAACTTTCAACTTGTATTTCACCAACAGGTATATATATATATATATATATATATATATATATATATATATATATATTTTTTTTTTTTTTAAATATGAACTGTTTTAATTATCATATATGGAATAACAATATAACAATGTGTTAATTTTTCATGAATAAATATTGTAAACCATAACATCAAAGTTTGTAACATGCAACTTGTATTTAAAACAATTTTTTTAACAATAATAACACTTTGAATTGATATTTATCTATAAATAACAGACAACTATGTAAAGTTTCCTAAACTAAGTATTTTGTACAATAACATGCTTTGTAACATTCTTTTTTTTTTATAACTCATGTTAAACTAAATTGGCATTGAATCCAGTGGAAGGCAAATAATAAAAACCCCATTGAAACTTGGCCAAATGTTTTAAAGAGGGAAAAAAATTAATTCCTTCCTGACCCAATTAACTGACGATTAGATTCCTCCCTGAATCAATACTCTGTCTCAAAATTATACAGTTGAATGTATTAACAAATGCTTAAACTTGTAGTAACATACATGTTTGACTATATACAATATAGCTTGAAGTAACTTTCCACAACTTTGAAAAGACAATGTCATACAATATAGCTTGAAATTACTTTCCATAACTTTTAAAAGACAATGTTAACATGTTAAATACTACTTTAAAACATTTAAATGTAAGCTTCCAATTAAAGTAAATGGCAACTAATTGTTTTGTGGGGCCAATAATGTGAAAAGGTAACTTGTAAGACATTCCAATCTGTGTAACCACTGTTACGTGTTGTTTTTCTTTTTGATACTTCTTTGTTTCTTCTTCTTGTACTTTGTTCAAATCGCACATGGAGTTTCCTATTGGAAATAGTGGTCCCCTATTTAAAGAGTCCCAGAGACCTCTGATTTTGTCCTGGAAGCATCTGGTACATTGCAAAAGATACAAATAAAAGCAAATTGTTCTCTCATTTGCTTTGGCATTTGACATAGTGCTGCTTTCTAGAGACATCTCTCCCATTCTGTATCATCTGCTAGAAAGTTTTGATGTCTTGCAGCTTACTGGAAAGTGTCATAAACTTATGTCATTGACTGTGTGTAAATGTTCATAACTTTGTGCACAAGGAACATGTAAAAGCACTAATCTTAAACTGAAACGTTCAATGTCTTGTGGACTGACGGTATATATTCTTGAGAAAATGTTATAATTATGTTTCTTTCATTGTCTCCATTTACCATTTACGAATACATAGTGATTTGGAATGTCAATGTATAAAATTTCTCTTGCCTGAGTGTCATGACAATTTAATTGAAACCAAGCAGTAAGCGATGTTACTCTATGTTCCCTTTGTGCTAAAGCATTTGTTTCATTGCCGTCAGTGAAGCAAACAAATTGACTTTGTGGCAAATGGACAGCTAATCGATACACAGCATGTGACCGATCATGAATCTCAAATTTGAGAAGACGCCACATTGCTTCAGGAGCACTTACATAGCGAGCATCTAAATAAGAAGAAACTTCGTCATGTAATATGGGGTTATCTTTTTCATTGTCTGCACCTTGCACAACAACAGTTGGTGCATCATATCCTTTATATATATATATATATATATATATATATATATATATATATATATATATATATATTTATACATATATTTGATGGTTTTGATGGAAGTGCAAGCTTCCACATTTATGTGGGCATTGTACTTCATCAGCAAATGTGGATTGTATGGAACTACATATCTATTATTGACCTTTTGGCAATGAATAATAGCAGTTTGTCCTTCTCTACTTTTATACAAAGGGTAGCCATCACAATTAACATAAGTCTGCATTTGAAATTGTTTTGGAAACTCTTTTATGCATTTTCCATACATGGTGACTTTGGAATGCTCTCTCCACATGGGCCATGTATCATTCTATGAGTTACAATCTCATAAAGTCTTGAATGTTTTTTTGGATGTGGCAGTTTAGCACTAATCACTGAATCCACTCTATCTGCTGTATTCAATGTATCTTTTTCTTGCAAGATTAAAAGTATATGTGCTTGTGGCAAGCCTCTTTTTTGAAATTCAATGGTATAAACAAAAGACACACATTTTCCAAATAAGTGTGCTTTAGTGATATCATAAATTAAGGAATTAAGTTTGATTTTGAATACTCTTGCGACCAAATCTGGTCGGTCAGAAGTAGTTTATCCAAGCATAACATTTTCTTTGATCTCTGTCCATTATGGATTACATGTAAATGTAATAAATAAATCAGGTTTTCCAAATTTAGTGACAATAGCCATGGCATCATTGTATCTTTCTAGCATATTGCGAGGAGATCCTTGGAAAGAGAATGGCAAAATCCTTGCTCGTCCAGCAGGAATATCTCTGTTTGTAGGCAATTCAGCGACATAAACCATCAATCCACAATATTGTTCAACTCGAAGCTTGTTTTGTTGAAATTTGACAAAATTTGGATTATTTGCTTCGACTTGTAGATAGAAATCAATAATCCATTGTTGTGTGAGTTTACCCCCACATAAAATAGAATTATAATGATCCCGGACAGCAGTTTGTGCCACTTTGTATTCCAGCATTGAAATATTGTTTCTGACACAAACTTTACTATTGGGATAACTTTGCAACTGTAATTTTGGTTGCCATCCTGGCTCCCCATTTGGAAAGAAAATGGAATATGTCATAGGATCCAAATTACTGCTTAAAATATTGATGTTTATAAAAGGTTGTTCTTGATTGTGTGGATATATTCTAATATCCCCCTCAAATGGTGGTTCCCCATCATCATTTTTAAATACCATGGCAACTTCATTTGCTGTTGGTAAATTATAGCATCTTTGATTAGTATGGCGATCCCTTTTGAGAATCATATTTACTCTTGGCATGGGCAATTGATGTATTTGCGCATGTGCCAGTTGTTCTTTTTCAACCTCCGCTAATTTTTTGTATGCTTTACTATAAGGGTTGTTCGCCATAATGTTATCAAGCTGTTCAAAGACTATGGGTAAGCATTGTCTATTTTCAGGAAGCATCATTTGTCGTTCCCCAGTTTCCATTGTATCAAGTACATATAACTGTGCAAATTTCCTTTGTTCTCCTGTTTCTGGGTGTAAATGTGAAGTCCGGTGGTATATTTGTCCTTGGACTTTAAAACAATAAGTCCTGAAACATTTTCGGCTAATGTTGCACCCATTGAAGCAAATGAAATTGCTCTGTTATAAGAGCGAATATTTTTCTTAAAATTGGTGTAATTGGGAAATTTAGGATCACTCATGATACTTTTTAAATATTCTGGGAATGCGTGTCTTTCTGGAAGTCTTACCTTTCCTTTCTGACAGCAACTAATAAACTCTCCATCAGTTGGTCGTTCTTTCTAAAAATGATAGGCCCCACAAAACTGACAAAGCACATTCATTAATCCACAATAATGAGTCTACTGTTAGTGCTCTAAAGAAAGGACTATCATGACCTTCCTCCATATAAATCTCATTTGAACTGTCGATCTTCTCTTAAACGTTGTGAAGTCTCAGGGGTCTGTGCATCTCTCCATCTCTGCTTCCTTTCCCTTGCCATTCTTCTTTTATATTCTTTCTTAACGTCTGCATTGTCCGCCATTGTAATCTGTAAATGTAAAAAGATTGTTAAGAATGACATTAATTTTATTACACATATTTTTTACCCTGTCATATATTTCTAAAAATGCAAAAGTAATCTGTCTCTATCTGTCTCTCTGGTTGCGTGTCTCTCAGGCTGTCTGTGTCTCTCTGGCTGTCTGTCTCTCTGACGGTCTGTCTCTCTGGCTGTGTGTCTCTCTGTCTGTGTGTGTCTCTCTGACTGTGTGTGTCTGTGGGTGTCTGTGTGTGTCTCTGGGTGTTTGTGTGTCTATCTGGGTGTCTGTGTCTCTATCTGGGTGTCTGTGTTTGTGTGTCTCTCTGGGTGTATGTGTTTGCATGTCTATCTGGGTGTCTGTGTCTGTCTGGGTCTTTGTATTTCTGTGTCTGTCTGTCTTGGTGTGTATAGGTTTCTATCTCTGGTTGTCTACAGGTGTCTGTCTCTCTACGTGTCTGTTTGTGTGTGTCTCTCTGGGTGTGTTCCTAGATATCTGTGGGTGTGTGTCTCTCTGGGTTTGTCCCTGGATGTCTGTGGGTGTGTGTCTGTGTCTCTGACTGTCTGTGTATCTGGCTGTGTGTCTCTCTGGGAGTGTATCTCTCTGGGTGTGTGTCTCTCTGGGTGTCTGTGTGTCTCTCTGTGTGTCTGTGTGTGTCTCTGGCTGTCTGTGTCTCTCTGGGTGTCTGTGTCTCTCTGACTGTCTGTGTCTCTGGCTGTCTGTCTCTCTGACTGTCTGTCTCTCTGGCTGTGTGTCTCTCTGTCTGTGTGTGTCTCTCTGGCTGTATGTGTCTCTGGGTGTATGTGTGTGTCTCTGGGTGTTTGTGTGTCTATCTGGGTGTCTGTGTGTCTATCTGGGTGTCTGTGTGTCTCTCTGGGTGTCTGTGTCTCTCTGGCTGTCTGTGTCTCTGGGTGTCTGTCTCTCTGGGTGTGTGTCGTCTCTCTGGGTGTGTGTCTCTCTGGGTGTGTGTCTTTCTGTGTCTCTCTGGGTGTCTGTGTGTCTCTCTGGGTGTCAGTGTTTATGTCTATCTGGGTGTCTGTGCTTGTGTGTCTATCTGGGTGTCTGTGTTTGTGTGTCTATCTGGGTGTCTGTGTCTGTCTTGGCCTCTGTATTTCTGTGTCTGTCTGTCTTGGTGTGTATAGGATTCTATCTCTCTGGTTGTCTGCAGGTGTCTGTCTCTCTGCGTGTCTGTGGGTGTGTGTCTCTCTGGGTGTGTGTCTGGATGTCTGTGGGTTTGTATCTGTGTCTCTGGGTGTCTGTGTCTCTGGGTGTCTGGATGCGTGTGTGTCTGTGTGTGTGGGTGTCTGTGTGTGTGTCTGGCTGTGTCTCTGTCTGTCTGTATGTGTGTCTGTCTCTCTGTAGGTGTGTCTGTATCATGAATCGAAAAACAGAAACAGTTATCATGTGTTCCTAAAGAAGAGCTACACAAAAGAGCAAGTGACCTAATATAATACATGAAATAAAATATTTAACTGCTTCTAAGGTGCTATCCCTGTCAATGAGCAGTAACATAATGATGAATGAATGAATACAGGAATAGACATAAAATCTTTATTATTTTTTTTCCTTCTAATATACCTGTAAATTAGAGTTTTGAGGCAGGTGTAGATGTGAGAAATCTGTAAAAAGATGTAAAAATCATAATTTTTTTTTATTGAAAGACTGTATAAAATACCATTACTCAACACAAATCAATAGTTCATATTATATTGTGTTAACAAATGTCATCACAAAATCATTAACCTGTCAATTTAATATTCTGTAATGTTAATTCTTGCAGAGGAGACTCCTGTATTGAGGCAGGTGGCGATGTCACAAATTTGTGAAAAGATGTAAAAATCATATGTAATTATTATTATTTTTTTTTATAAATGTATGAATCATTGATAGTACTTAAAGTACTTGTTGTCCTTTTCATACATGCATGCAGTAAAGTAAATATAATTTTTTTTAAATGATATACCTGTGAAGGTGATGTGATTGCAGATAAAATGTTGTAGTCAGGTGGGCAGATGATCAAACTGTGAGAAAAAAAATTGAAAAAAAGGGCTTGTTAATGTTTGCTATGTTTTAATTAGCATAGCTACAAAATATAAGTAAATGCACTGCAAAATGTAAGAAAGTGATATAAATATGTAAACGGTTTGAGCACCCTATACCTTTAATACAATGAGCTTAAAGAATCAACAATAGCACTATCTAAATTCAGTGCTAAAGGAAGATATGTTTTTATGCATTTTTGACTAGAAATTCCTTTTATGAATGATCAATGAAGTAATTAATGAACATTAATAGTTTAGTAGCAAGCACAAAATTTAAAACCACTAAACATTTTTTTTTCTTTTACTAAATGTGTTATTATCACTAATTAATAATTTGTTAATTAACATTATTAATTGTAATGATGAATAAAGTAATAAATGAACATTAATAGTTGAGCATCAAGGTCAAAATGTAAGTCCAGTGAAATTTTGTTATAAACGTTATTAACAATTAATTATTATTTACTTAATGTACATTACTAATTAATGAATTAGTAAATGTTCTATAAATAGTTAATCAATAATGTAATCATAAAGTGAAGTTAGTGACAATTGTCTATTTTTTTTAAATAATTAGTAATTAATAAATTAATGTCCATTAAAAATGAATGAATGAATTAATAAACATATTTGAAATGGTTAATGATTAATACCGTGCTAAAGTACAGGTATTGCAAAATGCAGTAATGTATTTTTTTTTCTTTGCTTTTTTTTTTTTTAATTAATAAATAATAAATTAATTAATATACTTTACCTATCACTAAGAAATATCCAGCAATTAATATCCTGAAGAGCTAACAATCTCTTTGGATTTTCCGGCAGCAGAAAATGTCCAGTCAGACTGTCATCACCTGAGGAGAAAGTGTCAGCAGTGTGGCAATTGTGCCCTATATACAGGCTGCGCCGTTAATTTAGGTGGGAAAGCCACCATTTCAGATCCATTATTGTGTAGATAGTGTTAAAATGGCGGCTATATTGTGTGTTACTCGCATCGGAATGATTTTGCGTCTTTAGTAAGCGATTTTCCATCTTTAGTAACAGTCTGTTGTACTATCTCGTGAAAGTGCTACTTGTTGGGCTATGTTTTGCGTGTTTATGGTCCTTTAGCCTCGTTTTTTTTTTTTTTCGGCGACCATTTTTTCTCTCGCTTAGGGGATTTTCGTGTGTCTAAACTCGTGAATTTGGACTTAAATGGAGGTGTAACTTCACTTGCAGAGTTCCTGGGTGCCCATTGCTGTGGGTAAGTTTTTTATGGTTTTTTTGTGTGTATTTATTGTGTTTTGATTGTTTTCCGTTGTGCACGGTTTGGCCGTTAAGGTGGTATTTTTGCGAGGTTGTAATGTTTTTTTTCTCGTAGTGCGTCTCATATTTTTGTCTGCTAAGTCCGTAAATGTGCATCAGGTTTTTTGTCTGCTAAGTCCGTAAATGTGCATTGGGTCGTATTGTTGGTAAAGTGCCGTTTGTGTGGGTGTTTGAAACCACGTGTGAGGCGCCTTTGAGCCTCCACCTCCGCAAATGCGGCCCTGAGTCTTCGGTTCATTGCAGCCGACGTTGGAGCCTCCACCTTCCGCAAATGTGGCCCCTCGCTTCGCTTTGCGAGGGACGCAGTTCTTGTGAGCTCGCTTTGCGAGCTTGCAAAGCGTGACGACGATTCATAGTTTGACAACTATTATATGTGATGGTAGTGTAGCCCCATTTTGTTGCAACCTATTTAGCTCATCTGCCGTTTCCTGGTCACTAATTATCAGATGGCCTGTGTCACAATGTAATGTTCCTATAGCTTCCTTCCTCACCTTCTTCCCATTAATATATTTTAAAAATTGTTTTAGTTTTAGTCTTATTTTCCTTTGCAGCTGACTTCTCATTTTCTTTTTTAGCCAGTCTAATTAAGGTTGAAACAAGACTTTCAATCCATTTGTCCATTTCACTTCAGTATTTTTCCCTGTAAGTTCTTTATCCCAGTCTATACGTTGTAATACTGCCCTTTCCCAATAAAGTTAACCCTTTAAAAATTTAGAGTTTTTGTTGGCTCCTTACTTTTTTGTATTCAATCTCAAATGAGACTGTGTTGTGATCACTGTTCCCCAAGGGATACCCTATTTTTACATTTGATATTATATCAATATTACTTGTGATGACTAAATCCAAGATGGCCCCCATTTCTAGTATGTTGTTGTATTACCTGGGCCAAATAAAGATCCCTGAGTGTACTCAAGAACCTGCTCCCTTTAGCTGAACTGCTGGTCGCATGTATCCAGTTTATTTCAGGGTAATTAAAGTCTGCCATTATTAATACTTGCCCATGCTTAGCTGCATTTCCAATCTGTAAAAATAGTTGCACTTCCTCACTTTCAGTTACATTTGGGGTTTTTATAGCATACTCCCACCAATATGTGTTTAGAATTAGCTCCTCCACTATTTAACTCAACCCACAAAGATTCAGGAGCACATTCCCCCTACTGCAGAGAGGGCATAGCCAGGGGGAAGCTTGGGTGAGGGCCTAGCTGTCCGGCCACCACCCAGCGTCTTGCCCCTAGGGCCTGCGCCAGACCCCGGAATCTACCCACACCCCAGTACAGTCTCGGTCACGGGGCTCTTGGGGTAATAAAAAAAAGCCAGATCTCCACTACACTGCCCCTGCAGTCTGCACTGCTGCACCCAATAATGCTGTCACTGGTGTCTTGCAGGGACAAAGCACCCCCAGTGTTGGGACCGGAAAAAAGTTGAAAACCACAAGAGGTATAAGAAAACAGGTAAACGAGATGGCTACTGTTGACAGCCATGTGGTAATTGACAATGTTCCCGTAACGGCCAAGGTGGCACGTCAGACATGCCCTGCCAGGGGCTGGAAGTCAACTAAGAGAAAGAGTCCTTTGGCTTTTACTTCTACGCCAGAGAGGAGACAAAAATCCCCAACAAACTGGTTAGGCTACAGCTAAGTTTGACTGGTCCCGTCAGTAACCTAGATAGCGGGATCCCAAGGGGTACAGCAAGGCCCAACAAGATTAACAATGTCACTGACCTGGCCCATGGGTCTGTGGGTCCCATAGAGCCCCTTTGCCCTAGGGTCATCATAGCCACGGACTCAGAGTACTCCTCTGGGGGGGAGCTGACTGCCATGACATCGGGGCTCAGGCATAGGAGAACTAGTGACTGTTCCTCATGAATCCCCAGACCTAGAGGCAGGTCCAGGCGCCAAAGTGGAAAATCATGCGGCTGCAGCTGCGCCTGCTCAGGAGCTGGCAGGGAGAGGAGCCCTTGGCGGTCAAGGCAGGCACGCACTCCTGTTCGCATTGATCGGCAAGAGGGTTCCAGGGTGGAAGCTACACATGCACAATGGGAGTCAGGTGAGCAGGCTTGGGCCCCTGGGGCCGAAATGGCTGATGGGAGGGTTCCATTTCCCATGGCACCCTAGTTGCTAGCCTCCCTGAAATCCCTTATGTATGCACACCATCTCCCCATTAGTGATGAGATAGCCGGGCATGGGTAGGTAGCCTAACCGGGAATGTGGGGGGGATGGCGTAGTGACGGTACGATGAGGAGTTCCGCCAGTACACGATCTCCAAGCCGTTCGATGGCTAAACATAATGACCCCAATTTGAGCCATGCCGCCCTTTCGAAGGAACCCAGGTGGGGAAAGGAACCTCTGCCATTCCTTTAATGAAGACAGCTGCAAGTGGGCAATGAACTGCCGATTCAAGTACGACTGTTCGAACTGCGGAGGTGATCACCCACTTTCCAAATGCAATAGAGCCAAGGAAGGTGCCAGAGTCAGGGAGTCCTCTCCAAATGGGCAGGACACCGATACGGTTGGCCGCAATGCTGAAGTGGCTAGAATTCTGTGGTAGATTGCCAGGAAAAGTGCAGGTAGCTGTGCTTCCAGGATGGGTGTAAATTCCTGTGTAATCTAGCGAGTTCTCTGGGGTTGCGGCAGAAAAAATTTGGTTGGAGGTAGGGCTTGGGAGAATGGCAGGTCCATTCCCCCTCCCTCAGTTGGAGGACTTGGTAATTTCCCCTTTAAGAGTAGTGAAAGAAAGAGCCTGGAAAATTCCACCTTATACAGCATCTGTCTTATCCTCGGGGAGGCTCAGTCAATGACGGGATCGACAAGGAAAGCTTAGCCGTGTCCTACGCATCTTTCTACCAGGCCACAGGGATGATTAAGCGGGCTGGCATAGGCGTCATGGTGGCAAAGGTGGATATAGAGTCGGCTTTCCGACTGTTACCCATACATCCTCATAGCCATTGGCTTCTTGAGTGTTTCATTGAGGGAGAATACTACATGGATATCTGTCTGCCCTTGGGCTGCTCCATCTCTTGCACATACTTTGAAGCATTCAGCACTTTTCTGCAGTGGGTGGCGCAAAGTATGTCTGGCTACCACGGTATCACCCACTATATTGACAACTTTCTGTTTGTGGGGCCAGCCCACCAGGACACCTGTGGTTTTATTCTTGAGAAGATTTTGAGGATATGTCAGAGCTTCGGGGTTCTGTTAGTGCATAAGATGACTGAGGGTCCCACCATGGAGCTGACGTTCTTAGGTATAAGGATTGACTCCACGAAGATGGGATGGAGCCTGTCTGTGGAGAAGGTGTCATACCTTACGGAGGAGTGTACGGCCCTTGCGGGTGCAGGGAGAGTAAGATTGAGACTGCTGCAATCGATCTTAGGGAAGCTGAACTTTGTGTGTAGAATTATCCCAATGGTGGGGATATTCAGGAGACTGTTTTCACTGGGTACGGTGGGGGCGAAGCAGCCGCATCACTTCGGAAAAGTCTCAGGGGTGATGAAAGCGGATGTGCTTTCCTCCAGACCTTCAACGGGATTACATTGATACACCCGGATAGCATAACAAGTACCCAACTTGAACTCTATGCGGCGTCAGAATCTGAAGGTTTCGGCGCTTACCTCAAGGGCTCGTGGTTCCCTGCTGCGTGGCTGGGGACCTTGGCAGGCCTCAATAAGAACATATGGTTATGGGCAAACCACGTCCCAGGTTTGGAGAATGGCGTTACTGATATCCTTTCTCGGTTGCAGGAAACAAGGTTCAGGACACTGGATCCAGGAGCGATGCAGAAGGAGAGGACATCCCCCCAGAACTTTGGGAGCTTGGAGCGGGCAGATAGTGAAAGATGTCAGATAATCGTTGGGGATGTTGGTGGCCTATAAAAAGGTCTGGAACAATTGGAATGATTTGGTGGAGGTTGTCGGCCTTAAAGCTTCTGAGGGAAATCTTTAGGTAAGTTACTGTGGTTTCTGTTGCGGTGTGTAGAAAATAATGACTCAAGGCCTCGGTCGGTCGGCAGGTCATGGCCTTGACCTTCATGTTCAAGGTGGCCGAGCTGAAAGACCTGACAAAATAATTTGTTGGTTGCCGCGTGTTGAAGGGTATGTTCATGAGCGATAAGGTCCAATTGAGATCGGTTTGGAGTTACTGACGTTGGAGGTTACTGACGTTGGAGGTTACTGACGTTGGAGTTCTATGGCGGGAGGTGAGTAGCTCTGCCCACTTGCTTAAGTGGGTGTTGCCCTGCCACACGTGTGTGTTTAAGAAAGCACTGTGGGTGCCCTGGGTGCGGGCCCAGGGCGTGACGTCACTGACCTGGCCGGGCTCCTCCTCCAAGATTTTAATTTAACTTAATTAACATTGAATCCTTATTATGTAAATTTATGGATTAGGAAAATGTGGTTGGTTTATAAAGCTGTGGCCCGTGATACTCCCAACCTAATGTCAGTCTTTATTCTTTTAAGCCAAATGGATCATGCTGGGGTCATGGTCTTAGGAAGAGAGACTTAGTTTATTGTATAAAATAAAGCTTTCTTTATAATAGTAAAATCATGTAATACTTGTCAGTGATTACACATTCAAAGTTGTGCAAGTACACACATGGAATTAACATAGTGAGAAGATACATATGTTTATTATTTGTATTATTTGGATCTTTCCTGTTATCTGCCCATCAGCAGTGGTGGCCTGCGGACACTAAGTGGCACCGTCAACATTTTCTTCAATTTCTTGTTAGTGTGCCACTATTTTACTATGTAAAACTTATCATCTGCCACTACCCTAAATCTAACCCTAACCCTAGGAAAATTGAACAAAATTTTGGCCACGTCACTTAGGGCGCTGCTGCAGCTGGCCAGATAACAGGAAATGGCCTGTTATTTTAATCTATTTAAGAGATTTGGGTGTTTAATCTTTCCTATTCAGCTAATAAGAGTAGACACAATTAAGGAATAGAAAGTATCTACAGGGACTTCTATGCAAAAGGAATTTATGAATAAGATTAATTAAACTTCAAATTTGATTTAAATTACTATGATAATGCATATATTTTAGCCTAAATAGTAAATACAATGACATTATAAATTATGAAATTAAGAAGTGACAATGTGGTGTAGAAAAAGCAATGCAAGTAAGAAGTATGTATTTATTCAACATGTACAGCAACACTTGCATCACATATAATAGTTGTCAAACTGCGAGTTGTCGTCACGCTTGCAGGCCTCGCGAAGTGAGGCAAGCTGTTTGCGGCCTGTAGGGCTACAACTGTGAGCCTCGCAAAGTGAGATGAGCCATTGAGGCATAGAAACCTTCCGAGCTCGAAGCACTTAGGCGAAACGGGACACAACTGTGAGTCTCTCAAAGCAAGGCCGAGCCGTTGAGGCATTAAAGCCTTCCGAGCTCAGGGCACGAAGCAAGGCGAGCAGTTGAGGCATGAGAACACACGGAACTTAGACTGAAATGAGCGTCGAAAGCACTCCTGCGAGCCTTGCAAAGTGAGGTGAGCAGTTGAGGCATTCAAACACGCAGGACTTAGGCTGCTAGCAGTCGAGGAATGCGGGACTTGCTTAGGCTGCAAGGAGTTGAGGAACACGGGACTTAGAAAAAAAATATGACCTCGGAATCTCGGGGGCAAAAAATCCAACCTCGCAAAAATACGAATTTAACAGGCGAACCATGGAGAATCATGAAACATGAAAAACAATAAAAAATTAAAAAAAAACACACTCACACACAGCTCGGGGGGGGAACGCCAGGAGACCTTGGAGTAAGGTTGCATGCACATTTACGCCCAATTTGCAGAGTTTCGGCATTCGCAAATCGGCTAAACAGGAAAAAAAAAAGGCCAAAGCCCGCAAATCACAACCAGGCACGTACGAGTTAGCCAGGAATCTATGAGTTACAAAATATACCATTACAACAAACAGAAAATGCTTTACTGTCAAGTAACACATAGAAAATTGCTGCTATTTTAAAACATTAACTTAATAAATAATAACATTACGAATGTGAAATGTCGGTTTACCCGCCTAAACAAACGGTTTTGCCTTGCACACGCAGCCCTTTATACACTGCACACAAGAGCAACCTTTTATAAATCACATATATAGTTGTGAGCATGCGGGTTGTTGTTAACGCTGCGGGCTCGCGTAGCAAGCCTTTGGCCCTCGCGAAGCGCTCCTTGCCAGCAACTGCGGACTTCGCTAAATTTACAGACTTACGAGAAACAAATACGAGACTCGTGAAAATACGACCTTCCCGCCCGAAACACGCGCATGTGAAAACATTAAAAACACAATAAATACACACAAGAAACACATAACAAGCTTACCCACAGCAAGACCTCGAAAAGTGAAGTTACACCTCAATTAAAGTCGAAATACAAGAGTTTAGACACCCGAAAATCACCTAAGACAGAGAAAAAATGGTTGACGAAAAAAACGAAAATGAGGCTAATGACGCAAAATGACTACACTTACTCGCAAAACGGAACGAACGCTCCAGACTACTTCACGTAGCACGTAACACACACTATGCGGCATGTACCACCCTGTTATTACCCACCATTTTATATGAAACACACAAGTATTAGCCTCAAAATGGCTAATTTAAGGCTGGAATGCAAATACCGCAGGTGATGAACAGTGTGACTGGACATTTCACTGCTGCCGTTACTTCAGAAGACAATTACTTACCAATTTACAACTTCACAATCTGCAAATTTCAACTGAGAGGTAAGCTATAATACATTTAATTTAGTAAGAAAAATAGAAATAGAAAAAAAAAAACATTTCAAAGATTGACACCAAAGACGTCATTCATGTATACTGAGATTTGAAATACACACATATGTGTATGGGCCCTACAACAAGCTAATCTTAACTCAAACAAATTAAAGAAGTATATTGAAGTGACATTAATCCACAGGAAATAATGCCACAAAAAAAATGACACCCATACATATTTAACCTGCAGCTGAATCTTTCCCTTGTTTCACTATTCAAACAGACTCTGCATCAACAGCGTCAACCAAGAATTTGCAGAGTGGACTGTGAAAGTGGATTACTTTTAAAGAAGACAAAGAAAGAAGAAGAGGTAAGATACAAAAATACATTACATGCAGAAAAAGACCATGCTTTTCCAAAAACAAAACAATTAATATACAACCATTAACCATTAATCATTTACCTTTCTCTTTTAAACAGACACTACAAGAATACTGGCGGATCAACATTGGCAGTAGGGGACCCTCTGTCATTCATACAGCAAAAATACTTCAATCACGGTATAGTATAACAAGTAAAAACAAGAACATAAAAACCATCTTACCTGACCGCCAATGTCAAAAGTCCCCCCAAAAAATAGAAGCCTCAATACAAATTACAGCAAAACCAAAACACCACACTTCAACAAATATTGCCAGCACATGTACAATTCCAAAATAAACACACTTGCATAGGAAAAAACCTTTTAACACAACCCATAACTAAAATACAAGTATACACTATTCAAAAATAAACAATACTGTTTTATGGCCAAAAAACTACTACAGTAACACAATAATACAATTACACCAGTGGTCTACACAAAACACCATACTAATAAATTAGACCTGGCGCTGCACGCTTTCTCACACACTCTCAAATCAATAGGATTTTACACACAAGGAAGAAACAAAAAATGCTAACACATTGCTTTGCAAAAAAAGAAAACATGCTGTTGCTCAACAATAAATTCAAATAAAATAACATTTCTCTTTCTCTTTTACAACAGACACTGCTTGAACACTTTTCACACGAAGATTTCCAGCACCGGATCCAGTAATATTGAGCCTGAAATCAGACTTCCAACAAGGTATAGTACAACAAGTAAAAAAAGAGAAAACAAAATAAAGATGTTTGCTGTGCACCACTGTCAACATAAAACATAAAATAAAACAACAACAAACCAACAACTATAAGCCCCACAAATCACAATCCTTCAAGAAATATTAGTCACACATTTCAAATGTATCAACTATTTAGGTTTCAGCAACAGCAACCTTTAACAGTAAACCATAACTTAAATCTTTCAACCAAAATGTGCCCAAGATAAAACAGGATAGTAGAACAAATAGTAGTAACACATAAAATATTAAACTATTAATTCTCTGTTCAGGGCCCTAACCTACAACATTAAGCACAAAACCTAAACAGACACAGAAAATAGGATACTACAACAAATATTACTAACACCTACCAAAGAACACTACAAAGCTTCTTTTCCCACCCACACCATATAAGCCTAAAAGTAAAATACAAGCCTACTATGACAACAATCACCTACAGTAAAAATTTTAAATATCAATATATTACTACCATTGACATCATCAACCCCCCAATTCATTTGCCTCTCCTATGCCTCTAAGCCAACCCTACAAACCTACAAGATAAAAAGGAGCGACCAACAAAAAACCCACCAAAAACAACACATACTATTGTAACACTCTAAAGCTACTACATCTACAATGACCTATAATGCAATTCCCTTGGCTCTGCTAAGCCAAAACTACAAACCTACAAGATAAAAAGGAACACCAAAAAAATAACACATACTAATTTAACACTATAAAGCAACTTCATCTACAATGACGTATTATCACATCCAAACAACAGAAATGTATAATCACAACACTGTTGCACCAAAAACATTGTAGTAACAAAAAACACAAATAAGCACTTCCAAAACAAATTTAAATCACAAACTAAAATAAAATGATATATTCTTTTGATTTACAGATTAAGATGGCTGATAACGACACCAAACAGGAAAAGATAAGATGTCAAGCTAGAGAATTACAACAAAGATGGGCAAACCAGCAGACTCCAGAGCAGAAGGAAATTCGACGAGAAAAAGAACGGAAAAGACTTGCAAGCAAAAGACTATCAGTTAAAAAAATAAAAGTTACACCTAAGAAAGCAACAAAAAAACAAAAGCAATTAGAACCTGTTCCTGAACCATCACATAGCATTTCCAATGAATTACAAACTGACACTGATATATGATCTTCAAATTGTCCGTTACTTAACTCTTTAGCAATAGAGGTTCATAATTGTGGTGGCATGAATATTCTCTGTCAGTTTTGTGAGGCTTATCATTTTAAACAGGAAAGACCTAGGGATGGACAGTTCATTAGTTGCTGTCAAAAAGGCAAGGTCAAACTTCCAGAAAGAGAACAATTCCCAACATATTTACAAAACATTATGACTGAAACTACTTTTCCAAACGACAAAAAATTCAAAACAAACATAAGATCATATAATAGTGCCATATTATTTCCATCTATGGGGGCAACATTAGCAGCTAATGTACCAGGACATGGCCCTTATTGCTTTAAAGTCCAAGGCCAAATTTACCATCGTACTTCAAATTTGCTTAACTATATGTCCTAGATACAATGGAAGCTGTTGACCAACGTATGCAGCTTCAAGAAAATAAAAAATGCTTACCCAGTGTTTTTATAGAGCTTGATAAAATTATGGCCAATAACGCCTACACTCAAGCTTATAAAGATTTGGCAGAAGTAGAAAAGGAACAACAACTTCATGCAGAAAGACATCAATTACCAATCCCAAAGGTCAATATGGTGCATACTGATAAACGCCGTTATAATTTGACAACATCAAATGAGGTTGCAATGGTGTTTCAAAATGATGAAGGAGAACCACCATTTCAAAGAGACATTAGAATATATCCCAGAAATGAGGAGCAACCTTTCATTAATATCAGTATCTTAAGTACTAATTTAGATCCAATGACATATCCCATTTTATTTCCACATGGAGAAGCAGGTTGGCAACCAAAATTAACCCTTCCCAGCTACCCAAATTCTAAAGTACGAGTGTGAAATAATATTTCTATGCTTGAATTTAAAGTAGCTCAAATTGCCATTAGAAATACATTCAACCCAATTTTATGTGGTGGAAAACTAACACGACAATGGATTATTGATTCCTATTTGCAAGTTGAGGCCAATAATTTAAACTTCATAAAATATCAACAAGATATACTACGTGTAGAACAGTATTGTGGATTAATGGAATACGTTGCTGAGGTTGCTACAAGCAGAGACATGACAGCTGGCAAAGCCATCATTTTACCATCTTCTTTCCAGGGATCTCCTCGCAATATGCGAGAAAGATACAATGATGCCATGGCTATTGTCACCAAATTTGGGAAACCCGATTTATTTATTACATTTACATGTAATCCACAATGGCCAGAGATTACACAAAATGTACTTATTGGCCAAACTGCTTCTGATAGACTAGATTTAGCAGCCAGAGTTTTCAAAATAAAATTAAATGAATTAATACGTGACATCACTATAACTCAGTTATTTGGCAAAGACTTGCTAATGTTTATAGAATTGAATTTCAAAAAAGAGGGCTTCCACATGCACATCTTCTTATAATCCTTCAAGAAAAATATAAGTTGGATACTGGTGACAAAGTGGATTCAGTCATTATTGCAGAACTACCAGATCCAGAACTATATGGTGGACTATATGAGATTATAACTCATGGGACGATTCACGGACCGTGTGGAGATGTTAATCCACAGTCACCATGTATGGAAAATAAGAAATGTACTAAAGAATTTCCAAAACATTATAGAGACAAAACCTATGCCAATTGTGATGGCAATCCATTACAGTATATAGAAGAAGAGAGAGACAAAGTGCCATTATTCGTGGCAAAAACGTTGACAATAGATATGTGGTACCATACAATCAACATTTACTCATGAAGTATAATGCACACATTAATGTAGAAGCCTGCACTTCCATCAAATCCATTAAATATGTATACAAATATATTTACAAAGGCTATGATGCAGCTACTGTAGTCGTCAAAATTGCAGACAATACCGAAAGCACTGAGTTAGTACATGATGAACTTGCATCTCATGTAGATGCTCGCTATGTCAGTGCGCCAGAAGCTATGTGGCGTCTTCTAAAATTTAAAATGCACGATCGATCACATGCAGTATATAGATTAGCTGTACATTTGCCACAAAGACATTTAGTGTATTTCCATGCTGGAAACAAAACAAATGCGTTGGCACAAAGTGAGCATCGCCAAACTACACTAACTGCATGGTTTCAATTAAATTCAACAGATTCACAGGCAAGACAATTCTTATATATTGAGATTCTATATCATTATGTTTTCGTTAATGGATTATGGAGACCAAGAAAAAGCAGAGGAAATAAAATAATACCAAGAATTTACACGGTCAGTCCAAGAGACCTTGAACTGCTTAAGACTACTACTTTTAAATGTTCCTGGGGCACAAAGTTTTGAACACTTAAGAACTGTTAATGACATAGTATATGAATCCTTTCATTTAGCTACGCAACATAGAAACTTCCTAGCTGATGATACAGAATGGGAAAGATGTCTAGAAGAAGCAGCACTATGTCAAATGCCACGGCAGATGAGGGAACAATTTGCATTCATTTGTATCTTTTCAAATGCTCCAAATCCATTAGCTTTGTGGAACACATTTAAAAGTATTATGGCTAAAGACTTTATGCAATGATACAATAAGCCCATTGCACACTTAAAAGCATTAATGGAAATTCAAGAAGTATTTTTAACTCATGGATTAAGTTGTGCAAGTTTTAATCTGCCAGATCCAGATCTTATAGATGACATAAACTTTGAAGACTATGACATTCATCTACAAACAGAAAGGACACAAGAAAGACTTGCAACTTTAAATACATCACAATTGCAAGCATTTAATGCCATAAAAAATTCCTAGATGATGACATGGTCAAAGAGCATTATTTCTATCTCTATGGACCTGGTAATTCAGAAAAAAACTATCTATATAATTTATTAATGAGTTTTGTACGAGCACAAGGTCAAATAGCACTCGCATTTGCGACCACTGGAATTGCTGCACTTTTGTTAGAAGGTGGAAGAACTGTGCATAGTGGATTTAAACTGCCAGTGCCTATTTTAGAAACATCAATGTCAGATATTCGGATGACATCATTACAAGCCAAAAAACTTTAAAAAAGTAAATTAATTATAATAGATGAGGCTACAATGATGTCATGCTATGCCCTACAATGTATTGACCGTTTGCTTCGTGAAGTCATGGATAATAGTTTGCCATTTGGTGAAAAGGTAATGTTGTTAGGTGGCGCTTTTAGACAAACATTACCTGTTGTTGTACATGGAAATCGAACCAACATTATTGAAATGTGTATAAAGTCAAGCGCATTATGGAAACATTTTACCCATCTTCAATTACAACAAAAAATTTGATCAGAAGGACAAAATTATTTCAATGATTGGCTTATTAAAATTGGAGAAGGAAAAACAGAACAAATCCCAAATTTACCTGGCAACACCGTGCACATCCCACCTGATATGATTTGTAAACAAGATCTTATATTGGCTATATTCAAAACTACAATAAATAATGAGGACTATTCTGAACTTGCCAACAAAGTCATACTAACATGCAAAAATAAGGATGCATTGATCTTCAATAATGAAATATTTTAAAAAAGTAATGCACCATAAAAAAATTATCACAGTGCTGATTCTGTACTTGCTGATGACAAAGAAAGTCAGGCAAACTTTTACACTGAATTTATAAACTCATTAACTCCTTCTGGAATGCCAACACATATTTTGCAGCTAAAGAAAGGTGCAATTGTCATGTAACTTCAAAATATGAACCCAAAAAAAGGCCTATGCAATGGGACGAGATTGATTGTTCAACAATTAAAGGACCCTTTCATAGATGCTAAAATTTTAACTGGTACCCATAAAGGAGAGACAGTTTTTATACCAAGGATAGATTTAGCACCAAGTGAAAGTAGCCTCCCTTTTATACTTCAAAGAAGACAATTTCCTATCATCATGTCATTTGCCATGACCATTAATAAATCACAAGGACAAACTTTCAAATCTGTGGGTATATTCTTGGAACAACCAGTATTTGCACATGGCCAATTGTACGTTGGCTTATCACGGTGCAAAAATCCACAGGCTATTAAAGTCTACATTGAAAACAATGAAAGTCAAGGTGATTTATTAGAGGATGGATGCATTTTTACTAAAAACATTGTCTACTATGAAGTACTGTAACTTTCAATCAAACAAACACAACCCATGCCACACAAATAGAAAACAAAAGTCACAAATCACCTCAGGCACAATGTAATCCCAAAAAACAAAGCAAAAATATAGACAACTGTCGGTTTCTTTCAATAATTCATTTTTATGGCACTCAAACAATTTTCACACCACCACTATTTCCATATTAAACTCCATACAATGGCAAAACACATAGAGAACAGTGGTTACACATCGCGGACGAACGTTAATATCTTGCGTTCTCTTTTTAGAGAACCACTTTTCCACAGAGGAAACTCTATGTGCCATTTTAAACAATTACTACACCAACAAACAAAATACGTTCCAATGTTAATTAACTATGTTACTGTTTATAACGTAACAATTTTTACGAAAAATACCTTAAAGTTGGTTACTTAGATATATTACAAAGTTCATGTTAACAGCACAAGCAAGTTTTCAGACACAATGTAAATGTTATATTTCATGTTAAATATTAATCCAGGGAGGAATACGATCGCCAGTTAATGGGGCCAGGAAGGAATTATTTTTCCCCCCACTTTGATAGAATTGGCTACGTTTCAAGGAGGGTTTTTACTGTTTGCCTTCCTCTGGATTCAATGTATATTTCAGTTAACAGTTCTTAATCTACAAGTTGCATGTTAAAAAAACATTAGCTCAAGTTTACAATACTGATTAATCTAATGTGCAACTGTTCTTACATTCAAATGTTAACACTTTTACTACAAAACTCTTTAACAGTTCCTCAACAACAAAAGAAAATGTTCCAAAAATAAACATGTTTAATATAATAATTTGACTTCTTTCGACATAAGAAAAAGGTTACAAGTGTCAAATGTGTATATTACTGACCAAACAAATTTACAAACATACACATCCCATTGCCGTCATTTTTTGACGGGCAAGTCGCTAGTAATATTATAAAATTCTATTTTATGTGGGGGAAAACTCACACAAGAATGGATTATTGATTCCTATCTACAAATCCAAACAAATAATCTAAATTTTGTCAAATTTCCACAAAACAAGCTTTGAGTAGAACAATACTGTGGATTGATGGATTATGTCACTGAATTTGCTGCAAACAGGGACATTCCAGCTGGAAGAGCAATCATATTGCCATCCTCTTTCCAAGAATCTCCTTGCAATATGTGAGAAAGATACAATGATGCCATGGCTATTGTGACTAAGTTTGGAAAAACAGATTTATTCATTATATTCACATTAATCCACAATGGCCAGAGATCAAGGAAAATTTTAAACTTGCCCAAACTACTTCTTATAGACCAGATTTAGTTGCTAGAGTATTCAAAATAAAACAAAATTAATTAATACATGATATAACTAAATGACACTTATTTGGGAAATGTGTGGCTTTTGTTTATACCATTGAATTTCAAAAAAGAGGCCTGCCACATGTACACATACTTTTAATCCTACAAGAAAAAGATAAATTGAATACGGCAGACAGAGTGGAGTCAGTAATTACTGCTGAACTGCCACATCCAGAAAAATATTCAAAACTTTATGACATTGTAACACATAGAATGATTCATGGTCCATGTGGAGATGTCAATCCAAATTCACCATTTACGGAAAATAAGAAATGTACAAAAGAGTTCCCAAAACAATTTCAAATGCAAACTTATGCTAATTGTGATGGATACCCTTTATATAAAAGAAGAGATGGACAAACTGCTATTATTCATTGCCAAAAGGTCAATAATAGATATGTAGTTCCATACAATCCACATTTGCTGATGAAGTACAATGCCCACATAAATGTGGAAGCTTGCACTTCTATTAAATCCATTAAATATGTGTAAAAATATATATACAAGGGATATGATGCAGCAACTGTTGTGCAAGGTGCAGCAAAGGAAAAGGAAAATCCAATTTTACATGACGAACTTTCTAATTATTTAGATGCTCGCAATGTCAGTGCTCCGGAAGCAATGTGGCGGCTTCTGAAATTTGAGATGCATGATCGGTCACATGCTGTGTATCGATTAGCTGTACATTTTGCCACAAAGTCAGTTTTTTGGGTTTACTTGCAGGCAATGAAAGAATGCAATAGACGATGACATGCTCAAAGAGCGTTTTTTCTATCTAGATGGCCCTGGTGGATCAGGAAAAACTTATCTCTATAATTTATTGATGAATTGCATTCAAGCACAGGGTCAAATAGCACTTCCATTTGCAATAACTGGACTTGCCTCACTTTTGTTAGAAGGTGGCAGAACTGTGCATAGTGGATTTAAACTGCCAGTTCTCATTCTAGAAACATTAGTGTCGGATATTTGAATTAATTCACTACAAGCCAAAAAATGTAAAATAGTAAATTAATTGTAATAGATGAGGCAACAATTATGTCATGTCATGCCCTGCAATGTATTGATCGATTATTAAAAGAAGTTATGTATAATGATTTGCCATTTGGTGGAAAGGTAATGTTGTTAGAAGGAGATTTTAGGTAAACTTTACGTGTTGTGCCACATGGAAATAGGACTGACATCGTTGAAACATGTTTAAAGACAAGTAAACTGTGGAAAATATTTACACACCTGAAATTAGAACTAAATATTAGATCTGAAGGCTAAAATCAATTCAATGATTGGCTAATTCAAATTGGATAAGGAAAACATCCAAAAATGACTAATCTACCTGATGATACCGTTGAAATTGCATCACAAATGTTTTGCAAAGAATCACTAATATCGTCAATCTTTCTCAATACGATCAATAACGAAGATTACTCAGACATTGCAAACAAAGTCATATTAACATCAAAAAATATAGATGCCTTGAATCTAAATAAAAAAATATTAAAATTACTTAATGCACACACAAAATATTATTATAGTGCAGATTTGGTTCTGGCTGATGACAAAGACAGTGAATCTAACTTTACTATGGAATGTATTAGTTCCTTAACTCCCTCTGGAATGCCACCACATATTTTGCAATTTTAAAAGGGGGCAATTGTCATGATACTGAGAAATATGAATCCCAAAAAAGGACTTTGTAATAGCACCAGATTATTTGTGCAGGATTTAAAATATCATATCATATCATGAATGGTAGCCATAAAGGTGAACGAGTTTTTATACCAATAATTGATTTGGCCCCAAGTGAGAGTGGTTTTCCTTTTGTCCTTCAATGGAGAAAATTTCCCATTATCATGGCATTTGCCATGACCATTAATAAACCCCAAGGACAAACTTTTAAGTGTGTTGGGTATTTTTTTTACAGGTACCTGTATTTGTCCATGGACAACTCTATGTTGCATTTCCTAGATGCAGCAACGCAGAGGAAATTAAAGTTCATATTGAAGAAAACCAAAGTCAGGGTGATTTATTAGATGATGGCTGAATTTTTACAAAAAACATTGTCTACTATGAGGTTCTGTAAACATAGAGAACAGTGGTTTTATTTTGAGGATGAAATATGATGTCACTCAGGCTCTTTTTAGAGGACCACTATTTCACTTAGGAAACTTTAAAATGGCAAAAAACATAGAGAACAGTGGTTTTACATCCAGGACGAACTTTTATGTCACTGGTACTCCTTTTAGAAAATTCTATGTGCCATTTTCAGGAACTACAAAAATAACAAGTGGAAAAAAAATGACAATGTCTTGGAAGTGGCCTTTTGGCAGGATTGGCCCCACAAAACAGTTACGTTGTATTTTCTGACATTTACAGTTTAAATGTTATTATATTAAGTTACTGCTTATAATGTTACAATTGTATTTTACAAGGTGTGAAAGTTCATTCATTGTATGTAATTAAGGTTTCATTTTAGTAGAAGGCTCAGCATTTCTTGGAAAATTTAAATGTATAATTACTGAGTATCGATCCAGGGAGTAACCCGATCCCCAGTTACTGTGGTCAGGAAGGAATTCAATTTTTCCCCTTCACACAATTGGCTAAGTTGCAATGGGGGTTTTTCTGTTTGCCTTCCTCTGGATTCAATATTCAAGAACAATGCTTTTTCATAAAAATGAACTTTAAATGTTATTAGATTACGTTAATGTTTGCACTGTTAAAAAATGTATTTTGCAAGATTTGGATAAATGTTTTGTTGTATATAATTAAGGGTTCATGTCAGGAGGAGGAGGATTATTTCTTGCTACTTTGAAATGTATAATTAAATATAGAGTATTGATCCAGGGACTAATCCGATCAACAGTTAATGGGGCCATGAAGGAATTCATTTTTTCCCCCTATGACACAATTGGATAAGTTTCACTGGAGAGTTTTCTGTTTGCCTTCCTTTGGATTCAATACATATGTGGTTTAACAGTACTTGAACTAGAAGTTGCAGGTTACAAAACATTATGTAATCCTTTACAATTCTCATTCATACAAAGTTGAGCATTTGTTATATTACTCCTGCATAGTTAACAATTTACAAATGTTTATATTGTTAAAAAAGTTTACCAGTATTGAACTACAAGGTGCATGGTCAAAAGCAATATGTAATGGTTTACAATACTGATTCAGAAACTTGACCCATTGTTATATTATTCATGCATAGCTGACAATTAAAAATACTTCATATTGTTGAAAAAGAATGGTTTACCAGTTGTTGAACTACAAGTTGCATGTTAAAAATTAAACACTTTTACTATAATTGTTGTATTTCTTTGTAGATAACTTAAAGGTTAAGAGTGTCAGAGACTCACATTGTGTGGCATTACCAGCCTTAACATTTTACTGCCGTCGCTAGTTTATAATATAAAATTAACAACATATTCCTTGGTTTGTTATCTGATGAAGTCTGGTGTGATCAATGTTTCTGTCTTCAGCTGTGGTTCATAGAGCAACTATATAATATTTGCCCTTGTGCAACACAAATAATGACAGAAATTATCCAAACAGTTCTGCTTTTCACATGTTTTAACACAGTGAATTAAATATAAGGTTAGATAAGGTAAGATAGGGTTAAGTATTAATTATACATTGGAATGATAGGTTGAATTAACCCTTTAGAAACATATAACAAAATAACAAGTCAAGCTATAGAAAGCCATACACAATCTAATTTAGTTTTGCATTGCTTATTGTATATTCAAATTTGATAAGAATATCAATACATTATTAAACTTTTTCTATACTTTCATAAAACTATTACTTTTTGGGATTTATTTATCAATTTAGAAAAAAATCATAACCACTTTATTTAAAAGCAATAAAGTTCTATTTTACTCTATATTTAAAAAATATATAACTTTCTTTGTTTAAGCATATAAATAAAAAATAAAACAATACGGAAGTCCAATTAAAGAAACATATCCAAATACAATGGTATAATTAAAGGTACATCTAAGTTTCCCAGTTTTTACCTTTTTCTAATCTAACACATCAGAAGCACACATTACATTGAATCATTCTATACACGTACAGATGTATTTATTTTTACACTCCCAGAGCTGCCTACATAGGCACAGTGTACCTTACCAATAGAAAGACTGCATTTTAACAGTTTACTGATGTTCAAGCCAGCAGCAGCACAATCCAAAGATCTACGGATCTGTGCCTGGCTCCTCCTGCTTCCTTACTCCGTAGACTACACATCCCATCATCCCTTCCTGCACAAACTACCATGATTGTTTGTTATATTTTATTAAAATGTATTAACTGCTAAAAATGAATTATGAATTTTTTTCCCATTTTTGCAGAAATATCCATGGTGTTAACTAACAAATCAAATGCTTGCAAACACAAGAGATTTAGCAAACATCAAGGTGAGTTTGTCAATGTTTTTTTGGCATTTTTTCCTGCTAAAAAATGTTTTCATACACTACCGATTCTCCTCTATCAAATGCACTCATAAGCCAGAAAATTTAGATATGCCTTTAAGGATCTAATGTCTATACAATATTCAGTATTGGATCTAATAGGTTGGGAAATAAGGGCTCTATTCCATAGTTCTTGTAACAAACAAAAATTTGTGAATTTCACTAGTAAAACACTACTGACCTATTACATCACACATATAAATCTATCCCCTCAAAAGTGCTCACTAAGCCGTAAGTAGTCAAAATATCTTAAGTGCCAGACCAATACATCTTTTTTCAAATAACAAGTATCTGCCTCTTGCAATAACATCTGAGCTTGCTGAAGTTTAGTTTTACCCTCCATAAAGGCACAGAACTACCTATGAAAAGTTGAAATGCCTAAAATACAACACTATGAAGGAATTAACTACTTAACTGTGTCCAATGTTAGGCTTGATTGTTAAAATCCAACATAATTAAGGAGCTACTATGAGCCCAGACATCCCATAGGATCGAGTACCCTTCCACCACCCCTTGTGCTGTGGGGGATCCATTAACTCCATGGAGTCCCTATGTCCAGTGTGTGTATTTAGTACAGTATATCATGTACTCTGTTCAGTACATTATGTATGCATACAGTTTGCATACCTGTTTTTGATTTAGAAACCCTAAAAGAGAGATTGTGGTATTTTGAGGAATTCCATACATTCTAACCCACCTGAATTGTTCAAATTAGTATAATTAAATAGCTTGCCTGTTATCAAGGACTTTCATCCCTATTAAATTCCAAGTCAGTAACCCCAACGTGAAGCCCGTAACAGCTGCATGCTTGAAATTTGGCAGAGTTACGTTGCTGTTAAATTAGAATGGGGTGCGAGCTATTGGCTTGAGATGCAAATGGTAGCTTGTTCGTAGAACGTTGTATTTGCGGCCTTGTGGACGATTACGGGTTTAGACAGAGCAAATGAAAAAAGAGATTTTTAGCATTATGTCACTGAAAAAGGGGAGGTTAGATTTCAAAGTCCTACGGGCTTCAAATGCAAGTTGCAATCGGACCCACCATCCACAATAGTGCAATATTAATAAAGCCGTAAATATGATATTCTATTACATGCGAGTTACAGTATAAGTATTAACACATTGATTGCAGAGATCGATATAACACAAAAAATATACATGAGCCGATTTGCGGGCTTGAGAATGTTGTGCCATTAATTCTAACACCTAACATCACTTTCCTTATTAATAAAAGTACAGTATTGCTTTTATATTTGCATTTGGAGTGCTATGTATTAGACCTTACCCCCCATTTGAGTCCTCTCAATCACTTGTTCGGCTTTGGGCTCCATTTTACGTGCTTGCTCACAAGTGACTTTGCTGCAACTTAATAGCATGATTGAAATTGTAGCGGTCACGGGCTTAAGAGAACAAAGGATTTGCGGTTGCAAAGTTCATTGTTCAACATCCCGTAGGCATTTTTAAGCCTTGCTGAGTTCTAACCCGCAAGTCGTCGGTGGCCTGCGTTTTCGGAGATAATTTAATAGCCGTATGTCCAAAAATCAACGTTACGGGCTACATTGTCACATATGGCCCGAATTTAATGAATTTAATGAGGCTGATAGTGTATGAATGTTGCTGCTTAAATGGTTTTAACATAAACAAAGAAACAAACATAAAAATAGACTAATGTGAATAATGCTTTTCTTAAACATATCTAGGTAATTGATTTTAGGTTCTGAAATACTGATTTTTGCCTACAATCATTCACTTTTAAAAACATCCCAAGACATTAGATGCTATATCTACTCTTTATTATCTCTTCCACATAAAGCAGAATTTGTGGAACATTTTATAGTTTAAATGCAAAATCTATTCATGGGAACAACTTTATTTTGGCATCAACATTAAATTAATGCTTGAAGTATCTGAGTTTACATTTTTATTTTTACAATGTAGCTCTTGCATTCATTTCAGTATTTTTTTAAATTAAGTTTGACATTATGAATGTTTGCTTTGCAACAATTGCTAAACATTTTGCTGTAGGTTATGTCCTATCAAGGGGTATTAAAGCCTGTGCTCCCCTTTTTTTTATATTTTCAATGTGTGTGACTATCAATGCTGCATATAGAGATCAAAACATAGCTGCAGTTTAATATGTTTTACTTTCAGTTTCCTAAGTCTTCTGCAGAATTGGTTAAAATGTATTTTGTCACCTGGATATATCCTTACATCATATCTCCCAACCATTTCTCTTTCCATGGGAAGTCCCCTGTCCTTTTAGCCTCTGAAATTCCCATATTTATGGGCAAAATCCCATTTTCCAGCTCTGACTCTGTATTACTTTATCTTATTCCTCCTGTCAGTGGTGGAGCCCCTGTGTAAAAAACAAAGTTTAGGCTCCCCAAGGGGGGGGGGGGGGGGAGTTGTAATAATGTCTTTGCGCTGCCCCTCCCCACAAGTACTAACTCTCCTAGATCCCCTCCCCAAAACTTTTTCACCTAACATCCCCCTTCCAAAAACAGCATCCCTCTTCAAGACCGTTTCCCATAGTTGCTACCCCCCAAGACTCCTTTCAAAGCTGCTTCCCTTCCCTTACTTCCTATTTGCATGAAGCACACATATATACATATATATAGATATACTATATGTACATATCAGCCAGTTCCTCTCAGCATAAACAACTTGTATTTGTAAACCTGCTTTTTTCCATTGTTTGCCAGATTAAGTCAATCACTGATATGTGTTAGAGATTGCAGGATATGTTAATCCTATTGATCTCAGAAAGCTACTGTTAGACCCATGTGGAGTTTATCTCCTGCAATTGTCTGCACACCCTTTCATAGTTGTGCTGTGTACACCCTTTCTGTATCTATCCCCTATAAATACTGCTGTCATTTTCAAAAATAAATCAGTTCACTGAGAGGCGCATAGAAATCGTGTATCTCTGATTATGTTCCTGGTGGCTGTGATACTGAACATATCTCCACCCTACAAGTAACCTTTACTGGTCACTACCATAGGAAGGTTACTGGGACTCCTGGAAGCACTGTTTACTGATGGAGATACTCTGACTGATACAGAAGCAAGAAATCAGGCTGCTGGTGTCGAGATTTCAAAGAACCTAACAGTCCTTGTGGGTGGATAACCTGTAGTATACAGCAGGTGGCTCTGGGCTTGAATAGCCCCAAATCACAGATCATGCAGTCCCTCTCAACATTCACCTCCACAGAGCACTAACCCCTCTCAATATTCATACTCACACAGCACCTACCCCCTCTCAGCACCCACCTAACAGAACCCATCTTCTCTGTTCTTGGCTGTCATCCAGCCCCAGTGTGCTGATCTGCTCTACACTGACACCTTTTGGAGCTTCAGTAGAAATGCTCTACAGAAAATAAAATTAAATGCAAATAAAAAAATTACTTAGGTCTAGACCCAAGTGCACTGCACCACCTTAATCACTGTTAGCTCTGTCCCTGACTCGTGTTCTTTTCTTTGAATGTCTAGGAGAACAATTAATGCATTGAGTGTCAGTTCTACAGAATACACGTGTTTATGGAGCATTGTGCACTTATTAAGTGTGTGTATTTCTAAAAATGACCTTACACATAGTACATAGTGGGACTAACACCAATTCATAGTGCACACATGTTCAAAAACGTAAATGTGCTTCTTTGGCAATTTGAAATAATGGAAGGTATGTTGTTGTTTAGTCTTTCAGTCATGTCTGACTCGCTGTGACCCTATGGACCAAAGCACACCAGGCATATTGGTCAGTCACTGTCCCTCTAAGCTCCATAAAGCTAATGTTCATGTTAATCTATTCATCTCCACCTCTTTCGCCCCATTCTTTGTGTGCCGTCAATCTTTCCCAGCATCAGAGTCTTCTCTAAGAAACCCTGTCTTCTCAAGATATGGCCAAAATAATTGAGCTTCAGCCTCATGATCATATCTTCCAGTAAACAGTTTGTCTTGATTTCCTGACGTATTGATTTATTGGATCTTCTTGCATTCCAAGGGACTCTAAGCAATTTTCTCCATCACAATTTAATTTGATTCAAAGGTTCAGACTTCTTTATTGTCCAGCTCTCACATTTGTTCATTACTAAAATATTGCTAGGTAAGTGCTAGCTATGCTGACCTTTGATCATAGTGGTCCAAATACAGATTCGTCAGGAGGTGCTGCTGTTAAGATTCTTCCTGTATTGATCTTCAGTGTGCCACCTCTTTCTAATCTGCTTCTGTTAAGTCCCTGAAAGGCTCCTTTGAGATCTCCAATTTTCTTGAAGCAATCTCTTGGCTTACCATTCTGTTATCTGCTTACACCTCTCATTATAGAAAGTCTACTGATCTCTATTTGTTATCCTCTGGAATTTTGCATTCAGTTTAGACAAATCTTTTGCTACCTCCACTATGTTTTGCTTTCCTTATTTCCTAGCTACTTTCAAAGCCTCTTCACTAATCCAGTTTGCAATCTTAATTTACTTTCTTTTGGGGATCTTTTTTGTTGCTGTTTCCTGGATAATGTTGCTAACTTAGGTCATTCTATCTTTCATCTCTGTTACATGGATCAAAAATAAAGACTGTCTCTGGGTCTTCTAATTCACAAATGTTTGTTAGGTATCTTACATGGATCAAAAATAAGTTGAAGGTCATTTTTAATGTTACATATAAGGATAGCGAGTATGTATGTAAAAAATGTCTTTGATCTATAAAGAAGAGAAAGCATTGAAGCAATGTTATAAATATTGAAGTACGTAGAATAGTATTTGGAATAGTGCGTTTCGTTTGTATTTCTCATAATTTATGAAACACAGATGAAAGGTTTGAGCTTTTCCTAGAATATAGATAAAAAATGTATTTGCTTGAGCACAGACAAATGTTGGATGTACCTGTGAATATATTTTACAAAGATCTAATAGTTACATAACACTAGTTTCAGAACTCTAAAATATATTGCACTATAGAGCTAGCAACTATTTATCGTGCAGAGCTCAGTAAAATATAATGTATGGAAAAATGAATTCTCCTATCTCTTGGATTTCTATGGTAGCGAAGATTGTATTTTAGTAAAAAAATAATGTATGTAAGGTATGTAATGCATTTAATATGTAATGCATTTAATATTAAAAAACATTTGCAGCTGTGTAAGTTAAGAGCAATAAATGTTTTTTGAGAACATACTGAATTTAGCAGACCTAGCTTATTTGTAAATGGTTCCTTGGTGTCTTAATTAGCTTGAAATCTGAGAGGTTGAGTTTTTTTCTACTCATCAATGGAAGAAGGTGGGGGTGAAAGGAGGAGGGAGAGTGAAAGGGGATGTGTAATATAATTTGAATGTGGGTTTGGATGTGGCTTTTTTAATTTGACACTTCCCCTTTCCATGCACATGCTCAGATGCAGACAGCTGTGTGGTAATCTAAAAATGTGTCCCTGATGATATAGCCTCCTTTCTGGGGTGCTTACCTCCTCGGATTCCATCAAAGCCTTGTGCTGAGGCTGCTCTGCCGCAGTGGGTGAACTTACCTCTTTCCGGGTGGTGCCAATTCCAGCGGGGGGCCATGCAGCTATTCCTTATCTCAGGCGGCTTGTGACAAAATAAGTTGTGCATATTGTGCACATAGTATTCTGCAGTGCAGAATCTGCAGTTTTGTGTCTAAAAAGAGACCTGAATCAGTGCTGCAAGCTAGGGCTGAGTGAGAGCTCTGATCATTCGCTCACATGTGGACTGGACTTGACTATCGTTTTAAGGTTCTGTGAGCCTGTTTGAGCTATAAGCCCCCTTTTCTACCCTTTTTTTATTATCAACTCACACCCAATATTCCATGCCTCTCAGCTCTCCACACTGCATTATTTCTCAACTGGATACACAAAGGATTACTAGTAAAATCCTTTGTTTATTGCTTTCCTGCACACCTAATTGTTTATACACTGTTGCCGTACCTCTTTTAATATCACTGATTCAGTGCAATCACTTGGACTAAACGTGATAAGTCCCAATTGAAGATAAGCTTTCTATGGTATATCTACTATTCAAGTGTTTCTTTTTTGTCTTTTGTGGACTATTATGGATATGTCCTAAATGAATATAACCTTTATAATTATATAGGCTTCATTGGCCTGTTGTTAAAAGTTCTATATGATCTATACAAAATTAGAGGGAATTTCACCTCACATTTTCCGCCTCACAAAATAAAGAACAAAAGAAACAATGGAAGTCTCCTTCAAGCAACAATCATGCCGGCAAGGAACAAAATTAAAGGTAAGAAGCTCTCCCAGAAATCTACTGCTTTTTCTTACCTAAAAGAGGTTTCACAACCAAACTCGTCTGATAATAATAAAACACCAGAGTCGATCTCAACAATGTTATCTGAGAGTTCTCAAATTAGTGACACAGAAATCTTGAATGATGACCTATTAACTCCTTCTAAGATGAAAGAGATTCTCCATGACTTTCAGATCAGCCTAATGGCTGATGTAAAACATGAAATCATGGAAAATGCTTTGGCTATTAAAGAGCTCAACTCCAAAACATCACAAATTGAATTCCGGTGTGATAACTTGACCATTGAGTACAACTCTCCTCTATCTCACTCTCAAAAGTTAGAAGATAACCTAAATGACATGAACATAAAATTTGTAAGTATGGAAGACATGATGAGAAGATCCAACCTCAGATTAAGGGGTATATGTAAAAACATCTTAAATGTAGATCTTGACTCTTATCAACAAAAATTGTTTAATATACTTGTTCCAGCACTTTCTCAACATGATCTTAGACTGGACTCGTATCAGCGAATTTCTATACCATCTCATCTTGACACCTCTTGGTCTAGGGATGTGATAGTCATGTTTCACTTCTTTTCATTCAAACAAGCAATCAGTAAAGCTTGCTATGTATTGAAGTCTCTTCCTTGCCCTTATCAAGGCATACAATTTTTTTCAGATATATCAGCAGCAACATTATTCAAACGCAGAGAATTTTCATCTATTACTCTGGCCTTGAGGTCAGACAATCTTCCAAACAAGTGGACATTTCCTGTGGGTTTATTGATCTTAAAAGATTCAAGATGGTTCAAAATTAAATCACCACTAGAAGGGCGAGACTTGTTATCTAAATGGGCTATTGTCACTAAACCACCACTTGGAGATGCTAACGCATTAAAACCATTGAGACCAGAGTGGCAGAAGACATAGATCCTTTAACTCTGAGAGACTGGTTTTCTTTTTTCTGTTAAAAAAAAGGAAAAAAAAGGAAAGCAGGAGGACGATTTTTTTATTTTTTATTTTTATTTGTATTTATTTTGTCCTCTTCTTTTTGTTTGTTTTGTCGCTGAAATGTATTTTATAATCATGTCATTGAATATTTGCACTCACTGGGTTTTATTATAATTCTCTAAAATATTATTGCTAATTCATTTTAGCACTGTATAAGTGCTTTAAAATTCAATAGTGACATTTTTTATTGTTTTTTTTTTTAATTGGTAATTGACACTTATGTTACGAACACATTACCCACTGTTTTGTATTATCACTCAATAAAATATATCACTTGAGGCTTATTAGTCATTGGAAACACTACTAAAACTACATTAGTTCTATAATCAACTTGTGTTTTTGTATCTTTATACCCTCTCCTCTATAGGAGTGGCTACATTAATTAATTTGTATAAATATAAAAAAATTGTAGAATTTTAAAAATACAAATTTGGTCACTTATCTTTAGTAGCAAGACACTATTTTTATTAAATTAGCATGTATGACATTTTATTTTATACTAAAAGAAAAAAGAAGGAAGGAATTAGGATATGTCCTTTTTTTTTCTTTTTTCTTTTTTTTTGACATACTTTATAACTTTTTCATTATTACCCAATGAAAACTTGATGATATAGTTGGGCTTCTCACTTTAACTACAGTGGATATAAAAAAGTCTACACACCCCTGTTAAAATGTCAGGTTTCTGTGCTGTAAAAAAATGAGACAAAGATAAATAATTTCAGAACTTTTTCCACCTTTAATGTGACCTATAAACTGTACAACTCAATTGAAAAACAAACTGAAATCTTTTAGGTGGAGGGAAGAAAAAAAAAGAAAAATAATGTGGTTGCATAAGTCTGCATACCCTCTTATAACTGGGGATGTAGTTGTGTTCAGAATTAAGCAATCACATTCCAAAAAGTATTAAATATGAGTCCGCATACACCTGCCATCATTTAAAGTGCCTCTGATTAACCCCAAATAAAGTTTAGCTGCTCTAGTTGGTCTTTTCTGAAAATTTTCTTAGTCGCATCCCACAGCAAAAGCCACAGAGAGCTTCCAAAGCATCAGAGGGATCTCGTTGTTAAAAGGTATCAGTCAGGAGAAGGGTACAAAAGAATTTCCAAGGCATTAGATATACCATGGAACACAGTGAAGACAACAGTGACATTACCAAGAACTGGAGCTCCCTCCAAAATTGTTGAAAAGACGAGAAGAAAACTGGTCAGTGAGGCTACCAAGAGGTCTACAGCAACATTAAAGGAGCTGCAGGAATATCTGGCAAGTACTGGCTGTGTGGTACATGTGACAACAATCTCCCATATTCTTCATATGTCTGGGCTATGGGGTATAGTGGCAAGACGAAAGCCTTTTCTTATGAAGAAAAACATCCAAGCCAGGCTACACTATGGAAAAACACATCTGAAGTCTCCCAAAAGCATGTGGGAAAAGGTGTTATGGTCTGATGAAACCAAGGTTGAACTTTTTGGCCATAATTCCAAAAGATATGTTTGGCGCAAAAACAACACTGAACATCACCAAAAGAACACCATACCCACAGTGAAGCATGGTGGTGGCAGCATCATGTTTTGGGGCTGTTTTTCTTTTTCAGCTGGAACTGGGGCCTTAGTTAAGATAGAGGGAATTATGAACAGTTCCAAATACCAGACAATAATGGCACAATACCTCCAGGCTTCTGCTAGAAAGCTGAACATGAAGAGGAACTTCATCTTTCAGCATGACAACAACCCAAAGCATACATCCAAATCAAAAAATGAATGGCTTCACCAGAAGAAGATTAAAGTTTTGGAATGGCCCAGCCAGAGCCCAGACGTGAATCCGATTGAAAATCTGTGGGGTGATCTGAAGAGGGCTGTGCACAGGAGATGCCCTCGCAATTTGACAGATTTGGAGTGTTTTTGCAAAGAAGAGTGGGCAAATCTTGCCAAGTCAAAATGTGTCATGCTGACTTTTTATATCCACTGTATGTATCTCATAACTGGTTAAGATTTATTTTTTATTTTTTAATAGTTGTTTCGAATAACAAATTCTGAAATAATTCTTATTTTTGTTTAGACAATATAATTACTTATCTTCACCTCCTTCAGCCCATATCAGCCTCACACTTCTTATTATCGGCGTGTTGTTTTTTATATTTTTTATAAGTATGCATGTTAGTATGAATGGTTATGTAACTAAAATATAATTTATGTATTTCAGGGTTCCTAAGATTAGGACAAGGCTGGGTTGTTTCCAGAACCACTTTCTCATTATTTATCTGTATGCACCAGTGAAAATTAAGCTCAAATTCAAAGTCAGCAATTCTAGCACGTTACATATCATATAAATGTATTACTTTTAATGTAAAAGGTTTCAACTCCCCTAGTAAGATGAGTCCTTTACTGAGACTGGTCAAACAACAAAGTTGTGATATTTTGTTTCTTCAAGAAACACATTGGGACGGGAATAAGATACCACATTTTGGTTCTAACCATTATCACCCAAAATATAACTCTACATTAAAAAAAAAACTCTAGAGGTTTTTCAAAACTATTCAGTAAAAAACTTATAATTAAGGAAGAACTAGTAGAAATAAACACTCATGGTAGATTCATTTTCTGGCTGGGTGAAATAAATAATCAGAGTTTACATTGGTTAATTTATACTCTCCAAACTTAAAACAAGTGCATTTCATAAAAACATGATTTATAAAATTAATAAGTTTAATTGTGGTTGTGTAGTCATGGCTGGAGATTATATTCTCACAATTAATCCTGACCTTGACAGGAAAACTTATAAACCTATTAAAAACCAAATTAAGATTCAAAATGATTCAAACTTATTACATAAGCTGATCACTGATAACAATTTATATGATGCCTGGAGGATTTTTTTTCCTAACCAGATTGAAATTTAATTGTTTTCTCCAGTCAATAAAATGTACTCTAGGCTAGATTTTTTCTTAGTGTACAAACCTACTATGAATCTAATTACTTATGCTGAAATAGGTCCTATCACTATCTCAGATCATGCCTACGTATCATTAAAGATCAAGTTAGATTCAGATAAAAAGTTAAGGCCGTTGTGGAAACTGGACGATTTATTGATCACTAATGACAATAATAATAAGTATCTTATTTCTCACATTAAGGAATTTCTTGAGCTCAACAAAAACTCTGTTTTATCTAATCGTTTGTTATGGATTACTCAGAAGGCGCATATCAGAGGCATCTTAATAAAAAATGAAAGGTAACTTAATAAAACAAAGAATAAATCAGAACAAATTATCTCTAGATTTGGTTATATATCCAACTATAAACTAAACTATGTTTCAAAATCTGAGATTCTTACAATTAACATCTCTAATAAGAGCAGGGAGGATTTGTAGACAAAATTTCCATACAACTGGCATGCAAATTCTTTTAATCATCTAGGAATTACATTCTTTGAAGACATGAGTAAGATGCCTTCTATTAATCTAGGTAAAGTGTTTTTCAAATGTGATAAATCTATAAAAGCTTGGAGTGGTATTTGCTTGTGTTTCTCAGGTAGAGTGGCAACTATTAAAATGATCATCTTGCCGAGAATTAACTATATCTTACAATCCATTCCTTTTCTCTTTCCAACGGTGTTGCTTACATGTTTTCAATCCTTAATTGACAAATTTATACATTTTGGTAAATATGCTAAGTTAAACAGAACAATTATGGTTGAAAAAAAATTGTAATGGCGGTATTGGCTATCCAGAAATCAAATTTTACTATGGAGCCATCAGATTATCACTTGTTCTGAAATGGCTTGATCATAACAATAAATATCTATGGTAACAAATTGAGAGTTCACTGATCATTAATCGTGACCTGAGTCGTTGCTTTTCTCTGAAAAATGTCCTGCAAAATACTTATTGAAAGGCTCAGTTATAGTTAAGTCTAATTTACATTATTGGCAACGTATTAATAAAAAGCAGGCATATATTACCTTTCCTTGTTTACTAACTCCAATTTCTAGTATTATTAAATTAATTCAAACTACTACAAATTTTAATTTTTCCAATCTTCTCAGATACTTAGTGATTTTTTTTCTTGAAAATTTCTCCCCTTTCCTCAATTTAAAAAAAACTAACAATTAAAAGTATGGGTAGATAAGCATATAACTAATAAAGTTTTTGGCAAGCAGTTGAATTCAATTGAACTGCTTGTTCAAAAAATGGACTTCTCCCACTTAGTTTCTAAATGTTTTCATAATATACTATCCAATATTGAAAAAAACAAGTCCACTTCTTTGTTGCTGTGGTAGCAAGACTTTACCACTTCAATTTCCCTAAGTAGTTGGGAAAAAGCTTTTAGAGCTACTAATACATTTATTAAAAATGCTTCCCAAAGGGAGGTATACTTTAAGAGTTTAAACAGATAAGATCCTCTTAGAGTATACCAAATCTCCCACGACATCAAAGACAAACTTTGTTGGAGAAACTGTGGGGGTATTGGCAACCAATTTCATATTTGGTGGGAGTGTCCTCTTATTAACCCTTTATGGCTTGAGTGCTTTGAATTTGTTTCAATGACACTAAAAAAGGCTATCTGTTTTATCCCACAGGGTTGTCTGTTTCATATTTTCTCTGACTCTCTTACTTGCGTTAATTGTTCAGATTTGTTCCACAGTCAAATTTGCCAATATTAGCAGATGGAAAAAAAAAAAAACTCTCCTAGTTGGGTTGAAATCTATCAAAAAATCAACTATATTAGAGATTTAGAAAACCTTTATGAATCCGGCAAAATTATTAATCAACACAAACGTAAATGGTTGGTTTGGCACTAAATCGTGAATGCTTAAACAAATCAAGTTTAGACAAGATTCTTTTGACCCTTATCTGGCTATCAGTATAGGTTAGGAATGTGAATTATGAATGTGGTGTGAATGAGGCTATATCTGTTTCTTTTTCTTTCTTTTTTGTTATTGTATAATAATTTGTTATACTTTTGTTTAAATTATCAGGCATAGTCTTGTCTGTTTGCTTTGTGTATTTTTGTAATTTGAATAATTACTAAAAATCTTAATTACAAAAAAAAAGGTTTTCTTTTTTTCTGCAAATACTATTTTTATTGTTAGTCAGTAACTAAATACACAAATTGAACCTTTCTGTATTAACATTGCAGTGGTCCTTTAAGCATAAACTATGATTTTAGTATTCCATAAAAGCAAAGAAAAACAATGCCAATAGTATATGTTGTAAAAGCTTCTTACTAATGGAATACTAACACATATGAAACTCATATCCCCTTCCTATTTCCAACAAGTAACATCACTTGCCATTGACTCTGAGATATCTGTGCTGGGGAAAAAAAGATTGAATTGGCGATAAGAAAACTGTTTCGCAATCTAATGATATTTTGAGCAAGATACTTTTGCTTATCTAATCACAATATATTTTATGTTTGCCGAAACTAAAATTATATATGATGATGATGATGATGATTAATTAATTCTCATTTGGGGCGATTTGCAGGTACAACATGTACATTTGATTAAATTAGCATGATCACACATTAAAGTTTCTCTCATTCTTATTATGCCAGCTGGGTATGCTCTTCTTCAATATCATATCCCTCAAAACACTTACTGTGAGAGTTAATGAACTAACTTAAATAACGTTAGTAGAAAAAAATAGTTGTGAGCCAATTGACCAAGGTATTGTTTACAATAACTGTTACCATTGGGCATTGCCTATGCAGGATCATCATCTTATAAATTAAAAATATTCATAGTCACATAGTTACATAGTTACATAGTGATTTAGGTTGAAAAAATACTTAGTTCATCAAGTTCAACCTTTTTAGATCTCGTCTGATCTGCAATATGCTGATTAATTGTTAATTGATCCAGAGGAAGGCAAACAGAAAAAAAAAACAGTGACATTTTGCCAATTGTCTCAAAAGGAAAAATATATAAAATTCCTTCCTGACCCCAAATACTGGATCAATATTCCCTCTCTATTTAACCAGGATAGTCCTGAATGCCCTTTTTTTAAAAAAATGTATCCAATCCCTTTTTAAACTTATCTATTGAATCCGCTGTCACCATCTCCTTTGGTGGTGAATTCCACAGATTAACCACCCTTACAGTGAGAACTTAAGCCGGCAAGCCTCCCATAGCAAGCCGTTAAACTCAAAGCACTTAGGCGATGAGCGCCAAAGGCGCTTATTGCCTGCGAGCCTCGCAAAGCAAGGCGAGCAGTGGAGGGAATGAAACCCGCAGGCCTTAGCCTACAAACAAATTAGCCTACATACAAAAAGCCTTAGGCTGAAAGTAGTTAACGATTGCGAGGCTTAGCAAAAAAAAATATGATACGTGTGACAACAAAAAGGTCACCGATAGCACGGGAGAACAGCCAGGACATCTGGAAGTGAGGTCAAATGCAAATTTAGCTCGACTTTAAGTATTTTCGTCACTTGAAAATCGCCTAAGAGAGAAAGAAAAATTGCAGCTGAAAAAAATGAAAACGTGTCTACACGACCCCGGACTGCGCTAAACACAGCCAGCCACGTACGCGGTAGAAAAATACTAATAGGAAGGACGTAAAATGAGCGTGCAACGCACCAACATAGACTAACGTTGCCATTTTTCAATATTAACTTACACATTTACACATTAACATTGTGAAATTGCGGATTTCCCACCTAAAACAACGGCTTTGTCTTGCGCACCCAGCCTATATATAGGGCACACTTGCCACAGAATGGACACTTTCTCCTCAGATGATGACAGTCTGACTTGGCATTTTCTGTTGCCGGAAAATCAAAAGAGATTGTTAGCTCTTCAAGATACTGATTGATAAATATTAAATACAAAAAGGTACAATATATTAATAATCATTAATCAATAATTAATTAATTAACTATTAATAAAAAAATATTAGTTAAACAGATTTAGCAAACAAGAATTTACGCTTGATTTAGTTTAGCAATACTTTCATGCTTAGCTGTTTGTAATATATAAATTAATTGAATAATTAATTAATAATGTACTTTAATTTATTAATTATTAATTAGTAATCATTAAGAAAAAAAAGAAAAAAAAAGTTTATTAATACATCAATTGAAAATATTTGTGAAGACATTTACACATTGATTAATTATGTATTAATGTACATTATTATAATAATTAATTATTAGTAATCATAACGGAAAAAAAAGATTTTAGATTTTACAATGCCTTTAGTTTAGGAATATTTTAATGCTTAGATCTTTAGAATACATTTAGTCAGTGATTAATTGATTAATAATGAACATTAAATTATTATTTTGAAATTAGTAATATTAAAATGTTATTAAAAAAAAGGACCACAAACAAGATGTATATTTTTAGACGCACTGACATAGCCGTGATGATGCTGATTGCCTCATAGGGATTAATCAAAATATTAGAAATGCTTTCCCTCTTATTTGACAGTTTTAGTGTCGCTGCAGCTGACTCAACACAGAAAGTGACGATTGCGGCCTTTCAACACCATAAACATCACGTTTACAGGTATATTATTAAATTATGTTCTTTTCTTAAAAAAGGATTTAAGTCTTCTTAGTTAGAGTTGATTACAGTTATTGATTAATTAACGTATATTAATATATTAATTAGTTAATAATTAGTAATCAGGAGCAAAAAAATGGTTTGTTTTAACAATACATTGATGAGTATGCTTTTATGTTTTACATCTATGCTAATATATCAGGGTTTCTGCTGATTGCCTGATAGGGATGAAGCAAAATATTACAAATGCTTTTCATCTTATTTGACAGCTGACTAAACACAGAGAGTGACGTTTACAGCCTTTCAACAGCATAAGGATCATCTTTACAGGAATATCATTAAATTATGTTCTTATAGCTAAAAAAAGGATTACACTTTTTTTTGTTGGAATTGATGACACTTATTGATTAATTAACATATATTAATATATTAATTAATTAATAATTAGTAATCATTACAAAAAAAAGGTTTAATTTAACAATACATTGATGAATATGATTGTATGTTTTGCATCTATGCCAATATATCTGTGTTGCTGCTGATTGCCTGATAGGGATGAAGCAAAATATTACAAATGATTTTAATCCTATTTCACACTTTCATCGTCTCTGCAGCTGACTCAACATAGAGAGTGACGTTTGCAGCCTTTGAACACCATAAAGATCACCTTGACAGGTATATCATTTAATTATGGAGTTATGGAACAAAAAAGGCTTCATTTTTTGTTCCTAACATGGATAATAGTTATTGATTAATTAACGTATAATAATATTTAAACTAATTAATAATTAGTCATTAAAAAAAAAAAATTGAGACTGCAATAAAAGTAATAACAATTTTGAACATGCACTTATATATCTGGCTTACAGCTCATTTATGTACATTGTTTTTGGAAATAATAATTAATAATAATATTAAAAAAAATATGAGGTTAAAAGACTTTTTAAAAAATTACATTTTACTAAGCACTAAAATATATGGACTTCATTCAATCAAGAATGAATGGAATTCAATGATTAAAATTGATTTTCATGTTATTTCACAGATTACTCATCTCTGCACCTGACTGAAGACAGAGTGTGAATGCAAAAGGATTTTTACACAAAGAATAGCAAGTTCACAGGTATATGATTTCAGCAATGACTTATGGTTTGGGATTGATGACACTTAATGATTAATTCATGAAAGTATATTTATTTAGGGACTCATTCATTTGCAATTAAAAATTTAAGAAGGCTTGATATAACGACATAGCATATTATTTAAAATGAACATTTGAGGGAATGAACATCTATCCAAAACTAAGGGTTTAAAAAAAAAAAAAAAAAAGGCTATGTGCTTATAGAGTGCTTGTTTGCTTTGAACAACTTGAAAATGAATGAGATTTTTCCGATTTCATTTTTCATTACAATAACAAAAAAAGTGAAGATGAATAAGGTTTTTAGAATTTAATTTGTCATTACAATAACCAAAAAAAATAAAAAAGATATATATATATATATAAATATATATATATATATATATATATATATATATATATATATATATATATATATATACATGTTTAACTAATTACCTTTTAAAGAACCTCAATTAGACATCATAACTACATTAATTGCTTTGTTAAGAAAATTTTACATTATTTTAGGACACATCTATACTTTGATAATAGCTGATTCTGTTTGATCTTCTTCAAGACAATATAATTAATATATTAGGTTTAACATTGATCTCAGTTTAAGATTAATTCAGTAACATATATTCATTTAGCAATGACTCAATAATTCATTAGTCAAAAAAAAAAAAAAATATATATATATATATATATATATATAAATGTGCAGTCCTTTTCTTTTTAATGTATGCCAATAAAACACTAAAAAAATGGAGAAAAAATAAAAATGATTTTGAGATCTTTGCATTTTTTAATTAATGATGTTTACCTTTGGATTGAGAGCAACTACAAACAATGGGCCCTATTAAATTCTCCCTCGTAGTTCTCTCGGTGCTCGCAAAAGGCAGTTTTCCTGCTGTTTGCGAGAACCGAATCTCTCGCAGCCTGCTTTGCGATATGACTGCGAGAAAATGGCCGAGAATAGGCTCCGAGAGAGCTACGTAGCCTTAAATCTATGCACGAGTCTCGCAAATCGTAAGAATCCCTACGTGGACAAAAAGTCCACGCAAGGGATCCGAAAGCCTCTACGTGCTGCCTCGGAACAGCCCAGAGACAGCTGTGTGAGGCTCCCCCCTGCACCCTATACACATCCCCATGCTGCAGTGGTCTCTATCAGGACCCCTGCAGCACCCCCACATTAACCCCTTGCAGCGGGGGTCCCCGATCTGCATAGATCAGGCGCCCCGCTGCATTTAAAACTTTTAAATTCCCCGCCGCGGCTCCTTAAAGGGGCCGCGGCACACTATTACCCAATCCCGGCCGCGGCACTTAAAATTAACCCCCCTCTATGCTGGGGGTCCCCATCAGGACCCCCGAAGTGTCCCCACATAAACCCATTGCAGGGGGGGCAACGATCTGCATAGATCAGGCCCCCCGCTGCATTTAAAACTTTTAAATTCCCCTCCGCGGCTCCTTAAAGGGGCCGCGGCACACTATTACCCAATCCCAGCCGCGGCACTTAAAATTAACCCCCCTCTATGCTGGGGGTCCCCATCGGGACCCCCGAAGTGTCCCCACATAAACCCATTGCAGTGGGGGTCCCCGATCTGCATAGATCAGGCCCCCCGCTGCATTTAAAACTTTTAAATTCCCCACCGCGGCTCCTTAAAGGGGCCGCGGCACACTATTACCCAATCCCGGCCGCGGCACTTAAAATTAACCCCCCTCTATGCTGGGGGTCCCCATCGGGACCCCCGAAGTGTCCCCACATAAACCCCCTGCAGCGGGGGGCCCCGATCGGCACCGATCGTGACCCTGCTGCAATTCAATTTTAAATTTCCCGCCTCGCGGGTCCTCAAAGGACCGTAAAGGTCCTGAAAGGACTCGCACTAAAAATATTAACCCCAGGCAACTATAATTACCCCATTAACTCATGATGGTCAATACATACCACCATAAGGCCTAAATTAACCCATTAACTCATGATGGTCAATACAGACCACCATAAGGCCTAAATTAACCCATTAACTCATGATGGTCAATACAGACCACCATAAGGCCTAAATTAACCCATTAACTCATGATGGTCAATACAGACCACCATAAGGCTTAAATTAACCCATTAACTCATGATGGTCAATACAGACCACCATAAGGCCTAAATTAACCCATTAACTCATGATGGTCAATACAGACCACCATAAGGCCTAAATTAACCCATTAACTCATGATGGTCAATACAGACCACCATACGGCCTAAATTTACCCATTAACTCATGATGGTCAATACAGACCACCATAAGGCCTAAATTATCCCATTAACTCATGATGGTTAATACAGACCACCATAAGGCTCTATTTAACCCCATCAGTCCCATAAGGGTATATTATTACCATTATGGGCCTGTTACAACCCAACATTAACCACATAAGTGCCATGATGGTCCTCAAGGACCATCATGACACTAACTACAAACATTACACTATAACCCCCAATAAACCATTTAATCTAAACTAACCCCCCTCTACACTAATCTATTAACACTTACACTACCTACCTACACTACCTACCCCCTAATAAACCTCCCCAACACTCTAATTACAAAAAACAAAAAAAAACAAATTACAACCCCACCCCCCACTACAGAAAACAAAAAAATACATTACAACCCCACCCCCCACTACAGAAAATAAAAAAATTACACACCTGAAAAGGAAAGACAGATAAACACAATACAATACATACATATAATACATTACATACATTACATACAATACATGACATTACATACATTACATATAATATATTACATATAATATATTAAATATAATATATTACATATAATATATTACATAAAATATATTAAATATAATATATTACATATAATATATTACATATAATATATTAAATATAATATATTAAATATAATACATTACATATAATATATTACATATAATATATTAAATATAATATATTACATATAATATATTACATATAATACATTACATACATTACATACAATACATGACATTACATACATTACATATAATATATTACATATAATATATTAAATATAATATATTACATATAATATATTACATATAGTCCAAATCAAATACCCCCTATCTATCTAACATACAATCTATTTAATTTAAAATAAATCCTAACTATATCAAATACATCCCCCTATCTAATATACAAAAAATCCTAACTACATACACAGACCCTAATTCTAAAATAAAATAAAATGATTACAGTCCTAACTACATACACAGACCCTAATTCTAAAATAAAATAAAATAATTACAGTCCTAACTACACAGACCCTAATTCTAAGCTAAAATCAATAAATTAAGACCACTTACCTTTAAGATGTTGCTTCAGATCACTAACCTATGGGTCAAACAAAAAAAAAAAATTAGTACAAAACATTAACATCCAATAAATAAACATTCTATACATTCTAAATATTCAACTCACCTTTACAGCATGTCCCGTCACTGTTTAGCTCTTCCGGCGCGGCCCTGTTAAAAAAAAAACACAATACATGAATACATTAATACAATATATAAACAATAAATAAAATACACAAATAAACATCTAAATATACATTTAACTTACCTCCCCGCGATGTCCCCGGCCTTCTCTCCTTCAGCCCCGGCTGGGCCGTGGAACCATCCGCGCTCTCAAAAAAAAAAAAAAAAAAAACTACCGGAGGTCTGCACTGGCAGACCTCCCCGACGCTAATGAACCCCCCGGAGTCGTTTCCGGGAGGAAATTGGCATTGGCGGCTTGTGATTGGCTGAAAAAGCTGTCTATCAATTTCAGCCAATCAAAAGTCGTCAATGTGTGAGCCAATCAGGATGGGATACACCCCAATATCCCACCCTGATTGGCTAAAACACTTGTCTATCTTTCTGGGAACCAATCACAACGCTCAGATGCCTTCAGCCAATCACTATGGGATACACCCCCACGGAGTGATTGGCAGAAGACATCTGCGCATCCTGATTGGCTCCTACATTGACGACTTTTGATTGGCTGACAGCTTTTTCAGCCAATCACAAGCTGCCAATGCCAATTTCCTCCCGGAAACGACTCCAGGAGGTTCATTAGCGTCGGGGAGGTCTGCCAGTGCAGACCTCCGTTATTTATTTATTTTTATTTTTTTAGAGCGCGGATGGTTCCGCGGCCCAGCCGGGGCTGAAGGAGAGAAGGCCGGGGACATCGCGGGGAGGTAAGTTAAATGTATATTTAGATGTTTATTTGTGTATTTTATTTATTGTTTATATATTGTATTAATGTATTCATGTATTGTGTTTTTTTTTTAACAGGGCCGCGCCGGAAGAGCTAAACAGTGACGGGACATGCTGTAAAGGTGAGTTGAATATTCAGAATGTATAGAATGTTTATTTATTGGATGTTAATGTTTTGTACTAATTTTTTTTTTTGTTTGACCCATAGGTTAGTGATCTGAAGCAACATCTTAAAGGTAAGTGGTCTTAATTTATTGATTTTAGCTTAGAATTAGGGTCTGTGTAGTTAGGACTGTAATTATTTTAGTTTAGTTTAGAATAAGGGTCTGTGTATGTAGTTAGGACTGTAATTATTTTATTTTATTTTAGAATTAGGGTCTGTGTATGTAGTTAGGATTTTTTGTATATTAGAAAGATAGGGGGATGTATTTGATATAGTTAGGATTTATTTTAAATTAAATAGATTGTATGTTAGATAGATCGGGGGTATTTGATTTGGACTATATGTAATATATTATATGTAATATATTATATTTAATATATTATATGTAATATATTATAAGTAATGTATGTAATGTCATGTATTGTATGTAATGTATGTAATGTATATGTAATATATTATATGTAATATATTATATTTAATATATTATATGTAATATATTATATGTAATGTATTATATTTAATATATTATATGTAATATATTATATGTAATATATTATATGTAATGTATGTAATGTCATGTATTGTATGTAATGTATGTAATGTATTATATGTATGTATTGTATTGTGTTTATCTGTCTTTCCTTTTCAGGTGTGTAATTTTTTTATTTTCTGTAGAGGGGGGTGGGGTTGTAATGTATTTTTTTGTTTTCTGTAGTGGGGGGTGGGGTTGTAATTTGTTTTTTTTTTCTGTACTGTAGGTTTTTTTGTTTTTTGTACTGTAGGCTTTTTGTTTTCTGTACTGTAGGTTTTTTGTTTTTTGTAATTAGAGTGTTGGGGAGGTTTATTAGGGGGTAGGTAGTGTAGGTAGGTAGTGTAAGTGTTAATAGATTAGTGTAGAGGGGGGTTAGTTTAGATTAAATGGTTTATTGGGGGTTATAGTGTAGTGTTTGTAGTTAGTGTCATGATGGTCCTTGAGGACCATTATGGCACTTATGTGGTTAATGTTGGGTTGTAACAGGCCCATAATGGTAATAATATACCCTTATGGGACTGATGGGGTTAAATAGAGCCTTATGGTGGTCTGTATTGACCACCATGAGTTAATGGGTTAATTTAGGCCTTATGGTGGTCTGTATTGACCACCATGAGTTAATGGGTTAATTTAGGCCTTATGGTGGCCTGTATTGACCATCATGAGTTAATGGGTTAATTTAGGCCTTATGGTGGTCTGTATTGACCACCATGAGTTAATGGGTTAATTTAGGCCTTATGGTGGTCTGTATTGACCATCATGAGTTAATGGGTTAATTTAGGCCTTATGGTGGTCTGTATTGACCACCATGAGTTAATGGGTTAATTTAGGCCTTATGGTGGTCTGTATTGACCACCATGAGTTAATGGGGTAATTATAGTTGCCTGGGGTTAATATTTTTAGTGCGAGTCCTTTCAGGACCTTTACGGTCCTTTGAGGACCCGCGAGGCGGGAAATTTAAAAATGAATTGCAGCAGGGTCACGATCGGTGCCGATCTGGGCCCCCCGCTGCAGGGGGTTTATGTGGGGACACTTCGGGGGTCCCGATGGGGACCCCCAGCATAGAGGGGGGTTAATTTTAAGTGCCGCGGCCGGGATTGGGTAATAGTGTGCCGCAGCCCCTTTAAGGAGCCGCAGCGGGGAATTTAAAAGTTTTAAATGCAGCGGGGGGCCTGATTGGTGCCGATCGAGGACCCCCGCTGCAAGGGTTAATGTGTGGGGGCTGCGGGGGTTCCTATGGACCCCTGCAGCAAGGTGTTCATGTGAGGACACTTCGGGGGTCCCGACGGGGACCCCCGCATTGAGGGGGGGTTAATTTTAGGTGCGGGGGTGGTATTCGGAGTACCCCCACGGCAGGGCTTATGTGGGGGACTGCCGCGGAGGTCCCTTTTAGGACTCCGCAGCAATTGATGAGGAGTGGGAGCCTGCGATATTATCTCGCAGGCTATCACTCCTCATGTACATTTACGCAGTGTAGATACGTACGGCCCTGCTGCGTAGCTCATACGTTGCTCGCAGCAGGGCTAAGTTAATAGCATTGGAACTTAGAGAAACTTTGCAGTACGTAGGGCTTAAGTAGAAGCCTCTTATTTACGAGGCTGGAATTTAATAGGGCCCAATATGTACAAAAAAAATTACATCTTACGCCTGTATTTACAATTACAGAATACGATGGTGGATAATGGAGAAGACAACATTGAAAGCAAAAGAAGATTGGCAAGGGAAAGGAAGCAAAGGTGGAGAGATGCACAGTCACCTGAAACTTCCCAATGCTTAAAAGAAGAAGACTGACAGAGAATTTTAAATAAAATAAAAACAAAGCACAAAGTGAGTGTGCTGGAGCGTCTAAGAAATGAAAAAGTAAACAAAAAAATGTCTGTGAACTATTGCCCAATGATACTATATTGCCTATTGACATCAATGTTCAGACACATGACACCAATGTAGATATAGAAAGTTGTAGTTATATCTATGTTGAGGAAGCTCAGGATAAAGTGATTAGTAGAGCACTAACAGTAGACACTCATTATTGTGGATTACTCAATGTTGTTTGTCAGTTTTGTGGGGCCTATCATTTTCTAAAGGAAAGACCAACTGACTGAGACTTCATTAGTTGTTGTTAGAAAGGAAAGGTAAGACTTCCACAAAGACACACATTTCCAGATTACTTACAAAGTATCATGAGCGATCCAACATTTCCAAATTATACCAATTTAAAAAAAAACACAGTGCAATTTCACAGTGCAATCAAATGGTGCTACATTAGCAGAAAATGTCCCAGGACATGGTCCTTACTGTTTTAGAGTTCAAGGACAAATTTACCACCAAACTTCACATTTACACCCATAAGAAGGAGAGCAAAGGAAATGTTCATAGTTATATGTCTTAGATACAATGGAAGCTGTTGAACAAAGAATGACGGTACAAGAAAATAAACAGTGTTTGCGCATAGTCTTTGAACAGCTGGAGAAAATTATGGCCAACAACCCACACAGTCAAGCATACAAACAATTATCACAGGTTGAAAAAGAACAACAGGAACATGCTCAAAGACATCAATTGACAATGCCAAGAGTAGACATGGTGTTCAAAAGAGATCGCAACACTGATCAAAGACAGTATAATCTACCAACAGTAAATGAGGTTGCCATGGTCTTTAAAAATGAAGATGGTGAACAACCTTTTCAGCGGGATATTAGAATATATCCACGCAATAAAGAACAACCTTTTATAAACATAAATATATTAAGTTGTAATTTAGATCCAATGACATATCCCATTTTCTTTCCAAGTGGTGAACCTGGATGGGAACCAAAATTACAATTGCAAAGTTATCCCAATAGTAAAGTTTGTGTTAGATGCAATATTTCTATGCTGGAATATAAAGTGGCAGAAACTGCTATTCAGGATACTTTTAATCCAATTTTAAGTGGGGGCAAACTCACTCAACAATGGATTATAATAATAAATTTCATAACATTTTAACAAAATAAGCTTTGAGTAGAACAGTATTGTGGATTGATGGATTATGTCGCTGAATTGGCTACCAACAGAGACATTCCAGCTGGAAGAGCAATGATTTTGCCATCCACTTTCCAAGGATCTTCTCGCAATATGCGAGAAAGATATAATGATGCCATGGCTATTGTCACAAAATTTGGAAAACCAGATTTATTCATTACATTCACATGTAATCCACAAAGGCCAGAGATCAATGAAAATTTTAATCTGGGACAAACTACTTCTGACCGACCACATTTAGTGGCAAGAGTATTCAAAATCAAACTCAATTCATTAATACATGATATAACTAAAGCACACTTATTTGGAAAATTTGTGGCTTTTTTTTATACCATTGAATTTCAAAAAAGAGGCCTGCCACATGCACACATACTTTTAATCCTGCAGGAAAAAGATAAATTGAATACTGAAGAGAGAGTGGATTCAGTAATTACTGCTGAATTGCCAGATTCAGAAAAATATTTAAAACTTTTTGAGATTGTAACACACAGAATGATTCACGGGCCATGTGGAGATATGAATCCAAATTCACCATGTATGGAAAATAAAAAAAATGTACAAAAGAATTTCCTAATCAATATCAATTGCAAACATATGCTAATTGTGATGGATACCCTTTGTATAAAAGAAGACAAGGACAAACAGCTATTATCCGTGGACAAAAGGTTGTTAATAGATTTCTCGTTCCATGCAATCCACATTTGCTGATGAAGTACAATGCACACATAAATGTTAAAGCTTGAATTTCTATTAAATCCATAAAATATGTGTAAAAATATATATACAAAGGATATGATTTAGCAACTGTTGTTGTGCAAGGTGCACAAGACGAAAAGGAAAATCCAATTTTACACAACGAACTTTCTAACTATTTAGATGCTCACTATATCAGTGCTCCAGAAGCAATGTGGCGGCTTCTGAAGTTTGAGATGCATGATCAATCACATGCTGTGTATCGATTAGCTGTACATTTGCCAGAAAGTACATTTGTTTGCTTTACTGCAGGAAATGAAAGAACTGCCTTAGCTCAAAGTCAACACAGAGATACAACACTTACTGCATGGTTTAGATTAAACTGCCAGGATACGCAGGCCAGACAATTTTTATAAATTGAGATACCATATCACTATGTATTTGTAAATGGTCTATGGCAACAATGAAAAAGAGATACGCATAAAATTATACCACAAATTTATACCGTCAGTCCAAGAGAAATTGAACGTTTCAGTTTAAGATTACTTCTTTTACATGTTCCCGGTGCACAAAGTTTTGAACATTTACGCACAGTGAATTACATAGTTTAGGATACTTTCCTATTAGCTGCAAGACATCAACACTTCATAGCAGATGATACAGAATGGGAGAGGTGTCTGAAATGCCAAAGCAAATCAGAGAACAATTTGCGTTCATTAGCATCTTTTGCAATGTACCTGATGCATTTACTTTGTGGGAAACATTTAAATTAAATATGTCCGAAGACTTCTTGAAATGTTACAATGAGCCAATAGCACTGTTAAAAACTTTAATGGAAATTCAAGAAATATTTCTTGTTCATGGATTAAATTGTGCAAGTTTTAATTTGCCTAATCCAGGACAGATGACATCAACTTTGATGATTATGACACTGAGCTAAAAAAACAAAAACAGAAGAAAAACTGGCAACTTTAAATACTTTACAATTACAAGCATTTAATGCCATCAAAAATGCTACAGATGATGAAAGGGTCAAAGACGGCCCTGGTGGATCAGGAAAAACGTATCTGTACAATTGTTTGATGGGTTACATTCGAGCACAGGTTCAGATAGCAATGCCATTTGCAACAATTGGAATTGCAGCATTTTTGTTTGACGGTGGTAGAACTGTGCGTAGTGGATTTAAACTGCCTGTTCCCATTTTAGAAACATCAGTGTCAGATATTCGACTGAATTCTTTACAAGCCAAAACATTAAAAAAAAGTAAATTAATTATCACAGACAAGGCAACAATGATGGCATGTCATGCTTTGCAATGTATTGATAGATTCTTAAAAGAAGTGATGGATAATAATTTGCCATTTGGTGGAAAGGTGATGTTGTTAGGAGGAGATTTTAGGCAAACATTACCTGTTGTGCCACAAGAAAATAGAACTGATATCATTGAAACCTGTATGAAGACAAGTAAACTGTGGAAAATATTTACACATCTCAAATTAGAATTAAATATGAGATCTGAAGGCCAAAACAAATTAAATGATTGGCTCATTCAAATTGGAGAAGGAAACAATCCACAAATACATGATACCATTGACATTTCATCAACAATGGTTTGCAAGGAATCACTCACATCAGTAATCTTTCTAAACACTCTGAATAACGACGATTACTCAGACATTGCAAACAAAGTGATATTAATGTCAAAAAATATAGATGCCTTGAATCTAAATAACAAAATTTTAATTTCATCAACGCACCAAAAAATAATTATTACTGTGCAGATTCAGTTCTGGATGATGGTAAAGACATTGAATCGAATTTTACTACAGAGTTTATACATTTTTTAACCCCATCTGGAATGCCACCACATGTTTTGCAATTGAAAAAAGGGCCAATTGTCATGCTATTGAGAAATATGAATCCAAAAAAAAGGACTTTGCAATGGGACCAGATTAATTGTGCACGATTTAAAATATAATTTTATACATGCAGAAATTATGACTGGGACCCATAAAGGTGAACGAGTTTTTATACCAACAATTGATTTAGCACCAAATAAGAGTGGTTTGCCTTTTGCCCTTCAAAGGAGACAATTTCCAGTTATCATGGCATTTGCCATGACCATCAATAAATCCCAAGGACAAACATTTAAGTATGTGGGTATTTTTTTACGAGAACCTGTTTTTGCACATGGACAACTCTATGTTGCTTTATCAAGGTGCACAAATCCAGATGAAATTAAAGTTTCAGTTGAAGACAAACCAAGTCAGGGTGATCTACTACATGATGGCCATTTTTTTACAAAAAAATATAGTTTACTACGAGGTTTTGTAATGACAGAGAATAATGGTTTCATTTGAAGAAAGAAATTGAAGGTCACTTGGCCTCTTCTTAGAAGAACACTATTTCAGTTACCAAATATCTAGACAATTTCAGAAAAATACAGTAATAACAAACAAAATGGAACAAATAAAAAAAAGGGTGTTACATCCCATAGACACAAATAAAAGGCTGCTGTGCTCTTTGAATGGAAACCAATTTCAAGGAAAAAAAACTAAATTGGAATGTCTTGGAAGTCACTTTATCCATGATTGGCCCCACAAAACAGTTAGCTTGCATTTTATTACCTTTACTGTTTACAATTTAATATATTTATTTCAGGTTTGTAAGCTTAAAAATATGTTTGAAAAGGACTGATAAGTTGATGCAGTCTATGTAATTAAGGTTTAATGTTCGTAGCAGCATCATCATTTGTGGAAAAATTTAAATGTTGCATGATATATAGATTATTGATCCAGGGACAAATCCAATTGCCAGTTTATGGAGTCAGGAAGGAATTATTTTTGACAACACTTTCAACAAATTTACAAAGTTGAAATTACATTTTTTGACATTCGCCTTCCTCTGGATTCAATATTCAAGATCACTTTAGTTTAAAATAAATTAAGGTTGAATGATATTATCTTATGTTAATGTTTGCATTATCATTGTATGTTAAAAAGTTTGAAAAATGTATTTATTGAATGTTAAAAAAGATTTATGTCATTTGCAGTTAACATTTGTTAACAAAATTCAATGTATAAATAAATAGAAAGTATTCATCCAGGGAGTAATCCGCATGCCATTTAATGGGGTCAGGAAGGAATTATATTTTTGAGACAATTGGCTAAGTTGCGATGTTTTTTTTTACTGTTTGCCTTCCTCTGGATTCAATACCTATGTGCTTTACCAGGAGTTTAAATACAAGTTGTATGTTAAAAAGCATTCTGTCATAGTTAAAGAGACTCATTTACAAAAATTTCAACAATTTCATGTTAGTATTGTTAAATAAAATCTTTAACCACAGTTTACAATATAATTTGAATATTAGAAACCTTCATGTAATGGTTCACAATACGTATTCTGAGAAATTTGATGGATTGTTATATTATTATTTGATACATGACAAGTACAAAGTTTGATATAGTTTAACAGTACACTGTTAAAAAAAATTTAAAAAATTAAATATAAATTGTTGTACTTTTTTGTAGATAAGAAAAAGATTCAGAGTGTTAGAGAATCACATTGTGTCAAAAACAGAATTTCCAGCTTTAAAATTTTATTGACCGTCATTTTTTGACGGGCATGTCACTAGTATATTTATATAACATAATCATATCCCCCTCTTAAATGCCTTTTGCTAGAGAAAATAAGTTTAATTTGGTTAGTCTTTCTTCATAACTTAGCCCGTCCATTTCCCATATCAGTTTTGTTGCCCTTCTCTGTACTTTTTCCAGCTCTAAAATGTCCTTTTTATGTAGTGGTGCCCAAAATTGTACTCCATATTCCAAATGAGTGCGTACTAGGGATTTGTATAATGGCAGAATTATATTTGCTTCTCTTGCTTCTATACCCTTCTTAATACATGCTAATATTTTACATTCCTTTGCTGATGCTGCTAGGCATTCCGCACTGTTACCTAGGTGGTTGTCCACAAGTACCCCCAAATGCCTTTCAATATCTGATACCCCTAGATTTGCTCCATTAAGATTATAAATTGCATGGCTATTTTTCCTTCCCAGATGCATAACTTTACATTTATTCGTATTAAATCTCATCTACCATTTAGACGCCCATTCCTTTAATTTATGCAAATCCCTTTGGAGGGAAAGTACATAATTTTCTGATTGAATTACCTTGCACATTATAGTGCCATCAGGAAAAAATGAGACAACGCACTCCAATCCAACTTCCAAGTCATTAATAAATATGTTAAAAAGGAGGGGACCTAATACCAAACCCTGTGGAATCACACATTAGACTAATCCAACTATGTCTATTCAAACAAGATTATAAGTAGTAGGCAACATGGATTTATGGCGGATAGATCATGTCAAACAAATCTAATTTTCTATGAGGAGGTTAGTAGGAACTTAGATCAAGGCAACTCAATGGATACAGTCTTTTTAGATTTTGCAAAGGCTTTTGATACAGTGCCACATGGGAGACTATTGTGCGAACTAAGGGATACAGGAATTGCAGTAAACATCTGCTCTTGGATCAAGAGCTGGCTAAAAGACAGGAAACAAAGGGTTTTTGTAAATGGAACATACTCAGATTGGACTAATATGGTAAGTGGGGTTCCTGGGGGCTCAGTATTAGGTCCTCTCATTTTTAACATATTTATTAACAACTTAGACATGGGACTAGAAAGTAGTGTCTCCATTTTTGCTGATGACACAAAGTTGTGCAAGGTAATTAAATCAGATAATTATGTACTTTCCCTCCAAAGGGATTTGCATAAATTAGAGAAAAGGGCAATGAAATGGCAGAGGAGGTTTCATATGAATAAATGTAAGGTTATGCATCTGGGAAGGAGAAATAGCCATGCAATTTATAAACTTAATAAAAGAAATCTACGGGTAACATATATTGAAAGGGATTTGGGAATGCTTGTGGACAACTACGTACGTAACAGTTCTCAGTGCCAAGCAGCAGCTGCAAAGGCAAATAAACTACTAGCATGTATTAAGAATGGTATAAGAGCTATGGGAAGCAAATATAAGTCTACCACTATACAAATCCCTAGTACACCCTCTTTTGAAATATGGAGTACAGTTTTGGGCACCACTTAATAAAAAGGACATTTTAGAACTGGAGAAAGTACAGAGAAGGAAAACAAAACCTATAAGGGGAATGGAGGGGCTAGGTTATGAAGAAAGACTAACCAAATTAAACGTATTTTCTCTAGAAAAAAAGAGTTCTAAGAGGGGATGTGATTACCCTTCATAAATACATCCAGGGTCAGAATAAAGTTTGTCAAGGGAGTTTTTTGTGCCAAAATGTTTATCAATTGACAGGAGGACATCCTTTGAGGTTAAAAGTAAATAGATTCCACCTTAAAGAAAGAAAAAGGTTCTTCACAGTAAGGGTAGTTAATCTGTAGAATTATCTATCAAGGGAGATGGTGACAGCGGATTCAATAGATAACTTTAAAAAGGGATTGGATATATGTTTAAATAAAAATGATATTTAGGTATATCCTGGATAACTGGAGAGGAAGTATTGATCCAGGGAGAAATCCGATCACCAGTATCTGGGGTCAGGAAGGAATAAAATGTTTTCCCTTTTGAGACAATTGGCAAAGTTTTACTTGGGTTTCTTTCTGTTTGCCTTCCTCTGGATCAATTAACAACTAATCCGCATGTTGCAGATCAGAGGAGATCTTAAAAGGTTGATATTGATGGGCTAAAAGTCTTTTTTCAACCTCAATCACTACGTAACTATGTGAGAATTGAGGCTTACAGGTCTATACCTTCCAGAATTTGTTCTTGCTCCCTTCTTAAATATAGGTATCACCTCTGCCTTTCTCCAGTCATCCGGTAGAGACCCTGTAGTGAGTGAGTCTTGAAAGATTAGATATAATGGTTTGGCTATTACAGAGCCCAGTCCCCTCACTACATTTGGATGTATTCTAGCAGGACCTGGGGCTTTCTTAACATTTATTTTTTCAAACCAAATGCATGTATATGTGAAATAATATTCTCTAAATATAGAACAAAAAGATATATGGTAAAAAGATATATTTTAAACAATAACACTATCGGGATTATTAAACTTCATATATTTTCTAAATACTTAGAATAATACGTTTTGAGTTCAGAATCATTTTATAGATACCTATTATCAGATTAGTTGCAAATAAGATAAAATCACATCAGCCAGTAGGCTATGATTAGGCGTGGCTCTGTCGACCGTCTTGGAAATTTAAACAAAGAAAAAAAAAAACTGATTTTAGTTCAATTAAATTTCACTAAGCATAATTCTAGAAAATATAACAACAATTAACCTCTTAATATAATATATCGGATATAAAATCTCAAGCACGTGCTTCCATAATAATATGTTGTGGGTTTTGGTAATTTATATGGTGATATTAATATCAATAACCTTTATTAATATTAATTCATAATTTATAAGTTTCACATATTTGCCAATTTCGACTAATTTCTGAATTCTTATTACACAATATATTTAGAGCATTGGCCTCATGAAATAAACAGAACTGTATTATGTGAGAATATATTTATCATAAAGGAATACAAATAATAATATAGTTTATTTTAATAACAAGTAGGTATAACAATTGTAACAGATATATCAAGGTACATTAATTATAAATTGTTAGTTATTATTACATTATCCACATAATCATATAATAAGACATGCACAATATGCTTACTATAATTAAATATGGTAGATCATGACATCAGAGATGGTTTTAATTATTTTGATATGTTACACATATCTATTTATTAAGCTATCATACTCTTTTAATATCTTATGATTTTATAGTTGAAAATTAACAAGCTATAAACCAAATTATAACCCAGACATAGGGCCTCATTCTATTATCGGCCGTAAATCGGCCGTAAGGCTGCGATTCCTTGCGAGGGTTCAGTTAACTCGCGATTCTATTATACGGCCCCGCAAGGATCTCCTCTTACGGCCGGCCGTATATCTTGGAACCGGCCGTAAGCTGAGAAATATAAAAACGCAAAAATAAATTCAAGCCTGCACTGTACAGCTCTGTAAATGCTAGGGATCATATTGGGGGACATGAGGATTAAAAGGAACCCACTCTCAAGCTTGCACATCTGCCCAAACCCGAGTTCAAATTAACTGTTTATTTGCCGGCTGCGGCGTGGGTGTGTCTGAAGTGCTCCAAGCACTCTGGACTTTTTACATGGATATTTTACGGATATTAAAAAACAAATATTTTACGGATTTGAGTATAGGGTAATTATGTGCTATTTTTTCTAACACCTAAAATCCCTTTATAGTCTTCTCAAAGTGCAGGATGGCTTTATTTGAGCTATTTTATGTGCTTAATTGGTGCTAGCGAGACCTTTTTCCTGCAAGTAACTGCGGCTCGTTTTTAGCCTTGCAGAGAGGTTTCCCGGAGCAATTGAATTGCAAATCTCTTGCGGCCGTTTTAGATCAAAGGCTTTCCTCCGGCGCGAGCGGCCGCAAGAGATAGCAAGGCACCGGCCGCAAGCCTGCCGGAATCCCCGGCCGTAAGGGAATAGAATAGCAGAATAGCTTGCCCTATGTCTTTAATTAAGATTAAATATGAGATAATATGGTAATATAAAACGTAAATTTATGAGCACAATATATATGCAAATTAGATGTTAGATGTTTTTTTTCTCTTTTTTTTCACTGATGCACTATATACACTTAAGGTTTTGAATAAAACTTTGAATACATAGCACTTTATATGGAATTGAAAATGTTATATTGAGATATTAATTAGAATTTAAGTAAGAATGTTGAGAGAAATTAATTGAAAAAAAAAGTGGTAAGAAAAATGAAATAAGAATAAGTCATATTAAATACAATAATTACATTTCAGATGGTATAAATAAGTTTATGATATTTAGTTTTTTTTTTTTTTTTCACGCCACCCATACTGATTTTTAATATGTGGTTTACAGTTTCAGAATTTGATATAAATACCTGTTACATTCAGGACCTGAACTGATCTATTCTTTCTCTCTCTGGTTGATCAGTCCAAGTTTTTAAATACAGAAATTTAAATATTTTTTCTGTTGAGGGAACTAGTAGAGATGGATAATCCCTACTTTTTTGTTATATGTTTTATTGTAATGTTATTTATTTATGTTTTATGTATTGTAACTGAGTGGAGTTCGCAAAGTAAGTGAATAGAGAATAATAAATATGAGTCTTAGATTGATTTCCCAAAATGATTAAATACACTGTATAAAAGGAAAATAGTTTTAGAAACAATTCAAAAAAGAAAATCCAGAAATTATTTGTCTCCAAGAGACTCATTGGAAGTCTAAAAATGAACCCGGATTATACTCTAGTAAATTTCCTCTTATTATTAATTCAAGCTACAGAAATAAATTATGAGGGGTTCCTATTTTCTTTAATAAAGATATAAATATAATTGAGGAATATATAGAAATTGACAAAAATTCTAGATATATAATCTGGACAAGAAACATAAATGACTAACAATATACTATTCTTAATATACTAGCGACTTGCCCGTCAAAAAATGACGGCAAGATCAAGTTTTTTCCCAAACATTTCTCCCTCCCATGTCTCTTTCCCTCCCCCCTCCTGTTTCTCTTTGCCCTCTCTCTCCCTCCCTTGTCTCTCTTTGCCCCCTCTCTCCCTCCCTTGTCTCTCTTTGCCCCCTCTCTCCCTCCCCTGTCTCTCTTTGCCCCCTCTCTCCCTCCCCTCCCTCCCCTGTCTCTCTTTGCCCCCTCTCTCCCTCCCCTGTCTCTCTTTGCCCCCTCTTTCCCTCCCCTGTCTCTCTTTGCCCCCTCTATCCCTCCCCTGTCTCTCTTTGCCCCCTATATCCATCCCCTGTCTCTCTTTGCCCAATCTATCCCTCCCCTGTCTCTTTGCCCAATCTATCCCTCCCCTGTCTCTATTTGCCCCTACTATCCCTCCCCTGTCTCTCTTTGCCTCCACTCTCCCTCCCCTGTCTCCCATTCTAACCCATCGCCCTCCCCTGTGTCTCTTCCCCCTCTACCTCCCCTGTGTCTCTTTCCCCACTCCCTCCCCTGTACCCCTTCCCTCCTCTGTGTCTCTTTGCCCCCTTCTCCCTTCCCTGTGTCTCACCTACCTCTACTGGCTCCCTTCCCCCATCCTGTCTCCCTTCTCCCTGTTTGTGACCCCCACTTCATTACCTCCTGGGTTCTTCTCCCACTGGATCTCTGCAGATGGCTGTCTGTGTGGGGAGCAGCGGTGGGCTCAATCCTCATCTCTGTCCTGTCTGCTTGTTGAGGCAGAGATGTGAAGCAGCTGCGTGGAGCTGCCGAGGAGGGAGCCCTGGGGGAGAAGCCAGCCGCAGGCCAACCAGCACAGGCCCAGATCGGAGCCCCGCGGCTCCCACTCCAGGAAAGGCTCCTCCTTGTACACCCAACGGGGGTAAGTTTATTGCGGGCCTCGCGATCCTCTCCCCCCTCTACATTGCAGCCTTAGGCCTGTGGCTCATGTATAGGATCCCCGTCCCCTGCGGCCTGTCCTCGGAGCCCAGCGCAAGGAAGTAGCTGCGGAAGAACCCAGCTTCAGGCCAGACAGCACAGGCCGGGATCGGAGGCTCCTCCTTGTACCCCCAACTGTCCTGCCTCCCTGGAGCTGCCTCCTGCAGCACTGATACCTGGAAGTGCTGTCTAGGTGTCTGAGCTTCCCGTGCAGGCGCCTGGGGTGATGTGGGCCGCTGGGGAGCATGGCAGCATCAGTGGCAGGGTCCTGGCAGTGCTGGCTGGGTGTCTGAGCTTCCCTGCAGCCTGGTGTGATGTGGGCCGCTGGGGAGCGTCAGTGGCAGGGTCCTGGCAGTGCTGGCTGGGCGTCTGAGCTTCCCTGCAGCCTGGGGTGATGTGGGCCGCTGGGGAGCGTCAGTGGCAGGGTCCTGGCAGTGCTGGCTGGGTGTCTGAGCTTCCCTGCAGCCTGGGGTGATGTGGGCCGCTGGGGAGCATGGCAGCATCAGTGGCAGGGTCCTGGCAGTGCTGGCTGGGTGTCTGAGCTTCCCTGCAGCCTGGGGTGATGTGGGCTGCTGGGGAGCATCAGTGGGGCAGGGGGTGCCGTGCAGGCGCCTCGGGTGATGTGGGCCACTGGGGAGCGTTGCCAGCAACTGCGGCCCTCGCTTCGCGAGGGCCGCAGCGTTAGCAACAACCCGCATGCTCACAACTATATATGTGATATTCTCCTAACACAGGTACTTTTTTGAATAAAATGCTGAAGCATGTTATTAAAATTAGGTATGGAACGTTAATAGCATATGGAGATTTAGTATAGCTGAGTCCCCTCCCAGGAAGCACATCATGCTGTGCTAGATGGGGCAGATAGCCTGCCATGAACACTAAGCGTTCCCAGAGCAGCATTGCTGGGAGATCCTGTGGGAGAAGTTTCAGACCCAGAGTGGCGATGTGCAGCAGATGAGTGGTGGAGCTGATTTGGATGCAGGAAGTGGAGGTGGGAGAGCAGGCTGGCAGCACACTTTCCAAATGGTGGACATAGTCCACGGAGCAGCACTGTAACATTATCTGGCAGATTCTAAAGGGAAAATTGCTGCAAATGCCTCACCAGAGAGGCTGACTGGAAAGCTGGAGAGCTGTGAGTGGTCTCTGGATACAGATTACTGCATAGGGGAAACGGTGGATGCTCAGGTTGTGAGTAGCAAACAGCCCACAGTAATTTATATTCCTAAAAAGAGATGATATGTTTTATACGGAGGAAAGTTTGTCATTTACATATTTCTCTGGCTAAATGCCAAATTCTCCATATTAAGATACCTGAAAATGGAGGATTGTAAAGGACATTTAAGCTTTTTACTCATTTTGCTGATTTGCACCAGATATGCACCTTTCTGAGGTAACTTGTTTCAGTAACCTTTTTTCCTGACACTTTAGAGCATTATATGAAGATGGGCCTGAGTTTGAATCATTTGGATTGTAAAGGACATTTATGCTAATTACTCACATTGCTGATTTGCACCTGGTATGCATCTTTCTAAGGTAACTTGTTTCAGTAACCTTCTTTCCTGAGACTTTAGCTCTATAAAAGTGTTATATGAAGAAGGGCCTGAGTTTGAATCATTTGGATTGTCAAGGACATTTAAGCTATTTATTCATACTGCTGATTTGCACCTGATATGCACCTTTCTGAGGTAACTTGTTTCAGTGACCTTCTTTCCTGACAAATTAGCTCTATAAGAGCATTATATGAAGATGGGCCTGAGTTTGAATCATTTGGATTGTAAAGGACATTTAAGCTATTTACTCATACTGCTGATTTGCACCTGATGCACCTTTCTGAGGTAACTTGTTTCAGTGACCTTCTTTCCTAACACATAAGCTCAATACGAGCATTATATGAAGTTGGGCCTGAGTTTGAATCGTTTGGATTGTAAAGGACATTTAAAATATTTACTCATATTGCTGATTTGCACCTGATATGCACCTTTCTGAGGGAATTATCAGGCAATATGAAGGATAAAGATTCCAACGCCACTAAACCCAAATCTAAAATTAAGAAAAATACTGGGAATGCTCCAAAAGCACCTCCGGCAACTTTTTTCTCCCCAAAGGGGAATTTAAGAGCTATGAGTTCCCCACAAAGAGAATCCCCTACACATACTTACTCATCACCGGGATTAGATCAAACAAAACTGTCTACAAATGATGAATCAGTTGAATCAGCTGATACAAAGGAAGATGAAGTTCTAACTATTTCTATTATGAAAAAACTACTTAAGGAATTCCAATCTACTTTCAGATCTGACCTTTTACAGGAGATCCAACTAAATAAATCAGTGATTAATAGCTTGCTGGATAGAGTGGAGGAATTAGAAAAAACTCACAAAATTTTAATTAAAGAATTTCAAAAAGTAGTTAGTTATTCAGCAGATTTGGAATGTAAAATGGAACGTATGGAAATTAAAGCTACACAACAAGAGGACTTTTCCAGACGGAATAATTTGAGATTAAGAGTTATCCCAGAAACCCTCAATTTTGATGAACTTAAGGCTTTTCTAACTGCATTTTTGTCTTATCTAGCAAAGCCCATTAAACCCTGGATCAATATGATAGACCGGATCCATCAGAACCCATTACCTAGAGATGTTAAAATCAGATTGCACTTCTTTGAATATAAAGAAGCAGTGTTAAAAGCATCATGGGTGAAAACTAAATTTGATCCTCCGTTTGAAAATCTGATTATTTTTACAGATCTTTCTGGAGAGACTTTTACAAAACTTAGAAAGTTTTAAGAAATTACTAAAGCTTTACGTAAGGAAAATATTTCACATAAATGGGCTTTTCCTACTAAATTGATCATTTTTAAAGATAATCAGAAAAAAATTGCTAATTCGGTGGGAGAGGGGGAAACTATGTTGAGGGAATGGAACATACCCTTTGTGGAATCTGTTAAGGAAACTGTTTCAAAATCTTAAAATTTTAGTGGAGAAGGAAATAGGGAGGGGTGGGGGGGGGCATGAATGTGGAGGGGGGGATGGAGGGAGGCTTGGAAGGGAGGAAAGGAATTAAACAATATTCCTGGTTAGTAAGAAGACACTTCACAAATGTTATTATTGAGCATTCACTCGCTTACAAAGGAGAGGTGGAGAGCAAAATATTGGGGTAGCTGATGGGAATGTAGGTAAAAAAGTAAGGTAATAGAGAAAATAAGATATTGTTAGTAAAGAAAGATACATATTTTACACTATAAATAACACTATAAATTCACAGAAAAAATCACTGATTGATAATAGAAAAGTTGGATACTTTTTGTTCCAACTTACAAATAGTAGGAATTAGATAAAGTTCAGTTAATGAGAAGGTATAGAAGGGAGGGTAGAAGGAAGAATAAGAAGCATTAAAGATGTCCGTCCTCCCCTCCTCCATTCCTCTCTTCCCCTGTGGCTACCCATGTTTTTCCCTTTCCGTTTCAACTACTTGTTAAAGGGGTTCCTTCTCTGCTTTCTCCTGATAATATATAAAGGAAGAGAGCGAATGGTGTTCTGGGATGGGCTACCATGGTGGGGCTGCTAGACGTAGATTGGTCTAGCCAAATTAACCTTTAGACTTATAGTCATCTGTCTTTTGGTAGGGTACATCATGTCTTGGTTTTGTATGAAAATGTGTATGTTTTTATGTGGAATAGTTGTAAAACTTTCAATGTTCAGGTATTCAATTTTAAGGTTATGTTGAATTCTGGGTGGTATAGAATGGTATTTTTTGAGTGGTACCCTAAGGGGTCCCTTTGGTTTTTTGGATGGGACTTAAGATAGTCTCACAGAATGTACATGGATGGAACTCTGTATTTAAGAGGCGAGTGTTAATAGATCAATTTCAGAAAATTAAAGCTGATGTTGTTTGTGTACAGAAAACCCATTGGCAAATAGATAAAGTCCCTTTCCGGAACGATATGTTTTTTACTATTAAGGTCGATTCAACATATAAAAAGAAGTTGCGTGGAGTATCGATCTTGTTTAGTAAAAATATTAACGTTAGTGAGCAATACAGAGCAGTAGACTTGGAAGGGAGATATGTTATATGGACCGGAAAAATTAACCATCTAAACTACACTATAGTAAATATTTATGCACCCAATGAGAGACAAAATGGGTTCTTAAACAAATTACTTAAACGGG
>CM050164.1:195552122-195669622 GCA_027410445.1 Discoglossus pictus | reverse complement strand
TTCTGTACAACCTTGTTTGTTTGTTGAAGGATTCCTAAATAGGATCCACAGGACAATATTTTGGTACGCATTTAAGTAATAACACCTAGGCCTAAAAAATAAACTAAGATAATTTTTTTGAGTATTATAAGTCCCTTCAATAAAGCTTGTTCCTGTTTCACCTACAAGTTGCTGAATTGGATCACTGCTGACCTAGGCTGCTGGTCTCCAAAACCTTGTGATTCCTATATCATTACACTATCATTATGTAAGACGTTATTAGTGGCAGTTTGTTTCCTATACCAAACAGGTATCAATTTGCCATCTGAATCTTTTTTAATGGTGATATCCAAGAAGTTAATGTGTTGTTTGCTCATCTCATAGGTTAGTCTAAGATTATAATCGTTGTTATTCAATGAGGTGATAAATTCTTGAAATAATCTTTTATCTCCATCCCAAATGATGAAAATATCATCAATATATCTGATCCACATTGATATCTTATCTGTATATTGATTATCATTATCAGTAAATACCAATTCTCGTTCCCACCAGCCTAAATATAAATTGGCATATGTGGGAGCACAAGCTGAGCCCATGGCGGTTCCTCTTACTTGTAAATAAAATTTACCATCAAAAACAAAGAACTTATGTTCCAATACAAAGCGGAGAAGTTTCAGAAAGAATTCATTCTTTATTGTTTTGTTTCCTGCTTCCACATGGTGACAACAGGCGAAGGCCTAGATATAGACGTGATCAACGTAATACTGAATCAGAAGGCTTTATTGCCATCAGCCAATCACAATGGGATACATCCCCACGGGGTGATTGGCTGAATCATTGGCTGTAATACTGATTGACATTGACAACAGCCAACCAGAAGGCACAAATGCCTTCAGCCAATCACTCCATGGGGGTGTATACCATTTTGATTGGCTGTTGTCACTGCAACCAATCAGAATGCGCAGATGCCTCCAGCCAATCACCCTGTGGGGGTGTATACCATTGTTATTGGCTGAAGGCAACTGCGCCTTATGATTAGTTTAAATAAAGATTGACAGGTGCATTAGCCAATCAGAGTGGTATTTTGTGGTGTAACCCATTCTGATTGGCTCACACATTGGTGCCTTCTGATTGGCTGAATTTAATAGACAGCGTTTTCAGCCAATCAGAAGCCGCATATGACAATTTTTTACTGGAAAACTCTGTAGGAGGCTCATTAGCATCGGGGAGATCCGTGAGTGCAGATATACATTAGTTTTTGTTTTTTTTAGATCACGGATTGTTTCAGGGTGGGGCAGAAGAGGAGGAGGCCGGGGACATCGCGGGGAGGTATGTACAATGTATATTATGTTTATTTTGTTTTGTTTTGTTTTATGTATGTTGTACTAATATAATGTTTTTTTTTTTAACAGGGGCCACGCCGGAGAAGAAAAGAAGAAAGACGGGGACATGCTGGAAAGGTGAATAGAACATCTAGAATGTTTATAATGTTTATTTATTGTATGTAAATGTGTTATTTTAATAGCTTTTTCCCCCTAAGTTGGTGATCTGAAGGGGCATCTGCAAAGGTAAGTGGTCTTAATTATTTTATTTTAGGTTAGAATTAGGGTTTGTGTATGTAGATAGCATTTATTGTATGTTAGATAGGGGTATGTATTTTGATAGTTATGATTTATTGTATATTATATAGTATTTATTGTATGTTAGATAGGGGTATATATTTTTGATAGTTAGGATTTATTGTATATTATATAGTATTATCTAGATAGGGGTATGTAATTTAGATAGATAGGATTTATTATATGTTAGATAGGGGTATGTATTTTAGATAGATAGGATTTATTGTATATAGTGCTGTCGCGAACATCAAATTTCACGAACGGGCAAACCCGGCGAACCGCCATAGACTTCAATGGGCAGACGAATTTCAAAACCCACAGGGACTCTTTCTGGCCACAATAGTGATGGGAAAGTTGTTTCAAGGGGACTAACACCTGGACTGTGGCATGCCGGAGGGGGATCCATGGCAAAACTCCCACGGAAAATTACATAGTTGATGCTGTGTCAGGTGATTTATGCCCTTTATGGCTTAAAACCAAACATTCCTAAAATATTTGGAATAACGTGCTTTAAAACATCAGGTATGATGTTGTATCGATCAGGTAGTGTAAGGGTTACACCCGCTTCACAGTAACAGACCAATCTCCCCTGGGATGCCTGCTGTGTTTGGTCTTCCACCTCCTCAAAGCCACCTTCCTCCTCTGACTCCTCTTCTTCAGACTCCCAGAGTCTGGGGGCTTTCACTGCCCAGCATGGAAGATTATACACAGGTCAGAGTCTGGGGGCTTTAACTGCCCAGCATGGAAGATTATACACAGGTCAGAGTCTGGGGGCTTCCACTGCACAGCATGGAAGATTATACACAGGTCAGAGTCTGGGGGCTTCCACTGCACAGCATGGAAGATTATACACAGGTCAGAGTCTGGGGGCTTCCACTGCACAGCATTGCTCCACTGGAAAGGGGGTTTGTACTAACGAAGCAAAGCTTAGCTGGGCCTAGCATGGAGGGTGGAGCTGAGGCTAGTGAGGATGTCCAGGAAGGTAGCTGGGTTACAGTAAGAAGGGCAATCAGGGGGAACAGGAGGAGGCAGGCCAGTCCTGAGTTGGCAAACACCAACAGATTTGCCAGATTGAGTGAAAATATTGGGGATGTCCATTCAGGAATGGCAATGCCAGATAGAGCTGTTCCCGCTAATAGCCGGGAGAACAGTTCTACTGGTGTAGTGGGATGGCAGATTAGGCAGAGCAACAGACAGGTTTTGGTGGTAGTATACTCTATTATTAGGAAGGTACACAGGGTGATTTGTCAGCCAGATCCCAGCAATCGAACAGTTTGCTGTCTCCCGGGTGCTCGGGCTCTTCATGTTGTGGATCGGGTAGACAAATTATTGGGAGGAGCTGGAAATGTATCTGTGGTCTTGGTACATATTGGTACCAATGACAAAGTTAGTGGAAGATGGAATGTCCTAAAGAATGATTTTAGAGAACTAGGTAATAAGCTGATTGCAAGGACCTCCAAGGTAGTATTTTTTTAGATACTACCAGGGCCACGTGCTAGCCCAGGGTGGCAGAAGGAGCTTAGGGAGGTTAATGCATGTCTAAAGATGTGGTACATTAAGGAGGGGTTTTGGTTTTTAGAGCACTGGGCTGACTTCTCACTTCGGTACAATCTCTACAGCAGAGATGGATTGCACCTTAATGATGAGGGAGCTTTTGTGCTAGGGGATAGGATGGTAGAAAGGCTGGAGGAGTTTTTAAACTAGTAGGTGGGGGGAGCGACTAAATATAAGTAATGGTGTAGAAAGTGTAGAGGGTATAAGGGATAAATTAACAACTCATAGGGGAGGAGATGGGGGGAGGGATAGTATAGTCAATAGGGAGGTAGTACTAAGTAATTCAAGTACAGTGGCAGGCACTTCAGAACTACAGACTCATAACATAAGTTGTATGCTTGCTAATGCCAGAAGCTTTTCAGGAAAAATGGGAGAGTTAGAATTATTAGCAATTGAGGAAAAATGGGATTTAATCGGCATTACAGAAACATGGTGGGATGAATCTCATGACTGGACTGTTAATCTGAATGGTTATAACCTATTTAGGAAAGATAAAGGCAATGGTAAAAGAGGAGGAGGCATTTGTATGTATGTTAAGCCTGAATTTAAGCCTATAGTCAGAGAAGAAATTTATGGCGGTCCTAGTGATAACGTTGAATGTTTGTGGGTAGAGTTAAAAAGCGGAGCAGCAAATTACAAAATAATATTAGTAGGAGTAAAAACTCTTAATTTTAAAAGGGCAGATTTTAACGGTCTAAGGGCAGCAATACAAAGTATAGACTGGGACAGAGAACTGATAGGTAAAAACACTGAACATAAATGGACAACATTTAAATCCTTACTAAATATACATACACATCGGCATATACCGTGTGGGAATAAAAGTAAAAGGAGTAAATCACAACCCATGTGGCTTAACAATGATTTAAAGATCAATATACGGAGTAAAAAACAGGCATTTAAATTATACAAACAAGAGGGGACAGAGACTGCTTTACGGGAGTACAAGGAAATCAACAAGGCTTGCAAAAGGGCTATTAGACTGGCTAAAATAGAAAATGAAAAATGAATTGCAAAAGAGAGTAAGACTAACCCTAAAATATTTTTTAATTATATTAATTGGAAGAAGGCGGGGAAGGAAGCTGTAGAAACATTACAATGTGACACAGGCCATCTTAAAATTAGTGACTAGGAAAAGGCAGATGAGCTAAATAGGTTATTTTCTTCAGTATGCACAAGGGAGGTACCAGTGATTGGGAAACTGCAACATAATGGTGCTACACTACCTTTGCCAAATAATTGGTTAACACAGGAATTAATCTAAAAGAGGTTGGAAAAAATAAATGTTAATAAAGCCCTGGGTCCTGATGGAATACATGCATGGGTACTGAGGGAACTGGGTTCTGTAATAGCGATCTCTACCAGATGACTCGAGAAAAGCAGATGTGATACCTATATTTTGAAAGGGAGCAAGAGCAAATCCAGGAATTATAGACCAGTGAGCCTCACTTCTGTAGTGGTAAAGCTTTTAGAAGGGTTAATAAGGGATAATATACAAGAATATGTCTATTTGAACAGGATTATAAGTAGGAGTCAACATGGATTTATGAGGGATAGGTCATGTTAAACAAATCAAATTAATTTATATGAGAAGGTTAGTAGGAACCTGGATCAAGGCAACTCAGTGGATCTTTCTGGATTTTGCAAAGGCTTTTGATACAGTGCCGCATGGGAGACTATTGTGCAAACTAAGAGATACAGGAATTGCAGTAAATATCTGCTCATGGATTGAGAGCTGGCAAAAAGACAGGAAGCGAAGGGTTGTTGTAAATGGAACATACTCCGATTGGACTAATGTGGTAAGTGGGGTTCCTCGGGTTTCAGTATTAGGTGCTCTCCTTTTTCACATATTTATTAATGACTTAGAGGTGGGACTGGAAAGTAGTGAATCCATTTTTTGCTGATGACACACAGTTGTGCAAAGTAATTAAATCAGATAATGATGTGCTTTCCCTCCAAAGGGATTTACATAAAATTGAGGAATGGGCATCTAAATGGCAGATAAGATTTAATAAGAAAAAATGTAAAGTTATGCATCTGGGAAGGAAAAACAGCCATGCAATTTATAATCTTAATGGAGCAAATCTAGGTGTATCAGATATTGAAAGGAATTTGGGAGTGCTTGTGGACAACCACCTAGGTAACAGTGCTCAATGCCAAGCAGCAGCTGCAAAGGCAAATAAAATATTAGCATGTGTTAAGAATGGTATAGAAGCAAGGGAAGCCAATACAAATATAATTTATTTGGAATATGGATTACAATGTTGGGCACCACTTCATAAAAAGGACATTTTAAAGCTGGAAAAGGTACAAAGGAGGGCAAAAAAAACTAATAAGGGGAATGGAGGGAAGTTATGAAGAGAGACTAACCAAATTAAGCTTATTTTCTCTAGAAAAAAGGCATCTAAGAGGAGATATGATTACCTTATATAAATACATCCAGGGTCAGTATAAAGATTTGTCAACAGAGCTTTTTGTGCCAAGAGGTTTTCAACTGACAAGAGGACATCCCTTGTGGTTAGAAGTAAAAAGATTCCCCATTAAAGAAAGAAAAGGGTTCTTCACAGTAAGGGTGGCTAATCTGTGGAATTTTCTACCAAGGGAGGTGGTGACAGCGGATTTGATAGATAACTTTAAAAAGGTATTGGATATATTTTGAATTAAAAAGGACATTCAGGGTTATCCTGGTTAATTAGAGAGGCAGTATTGATCCAGGGAGGAATCCAATTGCCAGTATCTTAGGTCAAGAAGGAATTAATTTTTTCCCTTTTGAGACAATTGGCAAAGATTCACTGATTTTTTTTTTTTTTTTTTGCCTTCCTCTGGATCAATTAACAACTAATCCGCATAAGTGTGGTTAATCTGTGGAATTTTCTACCAAGGGAGGTGGTTACAGCGGATTCGATACATAACTTTAAAAGGGGACTGGATTTATTTCTAATTAAAAAAGGAATTCAGGGTTATCCTAAAAAATTATAGAGAGAGTATTGATCCAGAGACAAATCCGATCGCCAGTATCTGGGGTCAGGAAGGAATTATTTGTTTCCCTTTTAGACGATTGGCTAAGTTTCATTTGTTTGTTTTTTCTGTTTGCCTTCCTCTGGATTAATTAGTAACAAAAGAAACATGCATTTAAATTATACAAGAAGGAGGGAACAAAGGCAGCTTTATGTGACTATAAGGAAATCAACAAGTCTTGCAAAAGGGCTATTAGACTGGCTAAAATAGAAAATGAGAAGTCAGTTGCAATGGAAAGTAAGACTAACCCTAAAATATTTTTTAAATATATTAATGGGAAGAAGGCCAGGAAGGAATCGATAGGACCATTACAATGTGACACAGGCCATCTGATAATTAGTGACCAGGAAAAGGCTGATGAGCTAAATAGGTTCTTTTCGTCGGTTTACACAAGGGAGGTACCAGTGGTTGGGACACCGCAACATAATTGGGCTACACTACCTTTACTAAATAATTGGTTAACGCAGGAAGAAATACAAAAGAGGTTGGAGAAAATAAATGTTAATAAAGCCCCAGGTCCTGATGGAATACATCCAAGGGTACTGAGGGAGCTGGGTTCTGTAATAGCCAAACCATTATATGTAATCTTTCAAGACTCACTCACTACAGGGTCTCTACCAGATGACTGGAGAAAAGTAGAGGTGATACCTATATTTAAGAAGGGATCTAGAGCAAATCCAGGGAATTATAGACCAGTGAGCCTCACTTCTGTAGTTGGGAAGCTTTTAGAAGGGTTAATAAGGGACAGAATACAAGAATATGTCTATTTGAACAGGATCATAGGTAGCAGTCAACATGGATTTATGAAGGAAAGGTCGTGTCAGACCAATCTAATTAGTTTTTATGAGGAGGTTAGTAGGAACTTGGATCAGGGCAACTCAGTGGATGTAGTCTTTTTAGATTTTTTAAAGGCATTTGATACAGTGCCACATGGAAGACTAGTGAGCAAACTAAAGGATACAGGAATTACAGTAAATATCTGCTCATGGATCGAGAGCTGGCTAAAAGACAGGAAGCAAAGGGTTGTTGTAAATGGAACATACTCCGATTGGTCTAATGTGATAAGTGGGGTTCCTCAAGGTTCAGTATTAGGTCCTCTTCTTTATAACATTTTTCATAATGACGTTGAGGTAGGACTCGAATGTAGTGTCTCCATTTTTGCTGATGACACTAAGTTGTGCAAGGTAATAAAATCAGATAATGATGTACTTTTCCCACAAAAGGATTTGCATAAATTAGAGAAATGGGCGGCTATATGGCAGATGAGATTTAATACAAATAAATGTAAGGATATGCATTTGGGAAGGAACAATAGCCAAGCAATCTATAATCTTAATGGAGCAAATCTAGTGGTATCAGATATTGAAAGGGATTTGGGAGTACTAGTGGACAACCACCTAGGTAACAGCGCTCAAAGCCAAGCAGCAGCTGCAAAGGCAAATAAAATATTAGCATGTATTAGGAGGGGTATAGAAGCCAGGGAAGAAGATTTAATTCTGCCACTATACAAATCTCTAGTACGCCCTCATTTGGAATATGGAGTACAATTTTGGGCACTACCTCATAAAAAATACATTTTAGAGCTGGAAAAAGTACAGAGAAGGGCTACAAAACTAATAAGGGGAATGGAGAGGCTAAGTTATGAAGAAAGACTAACAAAATGAAACTTTTTTTCGCTAGAAAAAAGGCGTCTAAGAGGAGATATGATTACGTTATATAAATACATCCAGGGTCAATATAAGGCTTTGTCAAGTGAACTTTTTGTAGCAAGAGATTATCAACTGACAAGAGGACATCCTTTGAGGTTAGAGGAAAAAAGATTTCACCTTAAAAAAAGAAAAGGGTTCTTCACAGTTAGGGTGGTTAAACTGTGGAATTCTCTACCAAAGGAGGTGGTGACAGCGAATTCGATAGACAACTTCAAAAAGGGGTTAGATATATTTCTGAATAAAGAGGGCATTCAAGGCTATCCTAGATAACTAGCAAGGAATATTGATCCAGGGAGAAATTTGATCGCCAGTTTCTGGGGTCAGGAAGGAATTTTGCTTTTTTTTCCCCTTATGAGACAATTGGCAAAGTTTCAATGTTTTTTTTTTTTCTGTTTGCCTTCCTCTGGATCAATTAACAATTAACAATAATAATAAATAGTCCACATTAAAAAGATCAATAGAGATCTAAAAAGGTTGAACTTGATGGACTAACTCTTTATTCATCCTCCAATACTATACTATTAATAATTATTTAATCAATAATTTAATTAATAATTAATCCGCATATTGCAGATCAGAGGAGATCTTAACAGGTTGAACTTGATGGACTGAAAGTCTTTTTTCAACCTTAATTACTATGTAACTATGTAACTATTACTATGTAAAAAAAAATGTCAACCTTAATTACTATGTAACTATGTAACTATCATCCTCATTTCTGGAGGGAGCATTCGTGGAACTTTTGCCCCTGTCCTGTTTGAATGGCGCTCGGGTGACAGGGCCTGCGTCTTGTGTAGTTGCAGGTCCCAGGTTTCCTGCTCCAGAGATGCTAGCAAACCAGCAGCATCCGTGGTGGCTGACGCCTGAGTCTTGTCAGCTGTGGTATGCTTGCCTAGTACTGAAATGAGACACAGTTTGGATTTGAGTATTGTATCTAGAGTATCTAATTTATTCAAATCCCTTTAGAGGAAAAGTACATAATTTTCTGATTTAATTGCCTTGCACAACTTCGTGTCATCAGCAAAAATGGAGACACTACTTTCCAGGCCTACTTCTAAATCTTGAATAAATATGTTAAGAAGGAGAGGACCTAATACTGAGCCCTGAGGAACGCCACTTACCACTTTAGTCCAATCTGAGTATATTCCATTTACAACAACGATTTGCTCTCTGTGCATATATTTACTGCAATTTCTGCATCCCTTAGTTTGCACAATAGTCTCCGATGTGGCCTTTGCAAAATCTAAAAAGACTACATCTAAAAAGACTTGATCCAGGTTCCTACTAACCTCCTCATAGAAACTAATTAGATTTGTTTGACACAACCTATACCTCATAAATCCATGTTGGCTCCTACTTATAATGCTGTTTGAATAGTCATACTCTTGTATATTATCCCTTATTAACCCTTCTAAAAGCTTTCCCACTACAGAAGTAAGGCTTACAAGCTTATAATTCCCCGGATTTGCTCTTGCTCCCTTCTTAAATATAGGTATTACCTCTGCTTTTCTCCAGTCATCTGGTTAGTGACCCAGTGTTGAGTAAATCTTGAAATATCACATATAATAGTTGTCAAACTATAAATCGTCGTCAAGCTTTACGACCTCGCGAAGTGAGCTTGCAAAAACTGCATCCCTCCCAAAGTGAGGGATGCCGTTTGCTCCGCAAATGCGGACCATCGCGAATGGAGGGGCCGCATTTGCGGAAAGCAGAGGTCCAACGTCGGCTGTGTCTGTGCGCAAATGCGGACCCTTGCGAAGGTGGAGGTTTAAAGGCACCTCACACGCGGTTACAAACACCCACATGCACGACTTCGAAAAAAAATATTACGACCACGGTACCGACCTTAACGGCACAAACACCCACACGCACGACTTATAAAAAAACATTAACACTTCGGGAAAATACGACCATAACGGCCGATCCGCTCGCACCTAAAAACAGTCAAAACACAATAAATACCCACAAAAAAATAAATAAAAAGCTTACCCTTAGCAAGGGGGGGGGGGGTGAAAAAAACTAAAACGAGACTCAAAGCCCAGGACTGCACAGCCACGTACAACTTAGCCAAGAAGGGATCCGAGATAAGCTCGGAAACTCGCATTAACCCCACGGGATCCGAGATAAGCAAGGAGACCTGCATTAACCCCACATTAACCATCGCAGTGCAGGGCCCGATCGCACGAGATCGGGGACCCACAATGCAATGAAAATTCAAAATTTCTGCGTTACGGGTCCTGAAAGGACCGTAAAGGTCCTTAAAGGAACCGTTATAAAAAAAAATATATATATACACTATTACACATAGAGCTCTATACAGAGCCCCATCAACCATTAATTAACCCTGTCACTCATGGGGGTCAATATAGACCCCCATAAGTCCTTCATTAATCCTGTCACTCATGGGTGTCAATACAGACCCCCATAAGCACTTAATTAACCCCCTCACTTATGGGGGTCAATACAGACCCCCATAAACCCCTAATTAACCCTGTCACTCATGGGGGTCAATATAGACCCCTATAAGCCCTTCATTAACACTGTCACTTATGAGTGTCAATACAGATCCCGATAAGCACTTGATTAACCCCCTCACTCATGGAGGTCAATATAGACCCCCATAAGCCCTTCATTAACCCTGTCACTCATGGGGGTAAATACAGGCCCCCATAAGCACTTCATTAACCCCCTCACTCATGAGGGTCAATATAGACCCCCATAAGCCCTTCATTAACCTCCTATCTCATAGGGGTCAATACAGACCCCCCATAAACCCCTAATTAACCCTGTCATTCATGGGGGTCAATATAGAACCCCGATAAGCCCTTCATTAACCCTGTCACTCATGGGGGTCAATACAGACCCCCATAAGCCCTTCATTAACTGTTTCACTTATGGGGGTCAATACAGACCTGCATAAGCAATTTGTTAACCCCCTCACTCAGAGGGGTCAATACAGACCCCCATAAACCGCTAATTTACCCTGTCACTCATAGGGGTCCATACATAGTTACATAGTTACATGGTATTTAAAGTTGAAAAAAGACTTTCAGTCCATCAAGTTCAACCTTTTAAGATCTCCTCTGATCTGCAATATGCGGATTAACTATTAATTGATTAGTTGTTAATTAATTATTAATCAATTATTTAATTATTAATTAGTCCAGAGGAAGTAAATAGTAAAAAAAAACACAACCGAGACTTAGCCAATTGTCTCAAAGGGAAATGTAAAAAATTTGGATCAATACTGTCTCTCTAATTATCCATGATAACCCTGAATTCCCTTTTTAATTAGAAATAAATCCAGTCCCCTTTTAAAGTTATCTATCGAATCCGCTGTCACCACCTCCCTTGGTAGAAAATTCCACAGATTAACCACCCTTACTGTGAAGAACCCTTTTCTTTCTTTGAGGTGGAATCTTTTTACTTCTAACCTCAAGGGATGTCCTCTTGTCAGTTGAAAACCTCTTGGCACAAAAAGCTCCCTTGACAAATCTTTATACTGACCCTGGATGTATTTATATAAGGTAATCATATCATCTCTTAGATGCCTTTTTTCTAGATAAAATAAGTTTCATTTGGTTAGTCTTTCTTCATAACTTAGCCCCTCCATTCCCCTTATTAGTTTTGTTGCCCTTCTCTGTACCTTTTCCAGCTCTAAAATGTCCTTTTTATGAAGTGGTGCCCAAAATTGTACTCCATATTCCAAATGAGGGCGTACTAGAGATTTTTATAGTGGCAGAATTATATTTGCTTCCCTGGCTTCTATACCCTTCGTAATACATGCTAATATTTTCTTTGCAGCTGCTGCTTGGCTTTGAGCACTGTTACCTAGGTGGTTGTCCACAAGCACTCCCAAATCCCTTTCAATATCTGATACACCTAGATTTGCTCCATTAAGATTATAAATTGCATGGCTATTTTTCCTTCCCAGATGCATAAGGTTACATTTATTCGTATTAAATCTCATCTGCCATTTAGATGCCCATTCCTCAATTTTATGTAAATCCCCTTGGAGGGAAAGCACATCATTATCTGATTTAATTACCTTGCACAACTGTGTGTCATCAGCGAAAATGGAGACCCCACACTCCAATCCTACCTCTAAGTCATTAATAATTATGTTAAAAAGGAGAGGACCTAATACTGAACCCTGAGGAACCCCACTTGCCACATTAGTCCAATCAGAGTATGTTCCATTTACAACAACCCTTTGCTTCCTGTCTTTTTGCCAGCTCTCAATCCATGAGCAGATATTTACTGCAATTCCTGTATCTCTTAGTTTGCCCAATAGTCTCCCATGTGGTACTGTATCAAAAGCCTTTGCAAAATCCAAAAATACTACATCCACTGAGTTGCCTTGATCCAGATTCCTACTAACCTCCTCATAGAAACTAATTAGATTTGTTTGACATGACCTATCCCTCATAAATCCATGTTGACTCCTACTTATAATCCTGTTCAAATAGACATATTCTTGTATATTATCCCTTATTAACCCTTCTAAAAGCTTTACCACTACAGAAGTGAGGCTCACTGGTCTATAATTCCTGGATTTGCTCTTGCTCCCTTTCAAAATATAGGTATCACATCTGCTTTTCTCGAGTCATCTGGTAGAGATCGCTATTACAGAACCCAGTTCCCTCAGTACCCATGCATGTATTCCATCAGGACCCAGGGCTTTATATTCATTTTTTTTTCCAACCTCTTTTAGATTAATTCCTGTGTTAACCAATTATTTGGCAAAGGTAGTGTAGCACCATTATGTTGCAGTTTCCCAATCACTGGTACCTCCCTTGTGCATACTGAAGAAAATAACCTATTTAGCTCATCTGCCTTTTCCTAGTCACTAATTTTAAGATGGCCTGTGTCACATTGTAATGTTTCTACAGCTTCCTTCCCCGCCTTCTTCCAATTAATATAATTAAAAAATATTTTAGGGTTAGTCTTACTCTCTTTTGCAATTCATTTTTCATTTTCTATTTTAGCCAGTCTAATAGCCCTTTTGCAAGCCTTGTTGATTTCCTTGTACTCCCGTAAAGCAGTCTCTGTCCCTTCTTGTTTGTATAATTTAAATGCCTGTTTTTTACTCCGTATCTTGATCTTTAAATCATTGTTAAGCCACATGGGTTGTGATTTACTCCTTTAACTTTTAGTCCCATACGGTATATGCCGATGTGTATGTATATTTAGTAAGGATTTAAATGTTGTCCATTTATGTTCAGTGTTTTTACCTATCAGTTCTCTGTCCCAGTCTATACTTTGTATTGCTGCCCTTAGACCGTTAAAATCTGCCCTTTTAAAATTAAGAGTTTTTGTTGGCCCCTTAAAATGTTTTTTTTTTAATTCAATCTCAAATGAGACTGTGTTGTGATCACTATTTCACAAAGGTTACCCTATTTCAACATTTGATACTATATCAATACTATTTGTGATGAGTAAATCTAAGATAGTTTCATTTCTAGTAGGCTCCTGAATAACCTGGGCCAGATAAAGATCCCTGAGTGTACTCAAGAACCTGCTCCCCTTAGCTGAACTGCTGGTCTCATTTATCCAGTTTATTTCAGGTTAATTAAAATCTCCCATTATTAGAACTTGCCCATGCTTAGCTGCATTTCCAATCTGTAACAATAATTGTATTTCCTCACTTTCAGCTATATTTGGGGGTTTATAGCATACTCCTACTAATATTCTTTTGGAATTTGCTGCTCCGCTATTTAACTCTACCCACAAACATTCACCTTTATCACTAGGTCCACCATAAATATCTTCTCTGATTATAGCCTTAATTTCAGGCTTGAAATACAGACAAATCCCTCCTCCTCGTTTACAATTGCCTCTATCTTTCCTAAATAGGTTATAACCATCCAGATTAACAGTCCAGTCATGAGATTCATCCCACCATGTTTCGGTAATGCCTATTAAATCCCATTTATCATTAATTGCTAATAATTCTAACTCTCCCATTTTTCCAGGCAAGCTTCTGGCATTAGCAAGCATACACCTTATGTTATGAGTCTGTAGTTCTGAAGTGCCTGCCACTGTACTTGAATTACTTAGTACTACCTCCCTATTGACTATACTACCCCTCCCCCCATCTCCTCCCCTATGAGTTGTTAATTAATCCCTTATACCCTCTACACTTTCTACCCCATTACATATATATAGTCCCTCCCCCCCCACCTACTAGTTTAAAAACTCCTCCAGCCTTTCTACCATCCTATCCCCTAGTACATAAGCTCCCTCATTATTATGCATGTGCAATCCATCCCTACTGTAGAGATTGTACCGAAGTGAGAAGTCAGCCCAGTGCTCTAAAAAGCCAAACCCCTCCTTAGTGCACCACATCTTTAGCCACGCATTAACCTCCCTAATCTCCTTCTGCCTCCCTGGGATAGCACGTGGCACTGGTAGTATCTCAGAAAATACTACCTTGGAGGTCCTTGCCTTCAGCTTATTACCTAGTTCTCTAAAATCATTCTTTAGGACACTCCATCTTCCACTAACTTTGTCATTGGTACCAATATGTACCAAGACCGCCGGTTCATTTCCAGCCCCTCCCAATAATTTGTCCTCCCGATCCACAACATGACGAACCTGAGCACCCGGGAGACAGCAAACTGTTCGATTGCTGGGATCTGGGTAATAAATCACCCTGTCTACCTTCCTAATAATAGAGTCCCCTACAACCAAAACCTGTCTGTTGTTCTGCCTATTCTGCCCTCCCTCTCCTCCAGTAGACCAGTAGAGCTGTTCGACCGGCTGTTAGAGGGAACAGCTCTATCTGGCATTGCCATTCCTGAATGGACATCCCCAACAGTTTTACTCAATCGGCAAATCTGTTGGTGTTTGCCAACTCAGAACTGGCCTGCCTCCTCCTGTTCCCCCTGCTTCCCCTTGTAACTGTAACCCAGCTGCCTCCCTGGACATCCTCACTAGCCCCAGCTCCACCCTCCATGCTAGGCCCAGCTAAACTGTGCTCAGTGAGCACCAACCCCCTTTCCAGTGGAGCAATATCACTAAGTGCTGCAATTCTCCTCTCCAGAACCCCTAATTTGAGCTTCCAGAGAGGCAACATGCTCACACCTCTCACAGAGGTATGGACCCTGGATCATCTGTTCCAGTATTGCATACATATAACAGGATGTACACTGAATAAGGTTGCCACTGGACTGACTCATAATTATTATTATTGTCTACAAAATTTCAGTGGGAAAAATAAAGAATATAAAATATATTTATATAAAGTTTTCCGCCTTTGCCCTCCTTTTTCTTTGAAGTCCTTCCTTTTTTTTAAACTCCTAGGCTTTTACTAGAATTGCACTTGATACTGAAAATGTTCAAAAGCTCACAAGTTCCCCACTCCGGTTTATATTAACTTCTGCCTTCTCACCTGGGCACAATTAGTGCACTCTGCAATTTATCAGCCTTCACTTGTAAGGTAAATCCACTTGTAAACAGCAACCCTCATAATCCTCTATTTAACCCCATCAGTCCCATAAGGGTATATTAAGACCATAATGGGCCTGTTACAACCCAAGATTAACCACATAAGGACCATCATGACACTAAGTATAAACACAATACTGCACTATACCCCCCCAATAAAACATTAAATATCAACTAAACCCCCTCTACACTAACCTATTAACATCTACACTACCTACCTACCCCCTAATAACCCCTACCACTCTAATTACAGAAAACAAAAACCCTGAAGTCACAAAAAATTAAAAATCTAGATTACATAAAATAAAAAACCTAAATCCCCAAAAATAAAAAAATCTACGTTACAGAAAATAAAAAAAACCTAAGTCACAAAAAATAAAAAAGGAACATTACAGAAAATAAAAAAACACATTACAACCCCCACTACAGAAAATACAAAAAATTACACACCTGAAAAAGAAATACATACAATACAAATGCATACAATACAAGTAAAATGAAATACAATACAATACAATACACACCTATCTAATATACAATACATCCTATCAATCTAATATACATCCCCCAATCTACCTAAATAAATACCATAATCTAATAACTATATAATATACATCACACAATCTATTTAATATACAATAAATACTATCTATCTAATATACATCCTATCTATCTAATATACATCCACCAATCTATCTAAATAAATACCACAATCTAATATACAATACATGCTATGCTATCTATATAAAACACATACCCCTAGCTAACATACAATACATGCTATCTATATATAAAATAATCTAATTCTAAGCTAAAATATAATAATTAACACAACTTACCTTTGCAGATGTCCCTTTAGATCAGCCACGTAGGGGAAAAAATAAATACAATTAGTGCAACACATTTACAGTAAATAAACAAACATTCTAAACATTCTAAATATTCTACTCACCTTTCTAGCATGTCCCGTCCTTCTTCTTTCCTTATTCTCCGGTGCCTGTTAAAAAAAACATAACATTAATACACATACATAAGCATAACAACAAAATAAAATAAACATAATCTACATTGTACTTACCTCCCCGTGATGTCTCCGGCCTCCTCCTCTTCTGCCCCGCCCTGGAACCGCTCTCTAAAAAAAAAGCACACATCCGCACTCATGGACATTCCCAACGCTAATGAGGCTCCTGGAGACTTTTCCGGAAGAAAATAGGTAATGGCGCCTTCTGATTGGTTGAAAACACTGTCTAACAAATTCACCAAATCAAGAGGTGCCAATGTGTGAGCCTATCAGAAAGGGATACACCTTAAAATCCCACTCTGATTGGATAATGCACCTGTCAATCTTTAAACCAATCACAAGGTGCAGATGCCTTCAGCCAATCACAATGGAATACACCCCCATTGGCTGGAGGCACCTGCGCATTCTGATTGGTTGCACTGACAATAGCCAATCCCAATGGAATACACCCCCACGTACTGATTGGTGAAGGCATTTGCGCCTTCTCATTGGCTGTTGTCAATGTCAATCAGTATTACAGCCAACGGGAAGAATGTCTTCAGATAATCACCGCATCGGGGTGTATCCCATTGTGATTCGCTGATGGCAATAAAGCCTTCGGATTGGTTCAAATAAAGATTGTCAGGTGCGTTATCCAATCAGCGTGGGATTTTGGGGTGCATCCCTTTCTCATTGGTTCACAATTGGTGACTTCTCATTGGCTGAATTTGATAGACAGCGTTTTCAGCCAATCAAAAGCCGCCATTGCCAATTTTATTCTTGAACACTGCGTAGGAAGCTCATTAGCGTCGGAGACATCCGCGAGTGCAGATGTGTGTTTTTTTTTTTTACTTTTTTTTTGGATGCTTGGATGCTTCCAGGGCCTATCCGGGGCAGAACACGAGGAGGCCGGAAACATCACAGGGAGGTAAGTACAATGTAGATTATGTTTATTTTACTTGGTTTTATGCTTATGTATGTGTGCTAATGTAATGTTTTTTTTAACAGGGGCCACGCCGGAGAAGCAAAGATGGAGGACGGGACATGCTGGAAAGGTGAGTAGAATATTTAGAATGTTTAGAATGTTTATTTATTTATGTAAATGTGTTGGAGTAAATGTTTTAATTTTTTTTACCCTAGGTTGGTGATCTGAAGAAACATCTCAAAGGTAAGTGGTCTTAATTATTTTATTTTAGCCTAGAATTAGGGTTGCTATATAGAGATAGCATGTATTGTATATTAGATAGATAGGGGGATGTATAGTATATATATAGTATTGTATATTAGATAGGGGGATGTATATTAGATAGGCGGATGTATATTAGATAGGGGTGTATTGTATTGTATTTAACTGTATTGTGTTTAATTGTATTATATTTAATTGTATTATATTGTATGTATTGTATTGTATGTATTATATGTATTTCCTTTTCAAGTGTTTTTTTTTTTCTGTAGTGGGGGGGAGGTTGTAATATATTTTTTTATTTTCTCTAATATTCCTTTTTTTATTTTTGTGACTTAGTTTTTTCTGTAATGTAGATTTTTTATTTTTTGTGATTTAGGTTTTTATTTTTATGTAATGTAGATTTTTTATTTTTTGTCACGTTAGGCTTTTTTATTTTCAGTAATTAGAGTGGTGGGGGTTATTAGGGGGTAGGTGGGTAGTGTAAGTGTTAATAGGTTAGTGTAGAGGGTGTTTAGTTGATATTTAATGTTTTATTGGGGGTATAGTGCAGTGTAGTTTTATACTTAGTGTCATGATGGTCCTTGAGGACCGTCATGGCACTTACGTGGTTAATGTTGGGTTGAAACAGGCCCATAATGGTCATAATATACCCTTATGGGACTGATGGGATTAAATTGAGGCTTATCAGGGTCTGGATAGATCCCCACAAGTGACCGGGTTAAAATGGTGTAGTGCTTACACTTTGGGTCATGAGGGTCCTGGATGACCCTCATGGCACTTATAGTGTTAATACATGTGTTCATTAGTGTGTTAGAGGGGTCTATATAGTTAAGGCACACAGTACACTCACATTGTGTGACAAACATAATTTCAACACTTTCTTTTATTGACCATAATTTTTTGACTGGCAAGTCGCTAGTTAGATTTAATGGTTTGGCTTTTACAGAACCCAGTTCCCTCAGTACCCTTGGATGTATTCTATCAGGACCTGGGACTTTATTGACATTTATTTTTTCCAACCTCTTCTGGATTTATTCCTGTGTTAACCAATTATTTGGTGAAGGCAGTGTAGCCCCATTATGTTGCAGTGTCCCAACCACTGGTACCTCCCTTGTATATACCGAAGAAAATAACCTATTTAGCTCATTTGCCTTTTCCTGGTCACAAATTGTCAGACAACCTGTTTCACATTGTAATGCTCCTCTAACTTCCATCCTGGCCCTCTTCCCATTTATATATTTAAAACATACTTTAGGGTTAGTCTTTTCTCTTACTCTCTTTTGCAACTCATTTTTCATTTTCTATTTTAGCCAGTCTAATAGCCATTTTGCAAGCCTTGTTGATTTCCTTGTACTCCCGTAAAGCATTCTCTGTCCCCTCTTTTTTGTATAATTTAAATTCCATTTTTTTACTCTGTATCTTGATCTTTAAATCATTGTTAAGACACGTTGGATGTAATTTACTCCTTTTACTTTTATTCCCACATGGTATATGCCGATGTGTATGGATATTAAGTACTGATTTAAATGTGGTCCATTTATGTTCAGTATTTTTACCTGTCAGTTCTCTGTCTCAGTTTATACTTTGTATTGCTGCCCTTAGACCATTAAAATCTGCCCTTTTAAACTTAAGAGTTTCAATATTATTTGTGATGACTAAATCCAAGATGGCCTCATTTCTACTAGGCTCTTGTATAACCTGGGCCAGATAATGATGCCTGAGTGTACTCAAGAATCTGCTCCCTTTCTTTACCCATAATGCTGGTCTCAGTCATCCAGTTTATTTCTGGGTAGTTAAAATCTCTGATAATTAGAACTTGCCCATGCTTAGCTGAATTTCCAATCTGTAACAATATTGTATTTCTTCACTTTCAATTATATTTGGGGATTTATAGCATATTCCAACCAATTTTCCTTTGTAATTTGCTGCTCCATTATTTAACTCTACCCACAAACATTTAACATTACCTCTCCTTGCATCAATTTCTGACTATATTGCTGACTATAGGCTCTAATTCAGGCTTGACATACAGACAAATCCCTCCTCCCCTTTCACCATTGCACCTATCTTTCCTAAATAGGTTATAACCATCCAGATTAACAGTCCAGTCATGAGATTCATCCCACCATGTTTCGTTAATGCCTATTAAATCCCATTTTTCATTAACTGCTAATAATTCTTGCTCTCACATTTTTTCCTGGAAAGCTTCTGGCATTAGTAAGCATACATCTTATGTTATGAGTTTGTAGTTTTGAGGTGCCTGCCTCTGTACTTGAATTACTTAGTAATACCTCCCTATTGACTATACTATCCCTCCCCCATCTCCTCCCCCATGAGTAGTTAATTCATCCCATATTCCCTCTACACTTTCTACCCCATTACATTTATCTAGTCCTTCCCCCCACCTACTTATAACAGACTTCTCAAGATTCCTCTTAGCAAAGGCAAATGCATGTTGTAAGTGTTTCCTTAGGTTGTCAATAGACTGATGGGTGGTGGCAGCACTTACCAGATTGCGATCTTCTGTCCTATAAAGTAGATGTTGGGGCAGTACCATACGTCTCCCTGTCATTAATTAAAACATTTTAGTGGCCGTACTAGGAGTGGCCCGTATAGCCATTAGAACCAAAGGTAACTTCACATCCCAGTCCATACCTGATTCCTTAGCAAATTTCTTCAAGATACTTACAACAGATTGGTTGTATCACTCCACACCACCACTGGATGCTGCGCGATAGTAAATATGAAATTTTCTTTTGGCGCCTAGGATTTTCCACATACGACCCATCTCTTCACTGGTGAAATGATTTCCTCGATCAGATTCGATTAGTTGAGGTAAACCAAAATGAGAGAAAACATGATTAATCAACAAAATGGTGGCTCTCTCCGCCTAACATTTTGGCGCCGGAAGACATATATTTATTTCCCGTGGATGAAGTGGTTACTGGACAGATAACATTAATCTATATATCTGACCAGGACAAATAGATCCCCCTCTTCTGGAGAGGGGCCCAATGGGTGGGTGTATTTGGTTGGAATTGAGGACATACCAAACCCTCTTGACAATATGTTTGGACATCCTTCATATCATGTGTGGCCAGTATGTAAAATCGTGAAGAATCTCATATGTGGTCTTCTCACCTCGATGACCCGATGTTGGGGCATCGTGAGCATGTTGGAGCTTTAGGCCTTGATATGAAGTAGAGACCGACCACCCACTGTTGGATCCCTTTTTTATATGTACTAATAAGCAACCCATCTTGCATACTAAACTGGGACTCAATAAAATTCTCAGATCTTCTTTACCCGTAGTATTTTTCACTATTTTCACTTCCATCATTAACATGGTATGCACATCCATCCACGTAAACTGTGGGTAAAGGCTCACAAATCTTTTCATTGTATGTCTTGTGAGGTGATGATTGGTATTCTTCCAAAAGGTCGGCTTCTGGGTACTTCTCCTCGAGAGGATCCGTGGCCGTGCAGTCATGGAGATCTGCAAGCCATTGAGCGACTGGGCTTCTCTTGTTCTGAGCACATATAACCTCCAAGGGCCACCCTTGCAGCGATAAGGTCCAAGCAGTTATGCGGCTATTTGATAGATTCCTGGCCTTTATTTTATCACTTTGATGCGCTGTTTCTACTATGATTTTCTTGCCATTGATAAAATCCTGAAAAGTCTGAAGGGCCCATACCGTTGAAAATATAGCCTTTTCACAGTGATTACGTTTTCCCTCCACAGTTGATAATGCTTTGCTGGCATACGCAATAATTTTGCTGCTTTGGTCGAATTTCTGCTATAATATAGCACTTAAATAACAATCTGTATATCCAGTCTCCACAAAGAATGGTTTACCTCTTTCTGGGTACACCCAGCTAGGGGCCTTGCTTAATTTCTGTTTCAAGTCACCCACAGCTCGGTCTTGGGTCTCACTCCAACTCCATGGTTCTTCTTTCGTCAACAACTCTATGAGTGGCCTGGTTACTTCTGCATAAATATCGATACATTTTCAGGAATAGTTTGTAATCCCAAGAAAAGATCTCAACTCTCTCAGATTTGTGGGTTTGGTTTGAAGGATCCCGCGGCCCAAGAAATAGACTTTAGTACGACACCACTGAGCCTTTTGGAAGTGAGAGTTTAACACCAGCATGTTTCAATTGATCCAAAACATGTCTAATTTCTGCAATATGTTCATCAAAACTCCTGCTTTTGATCCGAATATCATTTGCATAGGTTAGAGTCCTACGTTCTTGGGCATCTGGCATTGCTTTGTGCATAAATATAGCAAATTCATTTCCGGAATTTATGAACCCAAATGGAGTTTGAGTTGAGTTTGCGTGTGTATTGTTGCTTCCCAAATGTGAAGGCCAGTTTATGCTGGTCCTCTTCTTTCACCTTGATGGTCCAGTAGCCTTGGGTAAAGTCAAGTGTTGTGAACACTTTGGATCCTTGTATTTGCACAAAACATTGATCAATGTAAGGAACCGGTAAAGCAGACATGTGTACCCTTTTATTGAGTTGCCTCAGATCAGCGCACAAACGCCATGTAGCATTGGGTTTTAAAATACCTAGTGTAGGGTTTTTATAAGAGCTGTGTACTGGGCACACAATTTCCCTAGACTCCAAGTTTTTAATAATATTGGCCAATGACTCATAAGAGGCCAGAAACAGTGTTATGATATTGGTGGTACAAATTTTGGAGTCCAGTAGCCAGATCAGCAAAAACTCCCTGCCAGAGATAGCCACTCGTTACCCAGGTGGTTGAGCCCCTGAGCCTTGAGTGGCTGTCTGCTCTGAAGCAGAGATGGGAGTCAGGAACAGAAGGATAATAATCTTAGTGAGGCAAGCCGAGGTCAGTGGGAAGGAGAAGCAGCAAAGTCAAAAATGATCCAAGTTCAGCAACTGGTAGGAGATAAGGAACAAGCTTGATTAGATAGTTCAGGAACATAATAATCTGGCAAGTATACAGAGACAGGAAGTGCCTTATATAGGCCAAGAACCGGACAGCTGACCAGACACAGCTAAAGAGAGTTGTCACTGATTTCATTGCTTTTAGAGTCAAGGTATCAGGTCTCAGGCAAATCTGCAAGAGGCAGGCTGGTGTACAGGTAGGGAAAAGGTTTAGCAAGCATGCAGACCAGGGTTCGAATCTCAGCAGAGTCAATTCCTCACAGACAGTTGATATTGTTTAATAAAAACAGGTGGCATTTTAGGATTGGTTTTGTTTTGTGTGACGTGCATATTTGTCAAACCACATTGGGTGTGATGCTGTGTTATTTATCAATATAACAAATGGGGTTTGGGTCATAGTGATAAGAGTTGTGTGTGGATGAGGGTAAGGCCCTTTAGCTGGGTCTGGTGGCTGACATTGACGAAAGCATCTTTACCCCTAATCCTTTGACCTCTCTTCACCTGTAATGGGAGAGAAAACTGAGCCTCCCCCTCTGGTACTGTAACACAATGTTCCATTTGTTTTGTTACTGCATAGGGCAATTGTTGTTCAGATCTCAAGGTTGCTGAGTCATTGACAAATCCTAAGGTGGTTTCTTTCAGTCTAGACCAGAAAACATTATGTATGAGGTCAATTTGAGCCGCAAGTCAATTCAATGAATCATTTCCAATATACATTGGATATTGAGAATCCTCAGTAACCAGAAACAAATGCATAGCCTTTTTACCCCCAATGGAAAGATGTAATAAACATTTTGCTATAATGGCATGAGCTGAGGTTTCATGATCAATTTCTGATCATAGGGTTGTGTATTTTGGATTACGTTAGGATTGTTTAGCTGTTTTAGGGCCTCTTTCAAATAAGATCTGGCCAATTGAGTAGGGCTCTATTTAAGCACAGAGCATATTTTTTACAGAAGTTTTTAGTCAGTGAACTTTTATCCAAAAGCAAGGTCTTCACTAACTAAAAACTTCTGTAAAAAAATATGCTCTTTCCTTTTATGGAGCCCTATTCAATTGGCCAAATTGCATTTAAGTGAGGCCCTTAGTAAGCTTGCATCAATGTAACTGTGTTCATTAGTTACATAAAGGGGATGTAAAAAGTCTACACACCCCTGTTAAAATGTCAGGTTCTGTGCTGTAAAAAAAATTAGACAAAGATAAATCATTTCAGAACTTTTTCCCCTCTTTAATGTGACCTATAAACTGTACAACTCAATTGAAAAACAAACTGAAATCTTTTAGGTAGGGGGAAGAAAAAATATAAAAATAAAATAATATGGTTGCATAAGTATTCACACCCTTAAACTAATACTTTGTTGAAGCACCTTTTGATTTTATTACAGCACTCAGTCTTTTTGGGTATGAGTCTATCAGCATGGCACATTTTGACTTGTCCACTCTTCTTTACAAAAACACTCCAAATCTGTCAGATTGCGAGGGCATCTCCTGTGCACAGCCCTCTTCAGATAACCCCACAGTAGAGATGTAGCGAACAGTTCGCCCGCGGACTATTCACGACGATTTTGGCATGTTCACGTTCGCAGTGGACGGTGAACACATGCCCTTTTCGGTTCGCCCCCTATACTTTATCATTTAAGAAACTTTGACCCTGCACCTCACAGTCAGCAGACACATTCCAGCCAATCAGCAGCATACACTCCCTTCCAGAGCCTTCCATCTGAAAGACAGGCTAATATTCTGCTCTGTTTCACCAGTCATAGTTGGTGTACCATAGATTGAAAAAAAACATCCCTTTTTTCCTTTAATCTAATTTCAGTTGCCTGCCTGTGTCAGGCTCACAGCTTATATTGTGCTCAGTGAAATAAAACAACACTTTTTTGACTGTAATAGATTGAATAGCAATTGCCTGCCTACAGGCGTGTGTATGAAGCCTATTGCATCTACTCTGCCAACTTTTGCCAGTGCACAGTGACACTCATATCTGGTGGCACCTTAGATTGCACGCGCAGTGCCCCAAATTTGAGGTCCGACCAAGCATCTTTTTCCATCTCCCTGTTCCAAAAATCAAAGCCATATACAGGTCCCCTAATAGTGGACGTAACAGGGATTAAACTAATAGAAATAGTACTACTTAACAGTACACACCTTATAATAACGCAGACAGAGGCAACGCAGAGAGCGGAGTCAGAGGAGGAAGGTGGCTTTGAGGAGGTGGAAGACCAAACACAGAAGGCATCCCAGGGGGCTTGTTGTCACCTTTCGGGGACCCTTGGTGGCTGGGTGGAGGAAGAGACCTTCAATGACATCAGTGAGGACAAGGAACGGGACATGGCTAGCTTGGTATCCAACCTTGTGCAAATGGGGAGTTTGTGGTTGTGCAAATGGACTGTTTGCGGTTGTTTGCGGTGCATTAAACGGGGAGATTGGTCTGTTACTGTGAAGCGGGTGTAACCCTTACACTACCTGATCGATACAACATCATACCTGATGTTTTAAAGCATGTTATTACAAACAATTTAGGAAAGTTAGGTGATTTATGCCCTTCATGGCTTAAAACCAGACTCTGCCTCAACAATGTAATTTTCCGTGGGAGTTTTGCCATGGATCCCCCTCCGGCATGCCACAGTCCAGGTGTTAGTCCCCTTGTTAGTCCCCTTGAAACAACTTTCCCATCACTATTGTGGCCAGAAAGAGTCCCTGTTGGTTTTGAAATTTGCCTGCCCATTGAAGTCTATGGCGGTTCGCCCGTTCGCGAGCATTTGATGGAATTTTGCGTCCGCTGTTCGCGAACCGAAAATTTGATGTTCGCGACATCACTACCCCACAGATTTTCAATCGGATTCAGGTCTGGGCTCTGGCTGGGCCATTCCAAAACTTTAATCTTCTTCTGGTGAAGCCATTCCTTTATTGATTTGGATGTATGCTTTGGGTCGTTGTCATGCTGAAAGATGAAGTTCCTCTTCATGTTCAGCTTTCTAGCACAAGCCTGAAGGTTTTGTGCCAATATTGACTGGTATTTGGAACTGTTCATAATTCTCTCTATCTTAACTAAGGCCCCAGTTCCAGCTGAAGAAAATCAGCCCCAAAGCATGATGCTGCCACCACCATGCTTCCCTGTGGGTATGGTGTTCTTTTGGTGATGTGCAGTGTTGTTTTTGCGCCAAACTTATCTTTTGGAATTATGGTCAAAAAGTTTAACCTTGGTTTCATCAGACCATAAAACCTTTTCCCACATGCTTTTGGGAGACTTTAGATTTGTTTTTGCAAAATGTAGCCTGGCTTGGATGTTGTTCTTCGTAAGAAAAGGCTTTCGTCTTGCCACTCCACCCCGATAGCCCAGACATATGAAGAATACGGGAGATTGTTGTCACATGTACCACACAGCCAGTACTTGCCAGATATTCCTGCAGCTCCTTTAATGTTGCTGTAGGCCTCTTGGTAGCTTCCCAGACCAGTTTTCTTCTCGTCTTTTCATCCATTTTGGAGGGAGCTCCAGTTCTTGGTAATGTCACTGTTGTGCCATATTTTCTCCACTTGATGATGACTGTCTTCACTGTGTTCCATGGTATATCTAATGCCTTGGAAATTCTTTTGTACCCTTCTCCTGACTGATACCTTTTTACAATGAGATCTATCTGATGCTTTGGAAGCTCTCTGTGGACAATGGCTTTTGCTGTGGGATTCAACACAGAAGATTTCAGGAAAGACCAACTAGAGCAGCTGAACTTTATTTGGGGTTAATCAGAGGCGCTTTAAATAATGGCAGGTGTATGCTGACTCCTATTTAACATGATTTGGAATGTGATTGCTTAATTCTGAACACAGCTACATCCCCAGTTATAAGAGGGTGAGCAGACTTATGCAACCATATTATTTTATTTTTATATTTTTTCTTCCCTCTACCTAAAAGATTTTAGTTTGTTTTTCAATTGAGTTGTACAGTTTATAAGTCACATTAAAGGTGGAAAAAGTTCTGAAATGATTTATCTTTGTCTCATTTTCAGCACAGAAACCTGACATTTTAACAGGGGTGTGTAGACTTTTTATATCCACTGTAGTTACATGGTAATTGAGGTTGAAAAAAGACTTTCAGTCCTGTGGGGATTCCTGCAGCCTTTTATGGCCCACTGTGTCCCCCCCACATGGCCCCAGGGCCCTCCTGTGCCCCTTGCAAGCCCTGCACCCCCCCCCTCCATGGCCCCCTGCCTTCCCCTTTAGTCTCCTTTGGCACCTCGCAGATCTCTGCGGCCTCCCTCAGCACCATGTGACCCCCCTGCGGCCCCCTGTGGAATTCCTCTGCTCCTTGTGACCCCCTCAGTCCTTCCTGGCCCCTGTAGTTACATAGTAATTGAGGTTGACAAAAAAGACTTTTAGTCCATCAAGTTCAACCTTTTAAGATCTCCTCTGATCTGCAATATGCGGATTAGTTGTTAATTAATTAGTTGTTAATTAATTGTTAATTATTAATCAACCACTAATTAATGAATTAATTGATCCAGAGAAAGGTCTGTTTAGGGATCCTCATACCTGAGATGCTAACAGGGATAAACAAACCTACATCTTTTGTTTCTATATTAACAAGCATTTTAGGATGTCTGTTTATGTCAGAGGGTTTGGGAACTTTTCTATTTAAAGATATAAAGCCGTTTTAAATTGCAATTCGGCAAATTCTAAACGGCTCTATATAAGCACATTGCATTTTTTTAATGGAAGTTTTTAGTTCGTGAAGACCTTGCTTTTGGATAGAAGTTCACTGACTAAAAACTTCTGTAAAAAAATATGCTATGTTCTTATATAGATCCCTTTCAAATTTGCTGAATTGCAATTTAATAAGGCTGACAGTGAGAACATTACCCTGCACATGAGTATCATTAATATATGCCTGATCAATCTGGATCACATTCTCATGATTTACTTGTTCTCCAGAAGTGTCATTGCATTTAAGTATTGTCATTTCAGGGATTTGACTGTTTTGGAAGTGGATCTCAACTGAATCTTCTCTAGTTTTTATCACATGACAGTTCCTTTGAACCTGAGGTTGTTTAACTTTTTCATAATTGATTGGAAACTTACAGTCGATGATAGGGCTAAATCGCCTAAGCAAGTCAGTCCCAGTTAGACATGTATGCTTAGGGGCCTCCACCACAATTACTGGATGCTTCACCTGTTTTTTACCTATCCTGATGTTTAGCCAGGCATAACCCCTGGTGTTTACAGTAATGCCATCAACATTTTTGACAACTAGGAATGGCTTCATAATGGCCTTTGTTTTAGCCCTGTGTTCAATCTCTTCATACATGTTTTTGGAGATAACAGTGACCTGAGACTCTGTATCTATTAATGCTTTGATATCCAGAGATTCTACTCCTTTTATGCCACCCGACACATAATATCTATCATGGATGTCTTAAATCTCACATAGGAAATGAGAATGCTTTAGCATATCTTTAGTCACATGGGAGACTATTGTGCAAACTAAGAGATACAGGAGTTGCAGTAAATATCTGCTCATGGATTGAGAGCTGGCTAAAAGACAGGAAGCAAATGGTTGTTGTAAATGGAACATACTCTGATTGGACTAATGTGGTAAGTGGGGTTCCTCAGGGTTCAGTATTAGGTCCCCTCCTTTTTAACATATTTATTAATGACTTGGAAGTGGGATTGGAGTGCGGTGTCTCCATTTTTGCTGGTGACACAAAGTTGTGCAAGGTAATTAAATCAGAAAATGATGTACTTTCCCTCTAAATGGATTTGCATAAATTAGAGGAATGGGCATCTAAGTGGCAGATGAGATTTAATATGAATAAATGTAAAGTTATGCATCTGGGAAGGAGCAGGAGGAGCAGCATCTACAAAGGCAAGTACAATATTAGCATGTTTTAAGAAGGGTATAGAAGCAAGGGAAGCAAATATAATGCTTCCACTATACAAATCACTAGTAAGCCCTCATTTGGAATATTGAGCACAATTTTGGGCACCACTTCATAAAAAGGACATTTTAGAGCTGGAAAAAGTACAGGGAAGGCCAACAAAGCTAATAAAGGGAATGGATGGGTTATGAAGAAAGACTATCAAAATTAAACTTATTTACTCTTGAAAAAAGGCGTCTATAAAAAAAGAGGGGCTATGATTACCTTATATAAATATATTCAGGGTCAATACAAGGCTTTGTCAAGGGAACTTTTTATGCCAAGAGGTTTACATCTGACAAAGGGAAATCCTTTGCATTTAGAAGTAAAAAGATTTCACCTTAAAGAAAGAAAAGGGTTCTTCACAGTAAGGATGGTTAATCTGTGGAATTCTCTACCAAAAGAGGTGGTGACAGCGGATTCGATTGATAACTTTAAAAACGGATTGGATATATTTTAAATAAAAAGGGCATTAAGGGCTATCCTGAATAAACAGAGAGGGAGTATTGATCCATGGAGGAATCCGATCGCCAGTATCTGGTGTCAGGAAGGAATTTTATATTTTTTCCTTGTTGAGACAATTGGCAACGTTTCACTGGGTTTTTCTGTTTGCCTTCCTCTTGATCAATTAACAATAAATCCACGTATTGCAGATCAGAGGAGATGTAAAAAGGTTGAACTTGATGGGATTAAAGTATTTTTTCAATCAAAATTACTATGTAACTATGTAATAGTTAATGTTGCATATAAAACAAAATATTTAGATTTTTTATTGAAATATTCAAAAATAACTTGCATACTATTCACAACCAAAAAGCTTAAGAAATTGCAGCACTTTTTCTAGAGGAAAAAGAAGAGATTTAAAGACTTTGAAATAAGGCTAATTACCGTATATACTCGAGTATAAGCAGAGTTTTTCAGCCCTTTTTTAAGGCTAAAAAGGACCCCCTCGGCTTATACTTGAGTCACTCTCCCCCCCCCCCCCCCGTGTCTCTCTAAACCCCTGTGTCTCTCCTGTGTCTCTCTAACCCCCCTGTGTCTCTCTACCCCCCCGTGTCTCTCAACCCCCCCGTGTCTCTCAACCCCCCCGTGTCTCTCTAACCCCCCGTGTCTCTCAATCCCCCGTGTCTCTCTAACCCCCCGTGTCTCTTTCCCTCCCCCCCTCATCCTCAAACCCCCCTCCTCATTCTAAACCCCCCTCCTCATTCTAAACCCCGCTCCTCACCCCTCTAAATACCTCCCCCTCTCCCTTTCCCCTCACTTACCTCCATCTGCAGCTTCTCCTCCGGCCTCCTCTCCTTCCTACTTCGGCACCCGGTATATGCTAATGACGTGACTTCACATGCGCGCCACGTCATTAGCATTGGCCGGGTCAAGACGTAGTCTTATACCCTCGGCTTATACTCGAGTCACTCATTTTTCCCAGTATTTTGTGGTAAAATGGGTGCCTCGGCTTATACTTGGGCCGGGTTATACTCGAGTATATACGGTAAATGGAAACTGTCGTCCAAACAGGAAGTTGGTTTCATCTTAAAAGCATAAAAAACTTCCTGTATAGTGGAGAAATTAATTTTCATATGTGCTGAAGTTATAACCAGTTTGAAGAATACTGACAGGCAGGGGCGACTGGTGCATAGGGCCAAATGGGCAAGCACCCCCCCAAATTATCAATCTCTTTAATATTGTATTTTAAATTTACATAGATAATACAATTTTATTATATCTGTATATCAGCTTTCAAGTTTTCTTTCATATGATTTTGTTACAAATATACATCTATCACTTTAAATTAACCCTGTGTGTGCCTTCCCCCTTGCCTGGTTTCTTTCACTGCTGCTATAGATTTTATTACAGTGAGAGAGTCGTAATGCTCTCCTGCTCAGCCTTGTTGAGTCTACATTTAGTGTGCTAGTCATTGTATCAATTTTCCTGTCTGTCAGCTTTGCAGCATCAACCAAACAGTGCTGCAGGCTGTCAGGTTGCTAGGAACATCCCCTCTGACCGTTCCCTCTGAACGCCCTCAAGCCTATAGAGGCTTAATGTTATGATATGATAGCAGGAATGCTTTATAAACCTATTATTTCAAACATTTCTCACTCTGTCTCCGCTCTTTTTACTGACTGATCCTCCTGTGGAGATTCTACACAACCTCATCAACCAAGTAAGTTTGCACAGGCACTGATACTGGAGTGGGTTGCCAGTTCCTTTTCCAGTGGGGGAAGAGGTAGAGGAGGGAGAGGCTCGCAATGAGTGCCAAAGGGGGTAAAGTAAAGGGGGGAGAGGTAGAGGGGATGAGGCTCGCAATGAACGCTAAAGACGCTCATTGCGAGACCTGTGATGAGCGCCAAAGGTGCTCATAGCAAGGCCAGTAAAGTAGAGGGGGGAGAGGATGAGGGGGGAGAGACTCACAATAAGCGCCAAAGTCACTTATTGCAAAGCCCATGATAAGCGCCAAAGGTGCTCATAGCAAGGCCAGTAAAGTGGAGGGAGGAGAGGCTCAAAATGAGCGCCAAAGGCGCTCATTGCAAGGCCCATGATCAGCGCCGAAGCTGCTCATCTCAAGGCCAGTAAAGTAGAGGGGGGAGAGGCTTGCAATTGGGGCCAAAGTCATTCATTGGGAGCCCCTTGATGAGTGTCAAAGGTGCTCATAGCAAGGCCAGTAAAGTGGAGGGGGGAGAGGTACCGCTTGGTGTATTGTTGATTTTTAAGGTCCGGTTGGGGCCTATATGGTCCGACTTTGTGTAATGTGGGTTTTTAAGGTCCGGTTGGGCCTATATGGTCCCGCTTGGTGTAATGGGGTTTTTTAAGGTCCGCTTGGGGCCTATATAGTCCTGCTTGGAGCCTATACAGTCCTGCTTGGTATGTTAAGGTTTTAAAGGTACGGTTGGGGCCTATATGCCCCTGCTTGGTGTAATGTGGGATTTCTAAGGTCCGGTTGGAGCCTATATGGTCCCACTTGGTGTAATGTGCGTTTTTACTGTCTGGTTGGAGGATATATGGTCCCACTTGGTGTTAAGTGTGTTTTTAAGGTACAAATGGGGCCTATATGGTCCTGCTTGGTATAATTTGGGTTAATATGGTCTGGTTGGGGCCTATATAGCCCTGCTTGGTATTTTAAAAGTGTTTAAGGTCCGGTTGGGGCCTATATAGTCCCTCTCAGTGTAATGTGGGTTTTTAAGGTCAGGTTGGGACCTACATAGTGCCGTTTGGTGTAATGTGTGTTTTTAGGTACTGTTTGGGTCTATATAGACCAGCATGGTATAATATGTTTTTTTTAGGTACTGTTTGAGCCTGTATAGACTTGCATGGTATATCATGGGTTTTCAGTTATGATTTTGGCCTATGCAGACCTGCATGGTATACTGTGGGTTTTTATTTACTGTTTGGGCCTATATAGACGTCCATGGTATAATGTGGATTTTTAGGTATGGTTTGCAGCTTTATAGACTTCATAGTATAATGTGGGTTTTTAGGTTTGGTTTGGGCCTGTATAGATCAGCATGTTATAATATGGGTTTTTATTTACTGTTTGGGCCTATAGAGACCTGCATGATATTTTAAGGTGTTTTAGGTACCCTGGGGCCCAATATAGACCAGCATGGTATAGTGATGGATATTAGGTACCTATATAGGTGATAATGGAGACAGTGGTGGTGGAAGGGATGATGCCTTACATGCTCTGATTTGTTTGCTTGTTTTAGATCACACTCAGGTCCAAGCACTTTTTTGGACTGGTTGTTATATGACTACGCTTCAAGAGACCATGAGAAGGAGAACCAACTGTTGGTGAGTGTCATTGTGTTTTACACAGAAGACAGATTTTAATGTTATTATTCATCTGAGTCCTAAGAATCTTGAATTTATCAACGGAAAAAAAAAACAGTTGGTGGAGTCAGTATAAGGTCATTGGTGGAGCATATAAAGGTAAAAATTATGTCATGGGTGGAGTCCATACAAATGAGTGGAGTCTATGAAGTGGGAGGGTCCAGCTCTCGCTCTGCCACCCCTCCAACTTGGAAAGTCACCAGCCACCACTGCTGAAAGATTTGCAAAGACACACTGGGAGATTTTGAGATCTGGTAAAGATACACTTGGTTGATGTTGGATTAGCATGGAGGGGTAGAGGTCTGCAGCTTTACATAGACTTTGGGTAATGTTGCCAAGTTACACTGAAGAGCTATGGTAATTTTTCACAATAAAGTGTCATGAGCAATTGTGCAAAGACACAATAAGAACATTGGGTATTCTTAAATCATTTTCCCTCTTTTCTTTTCAAATGTAGTTATACAAAACAAGATATTTTCATTATATGACTACAGAGACCCTTTAATCAACGTAGTGTTGGTATAAGCTGAGACCACCATAGGTTGATATTGGCAGGGCCAAATTACTGATCCTTCTGGCAGGCTAGCCCATCCACATTATGGTGATATCTACCTTGCCTACAACAAAAATGGTAAACTTGTAAGTCTGCACAGCCAGGCTTTAATGAAGTAGATGAGCATTATCCCTGGCATCTCAGTTCAACAAACAAAAGGGATTGTGGTAAGTGACTAGCGTTAACTCCCAACCATAGAGATAGGGTTGCAACTTCTTTAAAGCCAAAACGACTGCAAGACACTTCTTCTCAATGGTCAAATAACTTACCTCCCAGGGCAGGAAATTGTCGCTGAAGTAAGCAACTGGATGCTCCTTTCCATGGTAGAGGCATAAGTCTGTACTATGAAAACATGTCAGTAGCAGGGTGCAGCCAACATTGGATGGGAGCTGATGGCATTTGTCTTGTCTAATAGTCAGACCTGGATTGTGGATGTAGCCCAGATCTACTGCCAGGTGCAGCAGATGATCATCCCATGTCTCACTAAATATTGCAATATCTAGATATGAATGGGCATATGTATGACATCCCTGCAGCAACTAGTCTATCAGACTTTGGAAAGAGGAGGAGTGATTTCTGATTTTGAAGGGCATCATGGTAAATTGGTAAATGCCAAACTAAGTGATAAAAGCCTGCTTAGCAGAGTCTGCCAGCAGTATCTGCCAATAGCCCTTTGACAAGTTCAATGTCGTTAACAGTGCATCCTCCCTGGGGATGGGATAAGCATTAGTTATGGTCTTCTCATTTAGCATCTAATAGTGTACACAGAAGTGGGTAGTGCCATCTTTGTTGTGGAGCTAACACATTTGGGGAGGTTAATGAACTGCATAGGCCTGAATCATAGCCATAACTACAAATCAGGAATGTATTTCTTTATTCTATCCATATGTAACTCAGGGACCCATAAGGGCAATTACTTAAGGGGAGTCTGACCCGGGGTTAGGACCTCATGCTTAATAGAAGACGTGTGACCATGTAATATGGCTGTGAATTTCGGCACATTCTGAAAGTGCTGCTACTGCTGGGGCTAAAGGTTAGGAAAGTTGAGGTGTCACAACCCAGGGATCAGAGACACCCCCTAACTATCCTTCTTTAACTTATAGGGACAATCCCTGTGTGGTGGGATTTTGTGTTTTATCTTAGCTCCCAGCATGCCAGTTTGTGGATGTCATTCATGGAGAAACAGAATAGCAGGTGTTGCAAGCTCAGCCCAAAGGTTACTAACGTATTGAAAGTAATAGAAGAATACTAGAAGAATACCAGAAATAGAAGCATACACCCTTGATCAGATAGAGACTGACTCTTTAATCATATTACACAAATATTTTAAACAGCACAACAGATCCACCTCCACATGCCTTAATCTGACATTCCTCCCTCTGAGATATGACTGAGCTGGTATGTTTAAATTTTTAAAAGGTTAGAGGTAGGTCAGGTTTCTCCCTGTCTCCAGATTCACCAGGGTTTGGGAGTTATCTTGTTAAGACACTTATGACTATGTGGGGGGATTATTCACAGCTGGGGCCCAGAGTCTGATATCTTCCCTACATCTAACCTGTCCTGCTCCTTTCTAACTCTATTTTAGCACACTAGACATTTCTCTTATCAATGTGTAACCCATAGTGCTCCCCCTTTGACAGAACCACATTCCAGGAGGGTAATTTAAAATGAGTCACTGTCACATCTTATCTTTCAAGTAGCTGTCCTGTTACCTCTGAAATTACTTTCAATATTATATCCTAGTACCTACTTTTGAGTGCAAATGCATTCTTTAAACTTATATGACCCAAATCACCTTAAGAAATCAGATCACTATTGCAAAAACATTATAGCATTACTACATCCGCTGGTACTTTTTTAATCCCAAGCGTGGCTCGGGGTTAATTTATTGTTTCTAAATCGGTCACAATAACAAGTAAGGAGAGAGGGGGGATAGGGACTGGAGAGGGGGAAGTGATGAGGAGGTTAGGGGGAAGGAGGATGACGATGGGGAGGAGGAGGAAGAGGAGGATGATAAGGGGGGGGCAAGGGAGGATGATAAGGGGAGAAGGGGAGGCAAGGGAGGATGATAAGGGGGGAAAGGGAGGACAATAAAGAGGGAAGGAGGGAGTAGGATGATGATAAGGAGGGAGGAGGATAAGGGAGAAAAGGAGAAGAGGAAGGAGGAAATGGAGGTGATCGGAGAGGGGGGAAGTAAGGAGGAGGATAGGGAGAAGGAGGAGGAGGGAAGGGGAAAAGGAGGAGGATAAGGGGGAAGGGGGGAAGGGAGGAGGATAAGGGGCAAAGGGCAGTATGATTATGTCAGTATTTTTTTATGTACCGCTTTAACATTCTAAATACTGACATAATCATACCGCAACGCAGGTTAAAGGGGTTTGGCATAATGGTGTCATGCCCTAACCATAACCTGAACACTGAAAATGATATAAACAATTCTTAGCAGGCCCAAATACTCATAGACCATGGTCTTTGCGGATCAGAGCCTGGGGCCTAACATTACACTGGGTTTTACAGTCATAACAAAATAGTCCATTATAAAAGAAAATAGTCCATGAGTTCAGGGGCCTGGAAGAAACTCCCTAGCAATGGTTGTACAAGATTTCCAGACTGGGCGGCCAGAAGATGCTCTGTAGCCATTCCTGTAAGGGCTTCCAGTCGTTCCCTGAACCTCGTGATTTATGATACCACAGGCACCTCCTCAATGAGATATCCCATTCCCCAAAATTCTCAGAGCAGATCTAAAGGGCCCTTACATAGCAACAATACAGGAGTTCACATAGGGAAAACCTGATTGATTCCCGTGGAACTTCCCAGTAGGTAAAGAGCAGGAGCAGAAAAGTTTCTCCCAGTCCTTCTCTGTGTCCACAACATCTTTCAGCATTGCCTAAGGTTACCATTAAACTTCTCACATAGTACATAGTAGAGCAGAGGTGTTTAACCCTGCAATATTGCCATAGATACAGTTTACTTAAAGTGCACAGCATAATCTAGCACTGTAAGCATGTAACTGTTGTCAGAAGAACTTGGCAACAGTATAGTTGGTATGGATTGTAATCTCCACCCCATGTGCTGGCAAGCTTTAGCGTAGTTGGTAACATCTTAGACACTCCTGGCCAGTAGAAGTCATAAGTAAGGCACTAGAGGATTCACTGAGAACCCAGTTACCCAGCAAGGGGAATGTTAAGGGCAATAGGCAGTAGCCTAGCCTATAATTTACAGAGACAACCCGCTATTTAAAAACCTCCTACAGTTGTCCTTCCTGATTGGGATCAGTCACACAACATAGCAGCCCCTCGTCACACACATTTCTGTCAGCCCATGCTTGATCTTTCCCAGAAGTCATCCTAGCTCGGACCCCAGCTAATGAACCATCTGACCTAACTCTCTCTGAAATTTATCGGTATCATCCCAAGGCTCTCTACTCCCTCTGAAAGGCAGTCTTCTCACCAGGGTGACAGGCTGATCATTAATAGCGGGATACAATTGCTGCTCCTGCCCAGACTAGTGGCTTGGAGATCATCACCGCTGGTAACAATAATCACATATTTGGATTCCATCTGGCCAAAATCATACGCCAATAACACTTCTGCGGAGATCACTGTCATCACATCTTTATCTCTCAAGCCTTACCAGTGCCCCGGTCTATATGTACATTGGCTATGGAATAGAATCCTACTGACACCCAGCAACAATCAACTTTCTTCTTGGATAATGCTAAGGGACTGAGGAGAGAAGGATGAATAAGAGTTAAATAGGATATAGAGTCTCAAAACCCTTCAGCTGCATTTCCATCCATGAGGACAGGAATATGCTGTATACTCGTATAACTGTCTGGCAACTGTACTGAGTGCACAAAAGAAGGTTCCGCTGCCCAGCCCTCAACATCTTGGCAATCATAGAAGTGATTACATTCTTTGCCCTCTGGATTCTCCTCTAACCAGTTACTAAAGTAGTAGACTGAACGGGAAGGAGCAGGGATCTGTCTAGCAGACTTCAGTGGACAATCCTTCTGTATCCGTCCCGGGTATTGGCAGTATTAGCAGCAAAGCACCCTTTTGATTCTTGCCAGGGCAAAGCTGGCGCTACAGGGCTTTGATGAGCCCCTCCATCACTATGGCTTTGCTCCCCAGGCCAAGACTTAGTAGTCTGCACAGGAGGGAATTGACTGAATGGGTGGCTGGGACACGTTTTCAGTGGCCTGGATGAGCCTCTCTGAGGGTTAGCTTCAGGAGGAAGGGCACAAGGTTCCCCTCTAGTTTCCCAATATTTCTTGGCTAGGTGTCTGGGGGCTTCATCTAAGGCTGGTGATCCAAGATTCAGGCACGCAAAGTGGAAGCGCAATGCTGGAGGAATTGCTTCATGACCACTAGTTGAGCAATGTCTTCTCCAGACCTTACTTCTTGCCCTTTCCACTACTCATCCAGAGCATGCCTAAGCTTCCAGACCACTTAAGTGAAGATATCTCCATCTGGCTTAGTAAGTTCCCATAATTGTTACATAGTTACCTAGTCATTTAGGTTGAAAAAATACTATTAGTCCATCAAGTTCAACCTTTTAAGATATCCTCTAATCTGCAATAGGCATATTAGTTGTTAATTGTTCCAGAGGAAGGCAAACAGAAAAAAGCCCCAGCGAAACTTAGCCAATTGTCCTAAAAGGGAAAAAAATCCTTTCTGACCCCAGATACTGGCTATTGGATTCCTCCCTGGATCAATGATTGCTCACTAATTAACCAGGATAACCGTGAAAGCCCTTTTTGATAACAAATATATCCAGTCCCGTTTTGAATTAATCTTTCGAATCTGCTGTCACTGGGGTTAGAGAGACATGGGGGGGTTGTGGTTAGAGAGACACGGGGGGTTAGAGAGACACAGGGGGGTTAGAGAGACATGGGGGGGAGGAGAGTGATTCGAGTATAAGCCGAGGGGGCCCTTTTTAGCCTTAAAAAAAGGACTGAAAAACTAGGCTTATACTCGAGTATATACGGTAACTACCCTTATTTCAACATCTTTACATTTCTTAGTTTTTCTTTTTCCTCTAGCACAAGTTCTTCAATTTCTTAAGCTTTTTAGTTGTGAATAGTATGTAAGTTATTTTTGAATATTTCAATAAAAAATCTAAATATTCTGTTTTATATGCAACATTTACTATTACATAGTTACATAGTAATTTTGATTGAAAAAATACTTTAATCCCATCAAATTCAACCTTTTTAGATCTCCTCTGATCTGCAATACGTGGATTTATTGTTAATTGATCGAGAGGAAGGCAAACGAGAAAATTGGCAAAGTTTCACTGGGTTTTTCTAACAGGGAAAAAATAAAACATTCCTTCCTGACACCAGATACTGGCGATCGGATTCCTCCATGGATCAATACTCCCTCTCTATTTATTCAGGATAGCCCTTAATGCCCTTTTTATTTAAAATATATCCAAATCCATGTTTAAAGTTATCAATCGAATCCGCTGTCACCACCTCCTTTGGTAGAGAATTCCACAGATTACCCACCCTTACTGTAAAAAAAAACTTCAGATCTTTTTACTTCTAACCTCAAAGGATGTCCTCTTGTCAGTTGAAAACCTGTTGACACAATGAGCTCACTCAACAAAGCTTTATACTGACCCTGGATGAATATATATAAGGTAATCTATACAGACCCTGGATGTATTTACCTAAGGTAATTATGTCCCCTCTTAGATGCCTTTTTTCTAGAGGCAATAACTTTAATTTTGTTAGTCTTTCTTCATAACCCCATTCCCTTATTAGTTTTGTTACCCTTCTCTGTACTTTTTCCAGCTCTAAAATGTCCTTTTTATGAAGTGGTGCCCAAAATTGTACTCCATATTCCAAATGAGGGTGTTCTAGGGATTTGTATAGTGGCAGAATTATATTTGCTTCCCTTGCGTCTATACCCTTCTTAATACTTGCTAATATTTTACTTGCCTTTGCGGATGCTGCTTGGCATTGAAGCACTGTTACCTAGGTGGTTGTCCACAAGTACTCCCAAATCCCTTTCAATATCAGATACCCCTATATTTGCTCCATTACGATTTTAAATTGCATAACTATTTTTTCTTTCCAGATGCATAACTTAATATTTATTTGTATTAAATCTCATTTGCCATTTATTTAGATATGCATTTCTCTCATTTATGTAAATACCTTTGGAGAGAAAGTACACCCTTATCTGATTTAATTACCTTGCACAACTTAGTTTCATCAGCAACAATGGAGACACTATAATCCTACTTCTAAGTCATTAATAATACTTAACCCTTAGGAACACCACTTACCACATTAGTCCACATTGTTCAATTTATGACAACCCTTTGCTTCCTGTCATTTAGCCAGCTCTTAATCCATTAGCAGATATTTACTGCAATTCCTGTATCCCTTAGTTTGCACAATAGTTTTCCACAGTAGTCTTAGACTTTCTACCCCAATACTTCTAACTAGTCCCCCCCATAGTATATGCTAGTTTAACACAGGCACAACACACCCCTCTCATCTGGACCAAATCAATGCACACAGTAAATCAACACACTAAATTGCAGGAAGCCAATTAGTGGCAAACAGACCCCCCCAAGTCACACACTTTTTATGCTAGTTTAACGCAGGCAGAACACACCCCTCTCACTTGGACCAAATCACAGCACACAGCAAATCAACACACTACTTGCAGGAAGCCAATCAGTGGCAAACAGAGCCCCACTAGTCTCACTGTCTGTGATAGGTCTCGGGTTTGATGGCATTTGCTTCACCTATTATTGCTTCACCTATTATTATTATACTTTATGGGAGTGTAATCAAGTATCTGCTACCTTTAGCCGAATAGCTGGTATAATTATTCCAGTTTATTATAGGTAAGTGAAATTCTCCCATTATTAGAAATGTACAATACTCAACTGCATTCTCAATCTCTTGCAATAATTGCAATTCATCACATCCAATTGCACTGGGGGTTTGAAGAATATTCCAAGTATTTCACAAGGTTTCACCATTATCACTAGTTCCACTATAAATATATTCTCAGACTATAGGCTTTAAATCAAGCTTAACATGCAGACAAATCCCTCCTCCTCTTCTACCATTGTCTCTATTTTTCCTAAGTGGGTTATATCCATCCAAATTAACAGTGCAGTCATTGGAATTGCTCCACCACGTTTCAGTAATGCCTGTCAAATCCTGTTTCCTATTTACTGGTGAAAAAAATCTAGCTCACCCGTTTTCTCTGGCAAGCTTCTTGCATTTGCAAGCATAAACTTTAGGTTGCTATGGCTCTGCAGGTTTGGAGTCAAGCCACTGTATTTGAGTTACTTACCATGACCTCCCTATTGGCTGTTCTAACCCTTCTCCTCCCCAATGAATAGTTAATTTATCCCTTGTCCCCTCTACACTTTATACCCCATTACTTCTATCAAGAACCTCCCCCACCTACTAGTTTAACCCTCCCCCCATCCTCTAGAATTCTCTTCTATACCATGCAAGCTGCATCTTTGTTGAGGTGCAGTTATTACTGCTATAGAGATTGGATCCAAGAGAAAAGTCAGCCCATTGTTCGAAAAACCCAAACCCTCCTTTCTGCACCACTTTTTAACCATTCATTAACCTCCATAAGCTTTTTCTGTTTCCCTCGTTTAGCATATGTCTCTGGTAGTATATTGGAGGTCTTTTATGGGAGATTCTTTTATGGGAGTTTATTGTGGGGACCATGTAATAGCACCTCAAAATTACTAGTAAAAGCACCCATAGCTACAAATAGGTTTTATGAAACTTTCTATTGGAGCCATGTAATCAATAATATTTATCACAACATCTAAAATACATTTAGTAAAAATAGTGGAAACAAGCAAGATTTATATAGTTCATTTCTATCATCTTTGTTATAGATGGAAGATATAGCCAAATAATTTTACTAACAGCAGCACTATTTTTCTATTCTTTCGAATATTATATATAGCAGCATGAAACATAGATCTACTCAAATACTAAAAACACATGAGTTATATACAGTTAAATATCTGTTTCTCTAGAGCAATTTGTTTATGCATTAAAATTGGCCGAATGAGATGTCTTTGATTTATTTAGTATTTCACATCTACAGTGACTTGCAAAAGTATTAACCCGCCTTAAGTTTTTACCTATTTTGTTACATAACAGCCTTAAGTTCAATGTTTTATTAATCTGAATTTGATGTGATGGATCAGAACATAATAGTTTAAGTTGGTGAAGTAAAATGAAAAGAATATATATACATAAAACATTTTTTTAGAAATAGAAAACGAAAAATTAGCATGTTATGAAGCCCATAAAAAGCTTTGGTGCATCCAATTACCTTCAAAAGTTGCATAATTAGTGAAATGGTGTCCACCTGTGTGCAATCTAAGTGTCACATATACACACTTTTTTTTGAAAGACCCCAGAGGCTGCAAAACCTAAGCAAGAGGCACCACTAACCAAACACTGCCATGAAGACCAAGGAACTCTCCAAACAAGTAAGGGATAATGTTGTTGAGAAGTACAAGTCAGGGTTAGGTTATAAAAAAATATCCAAATCTTTGATGATCTCCAGGAGCACCATCAAGTCTATCATAACCAAATGGAAAGAACATGGCACTAGTGATTTCGCGAACAGTTCGCCCGCGGACTAATCGCTGCGATTTTGGCATGTTTGGCTCTCAGTGAACGGCGAACATATGCGCTTTTCGGTTTGCCCCCTATTCTTTATCATTGAGGAAACTTTCACCCTGCACCTCACAGTCAGCAGACACATTCCAGCCAATCAGCAGCATACACTCCCTTCCAGAGCCTTCCATCTGAAGGACAGCAACCGTAGTGTACAGTGACATAAAACAACACTTTTTTGACTGTAATCGATTGAATATCAGTTGCCTGCCTACAGGCGTGTGTGTGAAGCCTATTGCATCTACTCTGCCAACTTTTGCCAGTGCCCAGTGACACTCATATCTGGTGGCACCTTAGATTGCACGCGCAGTGCCCCAAATTTGAAGTGGGAGGTACCGACCAAGCATCTTTTTTCCATCTCCCGCTTCCAAAAATCCATGCCATATACACGTCCCCTGATAGTGGACGTAACAGGGATTAAACCGATAGGAATTGTACTACTTAACAGTACACACCTTATAATAACGCAGACAGAGGCAACGCGTATAATCTTCCATGCTGTGCAGTGGAAGCCCCCAGACTCTGATCTGTGTATAATATTCCATGCTGGGCAGTGGAAGCCCCCAGGCTCTGACCTGTGTATAATCTTCAATGCTGGGCAGTGGAAGCCCCCAGACTCTGACCTGTGTATAATCTTCCATGCTGGGCAGTGGAAGCCCCCAGACTCTGGGAGTCTGAAGAAGAGGAGTCAGACGAGGAAGGTGGCTTTGAGGAGGTAGAAGACCAAACCTAGCAGGTGTCCCAGGGGGCTTGTTGTCACCTTTCGGGGACCCTTGGTGGCTGGGTGGAGGAAGAGACCTTCAATGACATCAGTGAGGACAAGGAACGGGACATGGCTAGCTTGGTATCCAACCTTGTGCAAATGGGGAGTTTGCGGTTGTGCAAAGGGACTGTTTGCGGTTGTTTGCGGTGCATTAAACGGGGAGATTGGTCTGTTACTGTGAAGCGGGTGTAACCCTTACACTACCTGATCGATACGACATCATACCTGATGTTTTAAAGCATGTTATTCCAAACAATTTAGGAATGTTAGGTGATTTATGCCCTTTATGGCTTAAAACCAAACTCTGCATCAACTATGTACTATTCCGTGGGAGTTTTGCCATGGATCCCCCTCCGGCATGCCACAGTCCAGGTGTTAGTCCCCTTGAAACAACTTTCCCATCACTATTGTGGCCAGAAAGAGTCCCTGTGGGTTTTGAAAATCACCTGCCCATTGAAGTCTTTGGCGGTTTGCCGATGTTCGCCCGGTCGCGAACATTTGATGAAGTTTGCGTTCGCTTTTCGCGAACCCAAAAATGTGATGTTCCCGACATCACTACATGGCACAACAGCAAACCTGCCAAGAGACGACCGCCCACCAAAAATTTACGGACCGAGCAAGAAGGGCATTAATCAGGTAACCCTGGAGGAGCTGCAGAGTTCCACAGGAGAGACTAGAGTATCTGTACATAGGACGACAATAAGCCGTACGCTCCATAGAGTTGAGCTTTATGGCAGAGTGGCCAGAAGAAAGCCATTACTTTCAGCAAAAACAAAATGGCACATTTTGAGTTTGCGAAAAGACATGTGGGAGATTTCCAAAATGTATGGAGGAAGGTGATCTAGTCTGATGAGACTAAAATGTAACTTTTTTAGGCCATCAAAGAAAATGCTATGTCTGGCGCAAACCCAACACATCACTTCACCCAAAGAACACCATTCCCACAGTAAAACATGGAGGTGGCAGCATCATGCTGTGGGGATGTTTTTCAGCAGCCGGGACTAGGAAACTGGTCAGAGTTGAGGGAAAGATGAATGGTGCTAAATACAGGGATATCTTGAGCAAAACCTGTACCACTCTGTACGTGATTTGAGGCTAGGATGGAGGTTCACCTTCCAGCAGGACAATGACTCCAAACACACTGCTAAAGCAAGACATGAGTGGATTAAGGGGAAACATGTAAATGTGTTGGAATGGCCTACTTAAAGCCCAGACCCCAATCCAATAAAAAATCTGTGGTCAGACTTAAAGATTGCTGTTCATAAATGCAAACCATCCAACTTGAAGGAGCTGGAGCAGTTTTGCAAGGAGGAATGGACAAAAATCCCAATGGTAAGATGTGGCAAGCTCATAGAAACTTATCCAAATCGACTTGGAGCTGCGATTGCCGCAAAAGATGGCTCTACAGAGTGTTGACTTTAGGGGGTGAATAGCTATGCACATTTTTCTGTTATTTTGTCCTATTTATTGTTTGCTTCACTATAAAAAAAACATCTTCAAAGTTGTGGGCATGTTCTGTAAATTAAATTATACAAATCCTCAAACAATCCATGTTAATTCCAGGTTGTGAGGCAATGAAACGCGAAAAATGCCAAGGGAGGTGAATACTTTTGCATTACTTCTTTATCATTTCCAATTATCCTTACATCTAAAAAGGGTGTTTGTTTTTTAACCTCATTGACTATAAATTTCAAATTCAAAGTATTCCCATTTACATACTTACCAAAATCCTCTGTGGTCACACAATTGCTGTTATCCCATATATGTAATTGATGTATCAATATAATTTTGCTATATTATCTGAGATTATGTTTTTCCATTCCAATATATAAATACAAAGAAAATATTGTTGCCATTCCTGTCTTATTAGTTTGTCTTTAGTATTTCTCCTGAAAAATAAAAAATCTTTCCAAGATGAATTTGATGGAATGTTTAATACAAATAATACCCCAAGCTTCCATAATATACAGACATAATTTAATGCATGTAGAGCATAAGACTAAGCAAACAAATAAATGGTTTTCATGAACATGTTGATATGTGTGTGTTCTAAGTATATACTTTCATTAATTATTTTGATAGAAGTGTCTTTCACTAACTACTGTAAAATTATCCAATGTTAATAAAATAAAGTTTAATTGGGAGTTCACAAGCAAAAGTAGAGTTAAAACATTCCTAGTTCAAATGTTTACCGAGCCTATTTATCAAACAGACAATTTTGAAGCCTGATTAATAGATAGGGTCATTTGAAAACATAAGAAGTAGAGATATTTAACTCCACTTTTTTTTATCCCAACTTTGCTTAATATGCACATTATCTCTTTGTTCCCTTTCATTTCTTGAAGATATACCCACTCCCAGAGGGGGGCACCAGATGATAAGCTTTGGGTGATTCAGTAGTAAAGGCAGGACACATTAGTGATACCAGACCCTTTCTCTGTCACTTTAAATAAAAAAAAAAGTAAAACTATCAAGGGAAGAGCTTAAGCCTAGAACTATGGTCTTATGCAGAAGAGTAATTGGCTACCAGTTTGGTTTAATTAGTTATGGTTTTTCCCTTATTATAGGAATACTGCTTATTGAACAATTACATATACAGTCTGACTAACATCACAATTAAGCAGGGAAAAAATCCTAAAGCTAGTTTTAATCAGAAAAAAATGAATTAGTAAAATAAATGTTGATGTTTCTACAGGACCCGGAAATAATTTATTTTACATAGGTGGAAGTATTGTATGTGAGAGGAGTCTTGACATTTCTGGAAAGCTGTGAGGGTGAGGTGAAGGGTGTGGTATAAATTTCAATATTATCCAATTATTGAACAAAGACTCTCTGTTCTCTCTTTCCCTACCTCTACCGCTCACCCTCCAAAAAAAACACTCTTGGAAGTTTATCACCTATGATCCTTGTGCTTATAGGGATAGTTACCTTGCAGTAGTTGATGTGAAGCATGTGATGCTAGTTCCCCTTTGTTCCATTCCCTGAGACTCAGTGAAGGTGTGTGTGAGATAGCCAATGGTGTGCCAGAAGGACAGTACTACTTGTATATGGCTATAAATGCAGTGTGTGAAAGCGGAGCTGCTGCAGTTCGGAGGGGAGAGAGGGAGAGAGAGAAAGAGAGAGAGATCACATCACTGCTCTGAGCTGAGAAATGCTGGAGCTTTACACTGAGGACTGCAGGAGATCTAGCCTTTATGATGTCACAGCTGTGGTAGACACAGCTACCCATTCAGTTCTGTGCACACACCCCTGCAGCCTGATTGGAGGACAACATTTAGCAGGAGGAACAGCACAGTGTCTAAGCAGCCAGCTCCAGAGGGAGCCTCCTCAAAGGGATACACAGACAGAAAAGCATATATTTTTTAGAATGCAATATCTTTGTCAAAAATGCACTTATTTAAAAAATGTAAAATGTATTTCAACCTACTTTCATGAGATCTTTCCACTGGTTTCCAAATAGTGCGGAATTAACTGGCCCTTTAAAAGAGATACTTAAAACCTGTTGAATTGTAGACGGTGCCTGACACCAAATGTATTTTCTATCTAAATCATAAAGTGGTGAGTGCCTACTATGAACTGTTAAAATTGCATCACAAACAATATAAAACATATAAAACAATTGGTTCCTGTAATTTGAAAACAAACTAAATAAGTACAACAGCTTATCAAAACAAAGCTTAACTATTGTTTCACTACTCTTGTGGCTTTCTCAAGGCCATAGTAAAAATGCCATAGTAAGAATGCCGACATGACGCAAGAGGCCCATATATGTGAAGTATAAATGACCTATATTCCTACTAATTGTTTATTACAAATTACAGGAACAAACTTTTATATTGTGATGTGATTTAATAAAGGATGATTTTAACAATTCATAAAAGAGCTACTTTGCAGTACAGGTTTGGTACATTTATGCCTTTATATATATGTCTAATGTTGGTGCTTGACCAATAAGAAACAGGAGCACATGCCAGAGAAAAAAATTGATAGAACAACCATGAAACTGGTGCCAAGATCCAGTTACCATCGTAGAATGGCTGTAAGCAGGACCAAGGCTGGATAGTCTGGATTATAGGCTAGAGGACAAGCATGTCATAATTAAAATAGTCAATGTAAGAGGCAACAGATGGGGGCAGGCAGTATAAAAAAGGATAGTCAATGTCAAAATGAAGTGTCGTGAATCAGGAATCTGAGAACAGCAAAATGCTGCTGCAAGGTTATTAACAAACCAACCTCATTCCTAACACATAACACTTGTTCTCTCTGCCCTACACTGGCTTCCTGTGAAAGAATGCATATATTTGACTTTCTGAAAAGTTGTGCTCTTACATTTTGTAACTGAAAGTCCAACAGTGAAAGAAAGGATTGAAGAGAGGGATTTGTTGGCTCATTGAGGATTAAGATCAATTTCTGGTTAGAGAGTGATGTGTCCTGAAGTTTTAGCCTTGAAGCTAGATGGCCTCTCCCTGAAACTGTCCAACCCAGCAAGGTGTACTCAAAATCCACTCATGCCACCACACTCATACTGCACTTTGTTAGTATTTTTACTATATAAATAGTACTAAAATGCATATATAATACTAAATTAAGTTGTTTGCCTCTATTTTAAATGCTGTATACAGTTGTGCTCAAAAGTTTGCATACCGATGCAGAAATTGTGAAGTTGTGGTGTTTATTTTGAAAATATGACTGATCATGCAAAAAATGTCTTTCATTAAAGGATAATGATCATATGAAGCCATTTATTATCACATAGTTGATTGGTATTTTTTTAAAATCATAATGATAACATATATTACCCAAATGGTCCTGATCAAAAGTTTGCATACCCTTAGTTCTTCATACTGTATATTGATGCTTTTAGCGTCAATGGCAGTGTGCAGTCTTTTGTAATAGTTGTCTATCAGGCCCCTGATTCTTGCAGGTGGTATAGATGCCCATTCCCTTGGCAAATTGCTTCCAGGTCATGCAAAGTCCTTGGTTGTCTTGCATGAACCGCACGTTTGAGATCTATCCAAAGTGGCTAGATGATATTAAGGTCAGAAAACTGTGATGGCCACTCTAAAACCTTCACATTTTTCTGCTGTAACCACTGGAGGGTCAACTTGGCCTTGTTCTTAAGGTCATTGTCATACTGGAAAGTCCAAGAGCATCCCATGCGCAGCCTTCATGTAGAAGAATGCAAAGTGTCTGCCAGTATTTTCTGATAACATGCTGCATTAATCTTGCCATACATTTTTACAAGATTCCCCTTGCCTTTAGAGCTCATACTCCTCAAAACATTGGTGAGCAACCACCATGCTTCACAGTGGGGATAGTACTCTTTTCAGTATAGGCCTTATTGACCCCTCTCCAAACATAGCGCTCATGGATGTGATCATAAAGCTCTATTTTGGTATAGTCATTCCAAATTACAGTGTGCCAGAAGGATATCGTAAGCCATATCGTAACCAGACTTTTTTGTTGCATTGACGCAGCAAAGTCTTCTTTCTGGCATTTGGACCATGTAACTAATTTTTGTTCAAGTATCGTCGTATTGTGCTCCTTGAAACAACACACAGTCTTTTTCCAGAACAGCCTGTATTTTTCCTGAGGTTACCTGTGGGTTTTTCTTTGTATTCTGAACAATTCTACTGGCAGTTGTGGCTGAAATCTTTCTTTGGCTTGGTATCAAGAGATCCATGATTTTTCCACTTCTTAATAAGTGATTGAACACTACTGACTGGCATTTTCAAGGCTTTGGATATCTTTTTATATCCTTTTCCATCTTTATGAAGTTCCATTACCCTGTTACGCAGGTCTTTTGAAAGTTTATTTCTGCTCCCTATGGCTCAGTATCTAGCCTGCACAGTGCATCCACGTGAGAGATAACAAACTCATTGACTATTTATATACAGACAATAATTGCAATTTAAAAAGTCACAGGTGAGGGAAATTAAATTTTAATCACCATTTTAACCTGTGTGTGCCACCTTGTGTGACTGTAACAAGGCAAACATTCAAGGGTATGTAAACTTTTGATCAGGGCCATTTGGGTGATTTATGTAATCCTTATATAGTTACATAGTAAATGAGGTTGAAAAAATAATTTTAGTCCATCATGTTCAACCTTTTTAGATCTCCTCTTATCTGCAAATATGCAGACTATTTGTTAATTGTTAATTGATCCAGAGGAAAAAAAAAAGTGAAACTTTGCCAATTTTCTCAAAAGGGGAAAAAATATAAAATTCCTTCCTGACCACAGATACTGGTGACCGGATACCTCCCTCTCTAATCATCCGTGATAGCCCTAAATGCCCTTTTTCTTAAAACAATTGTCCAATCCCTTTTTAAATGTATCTATCGGATACGTTGTCACCACCTCCTTTCGTACAGAATTCCACAGATTAATCACCCTTAATGTGAAGAACCATTTTCTTTCTTTAGGGTGAAATATTTTTACTTCTAATCTTAAAGGATATCATCTTGTTAGTTGAAAAACTCTTGGCACAAAGAGCTCACTTGACAAAGCCTTGTATTGACCCTGGATATATTTACAGTAAATAAGTTAATCATATCCCCTCTTAGATGCCTTTTTTCTAGAGAAAATTAGTTTAATTTGGTTAGTCTTTCTTCATAACCTAGCACCTCCATTCCCCTTATTACTTTTATTGCACTTCTCTGTACTTTTTCAAGCTCTTTTATGTAGTGGTGCCCAAAATTGTACTCCATATTCCAAATGAGGGCCTACTAGGGATTTGTATAGTGGCAGAATTATATTTGCTTCCCTTGCTTCTATACCCTTCTTAATACATGCTAATATTTTATTTGCATTTGCTGCTTGGCTTTGAGCACTGTTACCTAGGTGGTTGTCCACAAGTACTCCCAAATCCCAAGTCATTAATAAATATGTTAAAAAAGAGAGGAACTAATACTGAACCTTGAGGAACCCCACAAACCACATTAGCAAAATCTAAGTATGTTCCATTTACAACAACCCTTTGCTTTCGGTCTTTTAGCCAGTTCTCAATCCATGAGCAGATATTTACTGCAATTTCTGTATTCCTTTGTATGTTCAATAGTCTCTCTCATGTGGCACTGTATCAAAATACTTGCAAAATCCAAAAATACTAGATCTACTGAGTTGCCCAGATCCAAGTTCCTACTAAACTCTTCATGGAAACTAATTATGTTTGTTTGGCATGACCTATCCTTCATAAATCCATGCTGTCTCCTACTTGTAATCTTGTTTAAATAGACAAGTTCTTGTATACTATCCCTTATTAACCCTTCTAAAAGTTTTCCCACTACGTAAGTTATGCTTACAGGTTTATAATTTCCTGGATTTGCATTTGCTCCCTTCGGAAATATAGGTATCACCTCTGCCTTTCTCCAGTCATCTGGTAGAGACCCTGTGTTGAGTGAATCTTGAAATATTAGATATAATGGTTTTGCAATTACAGAGCCCAGTTCCCTCAGTACCCTTGGATGTATTCCATCAGGACCTGGGGCTTGATTAACATTTATTTTTTTCAAACTCTTTTGGATTTCTTCCTGCGTTAACCAATTATTTGGTCAAAGTAGTGTATCCCTGTTTTGTTGCAGTGGCCCAACCACTGGTACCTCCCTTGTGTATACAGAAGAAAATAACCTATTTAGCTCATCTGCCTTTTCCTGGTCACTAATTGTCAGACGGCCTGTTTTACATTGTAATGTTCCCATAGCTTCCTTCCTGGCCTTCTTCCCATTAATATATTTAAAAAAATATTTTAGGGTTAGTCTTACACTCCTTTGCAACTAACTTTTCATTTTCGATTTTAGCCAGTCTAATAGCCCTTATGAAAGCCTTGTTTATTTCCTTGTACTTACTTAAATCAGTCTTTGTCCCCTCTTGTTTGCATAATTTAAAAGCCTGTTTTTTACTCCTCATCTTCATCTTTAAGTCATTATTAAGTCACATGGGTTGTGATTTACTCCTTTTACTTTTATTTCCACATGATATATGGTGATAAGTATGCATATTTAGTAAGGATTGAACGTTGTCCATTTAAATTCAGTATTTTTACCTACAGTATCAGTCCTTTGTCCCAGTCTATACTTTTATTGCTGCCCTTAGACCATTGAAATCTGCCCTTTTAAAATTGAGAGTTTTTGTTGGACCCTTGCAGTTATGTTTTTTTCAAATGAGACTGTCTTGTGATCACTGTCTGACAAACTTATTTTAAAATTTCCTACTCCGCTATTTAACTCTACCCACAAACATTCAACATTACCGCTAGTTCCACCATAAATATCTTCTCTTACTATAGGCTTAAATTCAGGCTTAACATACAGACATATCCCTCCTTCTCATTAACCATTGACCCTATCTTTCCTAAATAGGTTATAACCAACCAGATTAACAGTACACAACACACTTACAGCTCAAGAGAAATCACAGAACTGATGCACCAAATGCAAATTAGGATTTAAAAAAGAGCCAAACAGCTATGTGATAATAAAAAGGCTTCATATGATTACTATCCTTCAATAAAATGCATTTTTTTGCATATTTTCAATATAAATGCCCAAATATTTAAATTTCTGCTAGGGTATGAAAACGTTTGAGCACTACTGTGTATTGGTAAAACTGAAATATATATATATACTAGCGAATTGCCCGTCAAAAAATGACTGCAATGAAATTGTAAGTGAGCTAATGCTGTTTGGTGTATACTAATAAAATAAGTAATAGATTAATAAATGAATATACTTTACCTATTTTGAAGCATTGTGTTGAAGAGCTGTCAATGTGTTTTGATGTTGCTGCAGCATTAGTGGTGTGGAGCTGCTGTGTAAGCGTGATGAATGTGTGCAGTGTAATAGTGTGCGTGCGCGAGACCAAAACGTTAGCGTACTCGTGTACTTCCGCATTGTTCTAAAATGGCGGGTAATGTGTGGTATGCGTCTGTAGCGGAATATCCGTAGGTGTTTTGTGGTGTTTTGCGTGTTTAGTGTGTTGTAACCTCATTTTCGTTTTGTTCGGCGGCCTGCAAGCGTGAGCAATGGCTCGAGCGGGCTCGCATGCTCACAACTATATATGTGATACACACAAACACATTATATATTCACAAACATTATATATATATATATATATATATATATATATACATACACACACATACACATTCTATACACATACACACACACACAATACACATATATACACATTATATACACACACACACACACACACACAATACACATATATACACACACATACACATACACATACACACACATTATATACACACACATTATATATACACACATACACACACACAATATATTGTGTGTGTGTATATATATATCACATTTATAGTTGTGAGCGTACGGGTCGTTGCTCACGCTTACGGGCTCGCGTAGCGAGCCGCGGCCCTCGCGTAGCGAGGTCACTGGGCAAGGGCCTCAGTTGCTGGCATGGAGCGCCGAAGGCGCTCCATGCCAGCAACTGAGGCCCCTCGCAAAGCGAGGGCCTCAGTTGCTGGCGAGGTCACTGGGCAAGGGCCTCAGTTGCTGGCATGGAGCGCCGAAGGCGCTCCATGCCAGCAACTGAGGCCCCTCACGAAGCGAGGGCCTCAGTTGCTGGCGAGGTCACTGGTCAAGGGCCTCAGTTGCTGGCATGGAGCGCCGAAGGCGCTCCATGCCAGCAACTGAGGCCCCTCGCGAAGCGAGGGCCTCAGTTGCTGGCGAGGTCACTGGGCAAGGGCCTCAAACCCTCGCAAACTTCACGTCGCTACTCAAAAAACACGACACACAAATTACGACACTCGCTACATTTTACGAGGAACGCAAACAACCTACGAAACACGTTATAACACATTACGACCTCGCAAACATCGGACGCAACACGCCGACATACAAACATTTAAAACACAATACATACACACAGCACATACATAAAAACCTTACCTACACCAAGAGGGAGCACCCAGGACCTCAAAAATTTAACTTAGACCTCGATTTTACTCCAAATAAAAGAGTTTTCAGACTAAAAAAAAATCTAAGCGACAGAAAAAATGGCCGCCGAACAAAACGAAAACGAGGCTACAGCACTCTAAACTCGCAAAACACCACAAGAAACTCGCAAAACACCACAAGAAACTCGCAAAACACCACAAGAAACTCGCAAAACACCACAAGAAACTCGCAAAACACCACAAGAAACTCGCAAAACGCCACAAACCACCTACGGATATTCATACCACACAGTGCACACATTCAGCATGCTTACACAGCAGCTACACACCACTAATGCTGCAGCAACATCAACACAGATTGCCAGCTCTTCATCACAATGCTTCAAAATAGGTACAGTATATTCATTTAGTAATGTTTTACATATTTCATTATTATACACCAAACAGCATTTGCTACCTTACAATTTCATTGCCGTCATTTTTTGACGGGCAATTCGCTAGTCACATATAAAGTTGTGAGCATACGAGCTTGCTTAAGCCGTTGCTCACGCTTGCGAGGGCCGCAGTTGCTGGCATGGAGCGCCAAAGGCGCTCCATGCCAGCAACTGAGGCCCTCCTGGTCACCAACTTCACCCTGAATCACTGTATTTACCTGCTTGCGGGCTCGCTACGGCCCCTCGCGTCGCACTAATAAGGAACTGGAAGTGGGTGTGCCAGAACTCACTGCACAAAACTTCAAGTCCCAGAATGCTCAGCAGCACAAGCAGTAGCCACTCAGCACATTAGGGGGCGAGTCAACTCACAACTCCTCCTGCACGCTCGCCGCTCTTAACTCCTCCCCCGCCACTCTTAACTCCTCCCCTGCCCACCGTAACTCCTCCCCTGCCCATCGTAACTCCTCCCCTGCCCATCGTAACTCCTCCCCTGCCCATCGTAACTCCTCCCCTGCCCATCGTAACTCCTCCCCTGTTGTGCTTAACTCCTCCCCCGGCTGCTCTCAACATCTACCCCCAGATGCTCTCAACTCCTCCCCCCTGCTGCTCTCAACTCCTCCCCCCTGCTGCTCTCAACTCCTCCCTGGGGAGGGACCGGCATGCATTCTGGGGACTGAGGTGAGAGAGACAGCAGGGACACAGACAGAGAGAGACAGGAGGGACACAGACAGAGAGAGACAGGAGGGACACAGACAGAGAGAGACAGGAGGGACACAGACAGAGAGAGACAGGAGGGACACAGACAGAGAGAGACAGGAGGGACACAGACAGAGAGAGACAGCAGGGACACAGACAGAGAGAGACAGGAGGGACACAGACAGAGAGAGACAGGAGGGACACAGACAGAGAGAGACAGGAGGGACACAGACAGAGAGAGACAGGAGGGACACAGACAGAGAGAGACAGGAGGGACACAGACAGAGAGAGACAGGAGGGACACAGACAGAGAGAGACAGGAGGGACACAGACAGAGAGAGACAGGAGGGACACAGACAGAGAGAGACAGCAGGGACACAGACAGAGAGAGACAGCAGGGACACAGACAGAGAGAGACAGCAGGGACACAGACAGAGAGAGACAGCAGGGACACAGACAGAGAGAGACAGCAGGGACACAGACAGAGAGAGACAGCAGGGACACAGACAGAGAGACAGGAGGGACACAGACAGAGAGACAGGAGGGACACAGACAGAGAGACAGCAGGGACACAGACAGAGAGAGACAGCAGGGACACAGACAGAGAGAGACAGCAGGGACACAGACAGAGAGAGACAGGAGGGACACAGACAGAGAGAGACAGGAGGGACACAGACCGAGAGAGACAGGAGGGACACAGACCGAGAGAGACAGCAGGGACACAGACAGAGAGAGACAGCAGGGACACAGACAGAGAGAGACAGGAGGGACACAGACAGAGAGAGACAGGAGGGACACAGACAGAGAGAGACAGGAGGGACACAGACAGAGAGAGACAGGAGGGACACAGACAGAGAGAGACAGGAGGGACACAGACAGAGAGAGACAGGAGGGACACAGACAGAGAGAGACAGGAGGGACACAGACAGAGAGAGACAGCAGGGACACAGACAGAGAGAGACAGCAGGGACACAGACAGAGAGAGACAGCAGGGACACAGACAGAGACAGGAGGGACACAGACAGAGACAGGAGGGACACAGACAGAGAGAGACAGGAGGGACACAGACAGAGAGAGACAGGAGAGACAGAGAGATACAGGAGAGACACAGACAGAGAGAGACAGGAGGGACACAGACAGAGAGAGACAGCAGGGACACAGACAGAGAGAGACAGCAGGGACACAGACAGAGAGAGACAGCAGGGACACAGACAGAGAGAGACAGCAGGGACACAGACAGAGAGAGACAGGAGGGACACAGACAGAGACAGGAGGGACACAGACAGAGAGAGACAGGAGGGACACAGACAGAGAGAGACAGGAGAGACAGAGAGATACAGGAGAGACACAGACAGAGAGAGACAGGAGGGACACAGACAGAGAGAGACAGCAGGGACACAGACAGAGAGACAGGAGGGACACAGAGAGAGAGAGACAGCAGGGACACAGACAGAGAGAGACAGGAGGGACACAGACAGAGAGAGACAGGAGGGACACAGACCGAGAGAGACAGGAGGGACACAGACCGAGAGAGACAGGAGGGACACAGACCGAGAGAGACAGGAGGGACAGAGAGAGACAGGAGGGACAGAGAGAGACAGGAGGGACACAGACCGAGAGAGACAGCAGGGACACAGACTGAGAGAGACAGGAGGGACAGAGAGAGACAGGAGGGACACAGACAGAGAGACAGGAGGGACAGAGAGAGACAGGAGGTACACGGATAGAGAGACAGGAGGTACACGGATAGAGAGACAGGAGGTACACGGATAGAGAGACAGGAGGTACACGGATAGAGAGACAGGAGGTACACGGATAGAGAGACAGGAGGTACACGGATAGAGAGACAGGAGGTACATGGATAGAGAGAGAGAGACAGGAGGTACACGGAGAGAGAGACAGAGAGACAGGAGGGACAACGAAGAGAGAGAGACAGTAGGGACACAGAGAGAGAGAGACAGAAGGGACACAGAGAGAGAGAGACAGAAGGGACACAGAGAGAGACAAGAGGGACACAGACAGAGAGAGAGACAGTAGGGACACAGACAGAGAGAGACAGTAGGGACACAGACAGAGAGAGACAGTAGGGACACAGACAGAGAGAGACAGTAGGGACACAGACAGAGAGAGACAGTAGGGACACAGACAGAGAGAGACAGTAGGGACACAGACAGGAGGGACACAGACAGAGAGAGACAGTAGGGACACAGACAGAGAGAGACAGGAGGTACACAGAGAGAGAAAAAGAGACAGGAGGTACACACAGAGAGAAAGAGACAGGAGGGACACAGAGAGAGAGAGACAGGAGGTACACAGAGAGAGAGAGACAGGAGGGACACAGACAGAGAGAGACAGGAGGGATAGAGACAGGAGGGACACAGACAGAGAGAGACAGGAGGGACACAGAGAGAGAAAGAGACAGGAGGGACACAGAGAGAGACAAGTGTATGGTGAACCCCTGACCTCACGTTCTTTGGGCCTCATTCAAATGCGATTTGGCCAATTGAATAGAGCTCTATATAAGCACATAGCATATTTTTTTTACAGAAGTGTTTAGTTAGTGAAGACCTTGCTTTTGGATAGAAGATAACTAACTAAAAACTTCAGTAAAAAAAATATGCTAATCACAATTGAATGAGGCCCGTTGTCAGTATCACATATATAGTTGTGAGAATGCGAGTTGTTGCCAATGCCGCGGCCCTCGCAAAGAGAGGGCACTGGGCGAGAGCCTCAGTTGCTGGCATGGAGCGCCGAAGGCGCTCCATGCCAGCAACTGCGACCCTCGCAAACTTCACGTCGCAACGCAAATAACACGACACACACATTACGACACTCACAAACAACATACCACACACGTTCACAAAATTAAAAACACAATACATACACACAGCACACACATAAAAACCTTACCTACAGCAAGAGGGAGCATCCAGGACCTCAAAAATGCAACTTACACCTTCATTTCACTCAAAATAAAAGAGTTTGGACAATAAAAAATTTGCTAAGCGCGAGAAAAAATGTCCGCCGAACAAAACGAAAACGAGGCTACACACGCAAACACCATACGAGACACGTTACCAGACATTACGACCTCGCAAACATCAGACACAACACGCCGACATACAAACATTTCAAACACAATAAATACACACAACACACACATAAAAAGCTTACCTACAGCAAGAGGAACCATCCAGCACCTCAAAAAAAAAAAAGTTACACCTTCATTTAAATAAAAATAATACACTTTACACACTAATGAAATCGCTAAGCGACAGAAAAAATGGCCGACGAAAAAAACGAAACGAGGCTACAGCACTCAACACGCAAAACACCACAAGAAACTCGCAAAACCCCACGAAGCACCGACGGATAATCCGCAAAGACGCATAACACAGATAACCCGCCATTTTACGCCAATGCGGAAGTACACGAGTACGCTAACGGTTTGGTCTCGCGCACGCACACTCTTACACTGCACACATTCAGCACGCTAACACAGCAGCTCCACAGCACTAATGCTGCAGCAACATCAAAACAGATTGACAGCTCTTCAACACAATGCTTCAAAATAGGTAAAGTATATTCATTTATTCATCTATTATATATTTTAGTATTACACACCAAACAGCATTAGCTACCTTACGATTTGATTGCCGTCATTTTTTGACGGGCAATTCGCTAGTATATATATATATATAATGTGTGTGTATATATAATGTGTGTATACACACACAATATACACACACATTATATATATATATATATACACACACACACACACACACAATAAGATGGAGATGAGGCACATATACAATGACTGACTGTAATGTGCCGTGCAATATATGTTATACATGCACATATAGGTTTATGCACTGACTGTATATCTGTACACACACACTATATACACACACACTGTATACACACACACACACAGTATATATATATATATATATATATATATATATATATATATATATATATATATATATATATACACACACACACACACACTATATATATGCTATATATATATATATATTAAAAAAACACACAGTATATATATATATATATATATATATATATATATATATATATATATATATACACACATATACTGTGTGTTTTTATATATATATATATATATATATATATATATATATATATACATACACTGTGTGTTTTTTTAATATATATATATATATATATATATATATATATATATATATATATATATATATATATATATATATATATATATATATATATATATTGTGTGTTATATATATATATATTAAAAAAACACACAGGGCCTAATTCTATTATCGGCCGCAGCCGTTGCAGGGCCGCAAGGACCGGCCGCAAGCTATCCGGCTATTCTATTCCCCTCCGGCCAAGGGTTCCGGCTGGCTTGCGGCCGGTGCCTTGTTATCTCTTGCGGCCGATTGCGCCGGAGGAAAGCCTTTGATCTAAAATGGCCGCAAGGAAATCGGCCGTAAGAAAAGCCTGGTTGCTATTCTATTGCTCCGGGAACCCTGTCTGCAAGGCTAAAAGCGAGCCGCAGCTTACTTGCAGCAAAAAGGTTCCGCTAGCACCAATTAAGCACATAAAATAGCTCAAATAAAGCCATCCTGCACTTTGAGAAGACTATAAAGTGATTTTAGGTGTTAGAAAAAATAGCACAAATTTCCCCTATACTCAAATCCGTAAAATAATTTTTTTTTAATATATGTCAAATTTACATGTAAAAAGTCCATAGGGCTTGGAGCACCTCAGACACGCCCACGCCGCAGCCGGAAAATAAACAGTTAATTTAAACTCGGGTTTAGGCTGATGTGCAAGCTTGAGAGGGGGTTACTTTTAATCCTCATGTTCCCCAATATGATCCCTAGCATTTACAGAGCTGTACAGTGCAGGCTTGAATTTATTTTTGACTTTGTAGATTTCTGAGCTTACGGCCGGTTCCAAGATATGCCGCCGGCCGTAAGAGGAGATCCTTGCGGGGCCGTATAATAGAATTGCGAGGTAACAGAACCCCCGCAAGGAATCGCAGCCTTACGGCCGATTTACGGCCGATAATAGAATGATGCCCACAGTATATATATATATATATATATATATATATATATATATATATATATATATACACATATAGTTTTCTCCCACACCTATATAGAGCTCACTCCTGTGGTCCCAGGCCCTATCATGTGCCCTCTCACCCCACATGAAGCCCTATCAGGCTCTACTCACCTGTCCAGCCCGGGGGGCAGGCCTGTGTGTGCTCGGGGGAGTCCCGTGTATGTTCGTGGCTCGCTGTGCTCCTGGGAAGTCCGCCCGAGGGTAGGGGGAAGTTATAGTGAGGTGGTGAGCGCCTCCAGGCCTGCCTGCTCTCCGGCTGCATTGTGGGAGTGTGACTCACCGACACACAGCAGCAGCGCCGAAATGGGAGCAGTCCCAGCCGGTGAGCTGGCTGGGACAGGCCTCTGAACATGGGGGTATAGAGACACCACAGAGAACCCCTATCAGGCTCCACTCACCTGTCCAGCCCGGGCAGGCCTGTGTGTGCTCAGGCGCTCCATGCCAGCAACTGGCAACAACTCACACTGTGCGGGGGGTGAACCCGAACCGGGGACTGGGCGGCCCTGCGCGGGGCATTGTGGGGAGGAGGTGGCTGCTTCCAAATGGAATCACTAATGTACTACTCATTGTTTGTACTACTGTACTTTGTACGGTGGAGGGCTTCCATCACTCTTAGCCCTCCATATGTGAAATGATTGCTATATATTGTAATGGAGGGCCACCAGGGGTCACAAGAGAGCTCTGTAAGACTTCTCCCCTAAGAATGGAAAGAGTTAACTCCAGGCAGTTATCAGAGGCTAATGGAAGCCCAGCTGTGAACTGCCTTTAAGAGCAGCAGAGAGATGGGGTGGAATCTCTCTCACTTAGGCTTGGGCCTAAGAGCTGTGAGCTGTGAGCAGCTGCAGTGTGTTAGAGAAGAAAACACTGGCTGCTGTTTGGATCCTGAGAGCTGGGATTAGTGCGGAAGCAAGACTGCTGTGTTACAGAGTTTGCTCGTGGAGAAGACTGCTGTGGTATAGGAGATATTCCATCCACTGAGTAAGGATTTATCTGAAGACCCCATCCCTAAGAAGCCGGATGCAATAAGGGAAAGCAAAGGTTGGTGATCAATGCATTTTATTCTCATCATATCCAGAGAAGGATTACAAAGGCCCCAGGGAGAAGAAGAGTTCATTAAGTGAGAGTAAGAGTCCCTCATCACAAAAGGGTGACAAGGGTCCCTGGGGTGAAGCATAAGGGAGAGAAAGGTGGGCCCTATGCTTCACCCACTGTTGACACAGAAAGAAGAGGACAAGTCCTTAAAGGATACAAGATTAAAGCAGAGAGCATACACTGTGGACTGTATTATTATTATACCTGCAGGCCGAGAAGCGGTCTCAGGGCTAGTTAGGGCGTTCCAGGTTATAGTAAGCCCGTATATGTAGTATTTTGTTTTATTGCTGAGGATAAGCACTGTTTTCTTTCTGTTGGCGCTGACAAATAAACAGCAGTACAATTAAGCCTCTGACAAGCCTACTGTGTTTTCCTCCCTAGAAATGTGAAAGAGCAGGACGCAAACCCCGTCAGAAGGGGGCGCTCTGTTACAATATATATATATATATATATATATATATATATATATATATATATATATATATATATACATACATACATATACATATACATATACATACATACATATACATATATACATACTTACATATACATATATACATACTTACATATACATATATACATACTTATATACTAAATCAACAAGGCAATTAAACTGCCAAAAATAGAAAATGAGAAGTCAGTTGCAAAGGAAAGTAAGACTAACCCCCCCCCCCCCAAATGCTGGGGTCCCTATCGGTGACCCCCACAAAGTCCCCAAATTAACCCTTGCAGTGGGGGTCATGATCGTGCCCCCCCCCCCCACTGCAATTAAAATGTTTACATTTCCCGCTGCGGGTCCTTAAAAAGCCTGCGGCACACAAATAGTTAATGTGTGCAGCGGGGATACTGTAAGTACCCCCACCGGCAGCTAAAATTAACCCCACCAAAAAAGCTATGTTACAAAAAATAAAAAAGAATATTCCAACCCCCCATTACAGAAATAAAAAAAGAATTACGCACCTGAAAAGCAAATACATACACATATATACATCACAATACAATACAGAGGTGGATCAGAAGACGTTGAAGATTGTCATGTGGCTCAATAACATATATGGTGACAAACCGATTCCTCCATACGAGGTGAACACCCGGACTATCGACACATAACTATTTAACCCTCTCTCTATACATTATCCCCTGTCTAAAATACATTAAACCCTATCTACAATACAATAACCCCTATCTAAAATGCATTAAACCCTACTGCCTTTAGCCAATCAGAATGGGATACACGCACACGGGGTGTTTGGCTGAAGGCATCTGCACCTTCTGATTGGCAGTTGTCACTGTCAATCAGACTGCAGCTCTGAGTACTGTCAGTCATGACGGTCTCAACTCCTATTGGCTGACAGTGATCAGTAGCTGCGACCATGCAGTCGCAAGCCCAGCTCTGTTACATAGTTACATAATTACATAGTTACATAGTATTTAAGGTTGAAAAAAGACTTTCAGTCCATCAAGTTCAACCTTTTAAGATCTCCTCTGATCTGCAATATGAGGATTATCTATTAATTCATTAGTTGTTAATTAATAAGTAATCAATTATTTAATGTTTTTTTTTTTTATTATTATTAACTAGCGACTTGCCCGTCAAAAAATGACGGCAATGTGATGTATATGTTTGTCAAGTTGTTTAGTTATTTAAATATATTTTTGACCCTTGTAAGTATTGTGATATGAACATGTATTTTTGTAAAACGTTGATGTAATGGTTTTTTAAAATGAATTTTGTAGCAGAAGAATTGTTCACTTTAATATACATAGAATCCAGAGGAAAGTAGAAAGTAAAAAGACTTTTTGAAACGTGCCGAATTTTAACATGAAGTTTAAAATATATGTAAGCAATAACCTTGAAAGTATATATTTTTAAAATTGAACTTTATTTTTTATGTAACTTTGGAAGTTTTGCAAAACATTTGTGTAATTTTGAACATTTTAAACAGGAACATAGTAAATACATTTTGTAACATAATTTTCAATTAAAAGTATTAACATTTGAATGTAAAAACAGTTTAACTTTAAATTAATCAGTATTAACATGCAATTTATATCAGAATAATTGTTAAGTTTAATATACACTGAATGTAGAGGAAGGCATACAGTAAAAACTCTCCTTAAACCGTACGTAATTAAAGTAATTCATTACTGAGCACATAAACTGGCGATAAACATTAATGTAGGTAGTAATCTTAAGATAACATAGAATATTTACATTGTGACTTAAAAGGTGCTTGAGCTCTTAACATGAACTTTGTAATATGTTGAATGAAATAACTTGAAAATATTGTTTTTAAACTTGTAACATTAGAAACATGAACATAGTGACTTAACATTTTAACATAATTTTTCATAGAAATGCAAGGCAAGTATTTTGTGAGGCGAATTATCCATAAACATGACTTCCATTAATTATGACTGCATTAAACAACCAATTGTTTTTTATTTTTGAATGTTTTTCTAAAATGTTTGCATGGCTTTAGTTTGTATCCTGCAAAGTTATAGTACTTCATAGTAGACAATGTTTTTAGTAAAAATACGTCCATCTTCTAATAAATCACCTTGACTTTCATTGTTTTCAATGTAAACTTTAATAGCCTGTGGATTTTTGCAGCGTGACAACGCAACGTACAATTGACCATGTGCAAAAACTGGTTCTTCCAAGTAAATACCCACAGATTTGAAAGTTTGACCTTGTGATTTATTAATGGTCATGGCAAATGCCATAATAATGGGAAATTGTCTTCTTTGAAGTATAAAAGGGAGACTACTTTCACTTGGTGCTAAATCTATTCTTGGTATGAAAACTCTCTCTCCTTTATGGGTCCCAGTTAAAATTTCAGCATCTATAAAATGGTCCTTTAATTTTTGAACAATTAATCTTGTGCCATTGCATAGGCCTTTTTTGGGGTTCATATTTCGCAGTAACATGATAATTGCACCTTTCTTTAGCTGCAAAATATGTGGTGGCATTCCAGAAGGAGTTAAAGAGTTAATGAATTCAGTTGAAAAGTTTGCCTGACTTTCATTGTCATCAGCAAGTACAGAATCAGCACTGTGATAATTTCTTTGTGGTGCATTAATTTTTTTTAAGATTTCATTATTGAGTATTAATGCATCTTTATTTTTACACGTCAGTATAACTTGGTTGGCAAGCTCGGAATATTCTTCGTTATTTATGCTCCCTTCTCATATGATTTGTCAACAAGATATTATATCTGCTATATTTGGTGGGATCTCTACAGTGTCGTCAGGTAAATGTAGTATTTTTTCTGTTCTGCTTTCTCCAATTTTAATAAGCCAATCATTGAAATCAGTTTGGCCTTCTGATCTCATATTTTGTTGCAGTTGAAGATGGGTAAAATGTTTCCATACTGTACTTGACTTTATACATGTTTCAATAATGTCTGTTCGATTTCCATGTACAACGACAGGTAATGTTTGTCTAAAATCGCCACCCAACAACATTACCTTTCCACCAAATGGAAAAATAATATCCATGACTTCACGAAGCAAACGGTCAATACATTGGAGAGCATAGCATGACATCATTGTGGCCTCATCTATTATAATTAATTTACATTTCTTCAATTTCTTTGCTTGTAAGGATGTCATGCGAATATCTGACACAGAATTTTCCAAAATAGGCACTGGCAGTTTAAATCCACTATGAACAGTTCTTCCACCTTCTAATAAAAGTGCAGCAATTCCAGTAGTGGCAAACGCCATTGCTATTTTTCCTTGTGCTCGTACTGAACTCATTAATAAATTGTACAAATATGTTTTCCCTGATCCGCCGGGTCCATCAAGATAGAAATAACGCTCTGTCACCATGTCATCATCTATAGCATTTTTAATGAAATGCTTGCAATTGTAGTGTATTTAAAGTTGCAAGTCTTTCTTCTGTTCTTTCTGCTTGTAGTTGAATGTCATAGTCTTCAAAGTTAATGTCATCTATAAGACCTGGATCAGGCAAATTAAAACTTGCACAACTTAATCCATGAGTTAAAAAGACTTCTTCAATTTCCATTAAGGCTTTTAAGTGTGCAATGGGTTCATTGTATCGTCGCATAAAGTCTTCAGCCATATTACTTTTAAAAGTCTCCCACAAAGCTAATGCATTTGGAGCATTTGAGAAGATACAAATAAAAGCAAATTGTTCTCTCATCTGTCGTGGCATTTGACATTGTGCTGCTTCTTCTAAACATCTTTCCCACTCTGTATCATCAGCGAGTAAGTTTCTATGTCTTGCAGCTAAATGGAAGGATTCATATACAATGTCATTAACAGTTCTTAATTGTTCAAAACTTTGTGCTCCTGGAACATTTAAAAGTAATATCCGTAAGCAAAAACATTCAACATCTCTTGGACTGACTGTGTAAATTCGTGGAATTATTTTATTGCCTCTGGTTTTTCTTGCTCTCCATAATCCATTCACAAAAACATAGTGATATGGAATTTCAATATATAAGTATTGTGTTGCTTGAGCATCAGTGGAATTTAATGCAAACCATGCAGTTAGTGTAGTGTGACGATCTTCACTTTGGGCCAATGCATTCATTTCATTTCCAGCATGGAAATAGACTAAATGTCGTTGTGGCAAATATACTGCTAACCTATATACTGCATGTGATCTATCATGCATTTCAAATTTTAAAAGCCGCCACATAGCTTCTGGCACACTGACATAGCGAGCATCTACATGAGATGCAAGTTCATCATGTACTAACTCACTACTTTCAGGGTTGTCTGCACTTTTGACGACTACAGTAGCTGCATCGTAACCTTTGTAAATATATTTGTAGACATATTTAATGGATTTGATGGAAGTGCAGGCTTCTACGTTGATGTGGGCGTTGTACTTCATGAGTAAATGTGGATTGTAGGGTACTACATATCTATTGTCCACTTTTTTTCCACGAATAATGGCACTATCTCCTTCTCTTCTTTTATAAAGTGGATATCCATCACAATTTGCATATGTTTTGTCTCTATAATCTTTTGGAAAATCTTTTGAACATTGATTATTTTCCATACATGGTGATTGTGGATTAAGGTCTCCACAGGGTCCATGAATCATGCGATGAGTAACAATCTCATATAGTCTACCATATAGTTCTGGATCTGGTAGTTCAGCAACTATGACTGCATCCACTTTGTCCGAAGTATCTAATTTATCTTTCTCTTGAAGTATTATGAGAAGATGTGCATGTGGAAGGCCTCTTTTTTGAAATTCAATGGTATATACATAAGCAAGACATTTGCCAAATAACTGATTTATAGTGAAGTCACGTATTAATTAATTTAATTTGATTTTAAAAACTCTGGCTACTAAATCTGGTCGATCTGAAGCACTTTGTCCAAGAAGTAGATTTTGATTAATTTCTGGCCATTGTGGATTACATGTAAATGTCACAAATAAATCTGGTTTTCCAAATTTTGTCACAATAGCCATAGCATCATTGTATCTTTCTCTCATATTTCGAGGAGATCCTTGAAAGGAAGATGGTAAAATGATGGCTTTGCCAGGTGTCATGTCTCTGCTTGTAGCCACGTCAGCAACATAGTGCATGAGTCCACAATATTGTTCTACACATAGTTTATCTTGTTGATATTTTATAAAGTTTAAATTATTTGCCTCAACTTGCAAATATGAATCAATAATCCATTGTTGTGTTAGTTTCCCACCACATAAAATTGGATTAAATTCATCTCTAATGGCAATTTGAGCAACTTTAAATTCAAGCATAGAAACATTATTTCGGATTCTGGCTTTAGCATTTGGGTAACTGGGAAGGGTTAATTTTGGTTGCCAACCTGCTTCTCCGTGTGGGAAAAAGATGGGATATGTCATTGGATCTAAATTTGGACTTAAGATATTAATATTAATAAATGGTTGGTCCTCATTTCTGGGATATACTCTAATGTCTCTTTGAAATGGTGGTTCTCCTTCATCATTCTGAAAGACCATTGCAACCTCATTTGATGTTGGCAAGTTATAACAACGTTTATCAGTATGTCTGTCTCTTTTAAGCACCATATTAACCTTTGGCATGGGTAATTGATGTCTTTGTGCATGAAGTAGTTGTTCATTTTCTACTTCTGCCAATTTTTTGTAAGCTTTACTGTAGGGATTGTTGTCCATAATGTTATTTAGCTCTATAAAAACACTGGGTAAGCATTTTTTATTTTCTTCCATCTGCATACGTTGGTCAACAGCTTCCATTGTATCTAGGACATATAGTTGAGCGAATTTTCTTTGCTCTCCTTCCTCTGGATGTAAATGTGAAGTCCGATGATAAATTTGTCCTTGGACTTTAAAACAGTAAGGACCATGTCCTGGTACATTAGCAGCCAATGTTGCCCCCATAGATGCAAATGATATGGCACTATTGTAGGATCTTATGTTTGTCTTAAAATTTTTGTAATTTGGAAAAGTAGGTTCAGTCATAATATTTTGTAAATAGGTTGGAAATTGTTTCCTTTCTGAAAGTTTGAACTTTCCTTTTTGACAACAACTAATAAATTGTCCATCTCTGGGTCTCTCCTGTTTAAAATAATACGCCTCACAAAATTGACATTGAGTAGTCATGTCCCCACAACTATGAACCTCTACTGCTAAAGACTTCAGTAAAGGACAATTTGCAAAGCATATCGGATGTTGACTTTCATATTCATCAGATGAAAAGTCATGAAATGTTTGAATAACAGGTTCTAAATGTTTAGTTTTTTTCGTGGATTTTCTTGGTATATGTTGTACTTGTTTGGTTGAAATGTCCTGTAAGTTTTTAGTAAGAGTTTGTAAATGCTTTGTTTTTGTAGTTGCTTTTTTTGGTCTGTCTTGACTGGTATCTTGTAAAATGTCATCTGATGTTTTAGGAACAGTTTGTAAATGCTTTATTATCTTTCTATTTTTTTTGGTTGTATCTTTCATTTTTGCAGCTGATATTCTTTTATTTGCAAGTCTTTTGCGTTCTTTTTCTCGTCGAATTTCTTTCTCCTCCGGTGTCTGCTGGGCGGCCCATCTCTCTTGTCTTTGTCTAGTTTGACGTCTTTTCTTCTCTTCTTTGGTCTCGTTATCAGCCATATTAATCTGTAAAGGAAAAAAAATAAATGTAATTGTGTATATTTAAATTTGTAATTCCTGTTAAAGATTCTTGTGCACAATTGGTGAAATAAAAGGCAAATCATTAATGTATCATTTATATTTAGTTAAATTTATAATTCCTGTCCTCACTGGCTAAGAATTTGGGCAATGGAATACTGCTGTAAATAAGCATGTAACATATTTTTTTTAAATAATGGTTTTATTTATTAAAAACGTTGTTTGTGGATAGATATTTACCACTGCAAAACTTCTTTGCTAAAAAAAAAAGTGATGTGGTTATTGAGCTATGTATTGCATAGTAGCAATTTAAATAAAATAAGGGAGATAGTAAATTAATTATTTTATTTTTCTGTTGACACGGATGCAACTGAAAGCAGTTTCTTTAGTTTTATACTTTAGTACTTATTATACTTTACCTTGGTTGAAGTGTGATTTAAATCCGAATGTTTGTTGGTCCTGGGTTGAAAATCGTTGTCCAATGGTGTGGTCCTCTGTTGGAAGTCCTCGTCCGATGGTGTGGTCCTGTGGCGATAGCCCTCGTCCGATGTTGTGGTCCTGTGGCGATAGCCCTCGTCCGATGTTGTGGTCCTGTGGCGATAGCCCTCGTCCGATGTTGTGGTCCTTTGGTGAAAGTCCTCGTCCGATGGTCTGGTCCTATGTTGAAATTCCTCGTCCGATGGTCTGGTCCTGTGTTGAAATTCCTCGTCCGATGGTCTGGTCCTGTGTTGAAATTCCTCGTCTGCTGGTCTGGTCCGAGTCCGATGGTCCGGTCCTGTGGAGAAAGTCCTCGTCCGATTGTCTTCACGCAGTATCTGTTGTAATATAAAATAGAAAATGTTTTTTGACTGAAATGTCTTTGAAATAATTAAAAAATTTATGAATTTGGCTGTATTGTATCAGTTATGGTTATTTATTTTTTTTCTTTTTCTTTTTTTACTTTCTGTACAATCCCACGACTTTTGTTATTTTTATTTAAGGTTCTTAGTAAGTCTTGTGGGTTGTGATCTATTAAATAAGAATATAAATTTAGTTTGCTATGTGTTTATGTTATTTTTTGTACAATCCTATTTTGCGCACACCACTTGTGGTATACTTATTTAACCTTTATTGGGATGCTTATAGTTAGTGAAACATGAAATAATATAATTAATGTAGTTTGCTATGTGTTTGTGTTAGTTTTTGACAATCCTGTTTGGTGCGCACCACTTGTGCAAAAGTTATTTATTCTTGATTGTACTGGTTATAGGTTGTTAAACATTAAAGAAGAATGTTAATGTAGTTTCCTATGAGTGTGTGATTTTTTGTACAATGCTATTAGGTGCGCAACACTTTTGTTATTTTTATTTTTGCTTCTTTGTAAGGCTTATAGGTTGTTAAACATTGAATAAGAAATTATGTTTTGTGTGTAGCAGTTTGTGTCTCATTCAATTGCGATTTGGCTAATTGAATCGTGCCCTAAATAAGCACATAGCATATTTTTGTAAAGAAGTTTTTAGTCATTGAAAAACTTTATTTTGGATATATTTTTAGTAAGTAAAAACTTCTTGTAAAAAAATTTTTATGTTGTTATTTAGAGCCCTATTCAATTGGGCAAATTGCAATTGAATGAGGGCCTTTGTGTGTACCATATGTTGCATAGTTTGCCCCTCATTCAATTGCATTTTTTACACTGTAATAGTACTCTAAGGCCGTCATTGAATTGCAATGTTGAAAATTGAATAGGGTTGTAAATAAGCACATCACATATATTTGTTTAAATAGAATAAGGGCCTAAAAGTGCTTATTTATAGCCATATTTAATTGTCCAAAATAGCAATTGAATGAGGGCCTTTGGTTACTGCATTTGTTATATTGTGAGCTCCTCATTCAATTGTGTTTTGTCCAATGGAATAGAGCTGAATATCAGCACAGAGCATATTTTTTTACGGAATTTTGTATTTAGTGAACTTGTATCCAAAAGCAACGTGTTCACAAAATAAAAAGTCCCTTTAAAAAATATGCTCTGTGCTTATATAGAGCCCTATTGAAATGGGCAAATCACATTTGAGTGAGGCCCTTGGCCATTAAAGATATATAGGTCCTCATTGAATTGCAATTTTGCCAATTGAAGAGGGCTCTATATAATCACATAACATATTTATTGAGCAAAGTTTTTAGTTATTGAAAACCTTGATTGTGGTTAGAAGTTCAGTAACTAAAAAGTTCTGTCTAAAAATATGTTATGTGCTTATATAGAGCCCTATTCAATTGAGGAAGTCGCAATTGAATAAGGCTCATGGTTCTTTCTTGTTTATACTTAATACTTTACCTTGATTGAAGTTTGGAATGTCAGACGGTCCCCTCCTACCAATCTTAATCCGCCGGTCTTCTTGTAGTGTCTGTTTGAAAAATAAAGTGAAATAGTTATTTGTATATTTATAATTTTTCATCTAGCAAAGCATGGCCTTTTGAGCATGTAATGTCTTGTTGTATCTTACCTCTTCTTCTTTGTTGGTGTTCTTTAAAAGGGATTGTGCTTCACAGTGCACGGTGCAAATTGTTGAGAGACGCTATTGATGCAGAGTCTGTTTGAATATTCAAAGAAATAAAAAGATTCAGCTTTATATGATCTATTGAATTGCAGTAAATGAATGTCATTTAAATATAGTTCTGTAATTTTTTTCAATTGACCTTATTTTTTGTTGGGGACTACACACATATGTCACATACATGAAGCACATTCCATAGTTTAATGTAATTATTTTGTGTACATATGACATATCAGTATACATGACTCATATTTAAATGTTTAAATTAACCTTATATTTTTTTTTCCAACACACATAAATGTGTGTGTGTGTGAGATGTAACTATAGATGATACACATATATGTGCGTGTGACATATCAGTATACATGACATATAATGTCATTTAAATGTAGTTGTTTACTGATTTTGTTTTAAGCTAATTTTGTTGCAGTGGCAATACACATAAATGTGTGTGTCACATGTCAATGTAGATGATACACATATATGTCCGTGTCACATGTCACTATGCAGGGGCAATACACATAAATGTGCGTGTCACATGTCACTATACATTATAGACATATATGTGCGTGTCAGATGTCACTATACATTACAGACATATATGTGCGTGTCACATGTCACTATACATAAACCTCTGTTTAATATTGAATTATGTTTTTTTGTTGTTTTGTTAAATGAACCGTATTTTTTTTTTGAGCCTATACCCATAAATGTGCCATATATGTCACTACATAAATCCTATTTTTTTTTTTTATTTGTTTGACCTGTCCTGATAATAAAATGTAATATATTATAGCTTACCTCTCAGTTTGCACAATGCAAAGTAGTAAATTAGTAAAGAATTGTCTTCTCAAGTAAAAGCAGCAGTTATCTCAGAAGTCACTCCGTTCATCACCTGAGGAGAAATGTATTTTTCTGTTTGAAATAGGCAGTATTTATAAACTTGTAGAAAGTTCTGGAAAGTGAGACCGTTAGAACGCAATACGCATGCGCTATTTGCGTTCCAGCTTACAATTTGCGTTCCATCCGCCATTTTCTACGTATTACTGTTCAAAATGGTGTTTAATATGATTGTGATACGTTCCGCATAGTATGTGTTTTATTATTGCGAGTAAGTGTAGTGTAGTTACGTCTGAAGCCTCGTTTTCGTTTTGTTCGTCGGCCATTTTTTCTCTCGCTTAGCGATGGTATTAGTGTCTAAAGTGTTTATTTTGATTTAAATGTAGATATAACTTGTTTTTTTGAGGTGCTGGCTGGTTCCTCTTGCTGTAGGTAAGCTTTTTATGTGTTTGTTGTGTGTCTTTCTTAAGTTTTAAATGTTTGTATGTCGGCGTGTTGCGTCCGATGTTTGCGAAGTCGTAATGTGTGGTAACATGTCTCGTATGGTGTTTGCGTGTGTAGCCTCGTTTTCGTTTTATTCGTCGGCCATTTTTTGTGTCGCTTAACAAACTATTTAGTGTCTAAACTCTTTTATTTTGAGTGCAATTAAGTTGTAAGTTGCATTTTTGAGGTCCTGGGTGCCTCCTGTTTGTGTAGGTAAGGTTTTTATGTATGTGCTGTGTGTATGTATTGTGTTTTTAATTTTGTAATGTTCGCGAGTTGCGTCCGAGTGTTGCGAGGCCGTAATGTGTGTGAACGTGTGTCGTATGTTGTTTGCGAGTGTCGTAATGTGTGTGAACGTGTGTCGTATGTTGTTTGCGAGTGTCGTAATGTGTTGCGACGTGAACTTTTTTTTAAATTTTGCAAGGGTCGCAGTTGCTGCAACTGAAGACCTCGCTTTGCGAGGTCCTCAGGTGCTGGCCTTGGAGCGCCTGCGGCGCTCCAAGCCAGCAACTGAGGCCCTCGCTTTGCGAGGGTCCTCAGTTGCTGGCAAGGAGCGCCTGCGGCGCTTCATGCCAGCAACTGAGAACCTGGCACAGTGCCCTCGCTTCGCGAGGCCCGCGTCTCGCTACGCGAGCCCGCAGCGTTAGCAATAACTCGTACGCTCACAACTATATATGTGATTAGTCCAGAGGAAGGCAAATAGAAAAGGAAAAAAAAACACAAGCGAGACTTAGCCAATTGTCTCAAAGGGAAATGTAAAAAATTTGGATCAATACGGTCCCTCTAATTATCCATGATAACCCTGAATTCCCTTTTTAATTAGAAATAAATCTAGTCCCCTTTTAAAGTTATCTATCGAATGCGCTGTCACCACCTCCTCTGGTAGAGAATTCCACAGATTAACCACCCTTACTGTGAAGAATCCTTTTCTTTCTTTGAGGTGGAATCTTTTTACTTCTAACCTCAAGGGATGTCCTCTTGTCAGTTGAAAACCTCTTGGCACAAAAAGCTCCCCTGACAAATCTTTATAATGACCCTGGATGTATTTATATAATGTAATCATATCTCCTCTTAGACGCCTTTTTTCTAGAGAAAATAAGTTTAATTTGGTTAGTCTTTCTTCATAACTTAGCCCCTCCATTCCCCTTATTAGTTTTGTTGCCCTTCTCTGTACCTTTTCCAGCTCTAAAATATCCTTTTTATGAAGTGGTGCCCAAAATTGTACTCCATATTCCAAATGAGGGCGTACTAGAGATTTTTATAGTGGCAGAATTGTTTACGTCGGAAACATTGGTTTCCAGTTTCGGATGTCGAGCGCAGTGTCTCTGCCTTGGCTAATTGAATAGCCTCATAAATGTAGGGGAAAATCCGACCCTCTGAGAGTGAGCTACAACTAATTGGCTTACCTTTATACTTTAGATATACAGATCCTACTCTAATTTTGTCAGGGGGGCATCCAAGGCCCCCCTCCAATAGTCTCCCATGTGGCACTGTATCAAAAGCCTTTGCAAAATCTAAAAAGACTACATCCACTGAGTTGCCTTGATCCAAGTATCTACTAACTTCCTCACAGAAACTAATTTGATTTGTTTGACATGAGCTATCCCTCATAAATCCATGTTGGCTCCTACTTATAATCCTGTTTGAATAGACATATTATTGTATATTATCCCTTATTAACCCTTCTAAAAGCTTTCCCACTACAGAAGTGAGGTTTACAGGTCTTTATTCCCCGGATTTGCTCTTGCTCCCTTCTTGAAGATAGGTATCATCTGGTAGAGACCATGTGTTGAGTGAATCTTGAAAAATTAGATATAATGGTTTGGCTCTTACAGAATCCAGTTCCCTCAGTACCTGTGGATGTATTCCATCAGGACCTGGAGCTATAATAACATTTATTTTCTCCAATCTCTTTTGGATTTCTTCCTGCGTTAACCAATTTTTTAGTGATGGTAGTGTAGCCCCCTTTTGTTGCCGTGTTCCAACTATTGGTACCTCCCTAGCATATACCGAAGAAAATAACCTATTTAGCTCATCTGCCTTTTCCTGGTCACTAATTGTCAGATGACCTGTTTCATTTTGTAATGTTCCTATAGCATCCTTCCTGGCCTTCTTCCCATTTATATACTTAAAAACTTAAAATATATTTTAGGGTTAGCCTTACTTTTCTTACTAACCATTTTTTCATTTTCTATTTTAGCCATTCTAATAGTGCTTTTGCAAGCCTTTTTGATTTCCTTGTACTCACGTAAAGCATTCTTTGTCCCCTCTTGTTTGTAGAATTGAAATGCCTGTTTTTTAATCAGTTTCTTGATCTTTAAATCATTGTTAAGCCATGTTGGATGTATTTTACTCCTTTGACTATTATTCCCACATGGTATATGCCGATGTGTATGTATATATAGTACGGATTTAAATGTTTTCCATTTATGTTTAGTATTTTTACCCATCAGTCCCAGTCTATACTTTGTATTGTTGTCCTTTGACTGTTAAAATCTGCCCTCTAAAAATTCATCGTTTTTGTTGGCCCCTTACAGTTTTGTTTTTTGCAATTAATTCTCAAAAGAGATTGTTGTAAATGGAACATCTCAGATTGGACTAATGTGGTAAGTGGGGTTCCTCAGGGTTCAGTATTAGCTCCTCTCCTTTTTAACATATTTATTAATGACTTAGAGGTGGGACTGGAAAGTGGTGTCTCCATTTTTGCTGATGACACAAAGTTGTGCAAAGTAATTAAATCAGATCATTATGTACTTTCCCTCCAAAGGGATTCACATAAAATAGAGGAATGGGCATCTAAATGGCAGATGAGATTTAATACGAATAAATGTAAAGTTATGCACCAGGGAAAGAAAAATAGACATGCAATGTATAATCTTAATGGAGCAAATCTAACTAACTAGGTCACAGTGTTCAAAGCCAAGCAGCAGCTGCAAAGACAAATAAAATATTAGCATGTATTATTAAGGGTATAGAAGCAAGGGAAGCAAATATAATTCTGCCACTATACAAATCCCTAGTACGCCCTCATTTTGGAGATATGGAGTACAATTTTGGGTACCACTTCATAAAAAAAAAATTTTTACAGCTGGAAAAGGTACAGAGAAGGGCTACAAAACTAATAAGGGGAATGGAGGGACTAAGTTATGAAAAAGACTAACCATCGCTTATTTTTTCTAAAAAAAAGGCATCTAAGAGGAGATATGATTACCTTCTAGAAATACATCCGGGTCAGTATAAAGATTTGTCAAGTGAGTTTTTTGTGCCAAGAGGTTTTCAACTGACAAGAGGATATCCCTTGAGGTTATCCACTCTTAAAGTACGTTTTTATTATACATTTGTTTAAAGTAAAAAGATTCCACCTTAAAGAAAGAATAGGTTTCTTCACAGTAAGGGTGGTTAATCTGTGGAATTCTCTACCAGAGGAGATGGTGACAGCAGATTTGATAGATAACTTTAAAAGGGGCCTGGATTTATTTCTAAAAAGGGAATTCAGGGTATTGATACAGGTAGGAATCGGATCTGGCGTCAGGAAGGAATTATTTTAACTTGGGTTTTTTTCTGTTTGCCTCGATTACTATATAACTACTAGCGAATTGCCCGTCAAAAAATGAAGGACAATGAAATTGTAAGTGAGCTAATGCTGTTTGGTGTGTAATAATGAAATATATAATACATTAATAAATGAATATACTTTACCTATTTTGAAGCATTGTGTTGAAGAGCTGTCAATGTGTTTTGAGGTTGCTGCAGCATTAGTGGTGTGGAGCTGCTGTGTAAGCGTGGTGAATGTGTGCAGTGTAATACTGTGCGTGCGCGAGACGAAACCATTAGCGTAGTGGTGTACTTCCTCATTGGCGTAAAATGGCGGGTTATCTGTGGTATGCGTCTTCGCGGATTATCCGTGGGTGCTTTGTGGTGTTTTGCGAGTTTCTTGTGGTGTTTTGCGAGTGTGTTGTGGTGTTTTCCGTGTTGAGTGCTGTAGCCTCGTTTTCGTTTTGTTCGTCGGCCATTTTTTCTCTCGCTTAGCGATTTTATTAGTGTCTAAAGTGTTTTATTTTTATTTAAATGAAGTTGTAACTTGCTTTTTTGAGGTGCTGGATGGTTCCTCTTGCTGTAGGTAAGCTTTTTATGTGTGTGTTGTGTGTATTTATTGTGTTTTAAATGTTTGTATGTTGGCGTGTTGCGTCCGATTTTTGCGAGGTCGTAATTTGTGCTAACGTGGCTCATATGGTGTTTGCATGTGTAGCCTCGTTTTCGTTTTGCTCGGCGGCCATTTTTTGTGTCGCTTATGAAATTTTTTAGTGTGTAAACTCTTTTATTTTGAGTGAAATCAAGGTGTAAGTTGTTTTTTTTTAGGTCCTGGATGCTCCCTGTTGCTGTAGGTAAGTTTTTTTATGTATGTGCTGTGTGTGTGTATGTATTGTGTTTTGAATTTTGTAATGTTCGCGAGGTCGTAATGTGTGTTAATGTGTGTCGTATGTTTGTGTTGCGAGTAAAAGTTTGCGAGGGTCGTAATTGGTGTGTCGTGTTGTTTGCTTTGCGACGTAAAGTTTGCGAGGGTTGCAGTTGCTGGCATGGAGCGCCCTCTGCCCTCGCTTTGCGATACGCGAGCCCGCAAGCGTTAGCAACAACTCGCATGCTCACAACTATATATGTGATGTATCTGTGAGATTTGCTATGTCTCCTGTTTAGGGAACATGTGCCTGGTATTTGGGTTTAGCATCACTCTTTTGAGTGAGATCGGACTGATATGCTATAGGATATATTGATATTAAAACAAGGCTGCTATCTGAGCCCATAGAACAAACCTAGTTAGGTTAGTTCATTTTTGCATTCAGTGCCTCTGACTTTTGTTTTTTTGTATGACAAAGACATATGTAACAAGGTGGAGAGGCAATTCAGGTTCAATTTAATAAAAATGGAACAATGGACAAGTCTGCGGAATATAAAATTCAAAGCTGATAAATAGAAAAATATGCAACTAGTGCATACACAATCAATAAGCAGATTATATACGTATTGGTAAATTGGTAATGGCAACAGAAAGGGGTTATTTATGAGTTTTAAAAGTAAGCAAACAGTGCAACAAATTTACAGAAAATTCCTAGAATGATTAGCTGTATTGGAAGAGGAACTAGCAGCAGAACAAGAGAAACATACTAAAGCCCCTCTGCAGATACCTAATTAGACCTCACCTAGAGATCTAACTGTGTATTTGTAGAGTGTTTGTTAACATTCTATTGTTGACCGTATTTTCAAAGAATGTTAACAAGTTAGAAACAATTCAAAATATATGGGGAGTCTTTATCTCCTTAATATATATAGCTTAGAGGAAGGAAAGATGTGATAAGATAGAAACCTTAAAATATGTCAAAGAATGTAATACAGATCAAATTACAGAAATGAAATCATTGCAACACTGCAACAAGTTAAAGACTTTGGAAGTCACTTGCACCACTTATGACTCCTGACAGCAACTATAGACTCAAATCGGTGAAACATAAATAAAGACCCCCATGGTCTATATTAAAACATGAAGTGATATGGGGGTCTACCAGGTCCTCCATCACACTCTAAGTTAAGCACTACACTATTAAAATTAAACACCCCAAATAAACTAATAAAAAAAAATCTATAAATTACAAAAAATAAACACTAATTACAAAAATTAATAAACCCCCAAAATTACAAAAAATTAAAAAAAAAATTAGAAATAATCAAAAATTACAACAAATAATAAAAAAATTACAATTTCAAATAAAAAATTACAAAAAATATATATAATAAAATGAAAATAAACAGTGAAAAAAATAAATAAATATTACTTACCTAGGCCTCATAATCATTCAGCAATGATCATCGATACCCTGGTCCTAAATCTTCTGCCCTTGACCCGGAAAGCTATCCGATTTGATTGAAGAGGTTCAGTTTTGCTTAAAGCTTATGTTCTTCATCTTCTGGGCCAGGAAAGAACCCTTCATAAAAAGTCCTGGAGCTCTTAAAAAAAAAACTAGGAGGAGCTCCTCCTTTGCACATGATGCATCCCCACTGTATCAAAGTTGATTCTAGGTGCCATGGGAGTTTGATCTGGACCTCTGTGGACAGGGTTAACTATTTATGTGTAATGGGATTCTTTAAGGACCTCTGTTGCATGGGTTTAACAGTTTAGGTGCCATGAGAGACAAATAATTCAAGGTTATTTTATACTTGAATAGCTTTTTGGAGCTCAAGCAACTCGTAAAATTCCTGATGTGGAAAAATAACAGGGAACGTTTGCTATATTTGGCAACTCTGGCTTGCCGTAGGCATCAAGAGCAGTTCTCTTGCAAACAGGTCGTGATGGCGTAACAGAATAGCAATGGAGATTTACTTTGCATTTAATGATGGTGTGAATTTGCAAAATAAGGAATAGAATAGCACTCTAGCTCTGAAGGCTTATACCTCATGGGATTATGTTATTACCCATTAATTTTACCTTGAATGTGAAATATATTGTGAAGAATACTTGCAAAATGTAATCTCAAGCATGGAATGTTGTCCTAATATCTACACGTGGTTATTCCTTTTTACACTGGCTTTAACCTCTTGATAGTATCAGCCTCATTAAATTCCAGCCTCGTAAATCCAATGTGGAGCTCTTAAAGCCTACTTGCTTCAAATTCTCCCGAGTTACGTTGCTATTAAATTAGAAGTGGCTGCGAGCTGCGAGCGAGAGAGGCTATTTCGTAGACCAATTTTCATGCACGTTTGATGTGCGATCGTGCTAACATCAGTTAAGCAATTACGTAGCAATGGGTCAGAATTAGCCAATGTCAAAACAGATTGCCATCATGACTAATGAAAGCCACGTGATCACACGCAGGCTCCCAACATCAGCCCTTGCCGCAGTGATACAGATTCGGACCTCCACGCCAGTTAAAAACACCAGCCCTGCCAGAGGGGGTACTCCAAGTACACCCTCGGCCCCTAAAATAAACTCCCCTATGCTGGGTGTCCCCATCAGAACCCCCACAGTGTCCAAATATTAACCGTGCAGCTGGGGTCCCGATCAAGGCCTAATCAGGACCCCAGCTGCTTTTAAAATTCAAATTTCCCGTCACAAATCCTTAAAGGGCCCGCAGCACACTATTGTGCAATACCGGCCATGGGGGTACTGTAAGTACCCCGCAACACCTAAAATTAACCCCCCAATGCTGGGGGTCCCCATCTGGACCCCCGCAGTCTCCTCATATTAACCCCCCGGCAGTCAAAGTGTTAACCCCTGCCGCGGGGCTACTATAAAAAAAAAATACATAAAAAAAAATATATATATATACATAAAATAAAAAAATGACTTTACAGAAAATAAAAAAACCTAAGTTACCCAAAATAAAAAGTTACATAAAATAACAAAAGGCATACATTACATAAAATAAAACATACATTGAATAAAATAAAATATACATTACATACAATAAAACCCTTCAATACATATAATTTAACCCCTTAACTACATACATGAATACCCTAACTACATACATTAATACCCCTAACTACATACAGTTAACCCCTAAATAGATACAATTAAACCCCTAACTACATACAGTTAACCCTTAACTACATACAATAAAACTCCCTCAATCTCACAATAAACAACTCCCTCATTAAACCTAGAATACGGTAAATAAGCCCACTTACCTTGCCCAAATGCCCCTCCAGTGACGACGGTTTTCATGCCTTTGTCCCTAGCATAAGGGTTCCGGCACCCCTAGGCTAAAAAAATTAAACACAACATATCATCATAAACATTCTAAATAGGACACTTACCATTCTGCGATGCCCCATCCTCCTGTTAGTATCACCAGCAGGGCCCATCTGAAAAAATCTGCTGCTCTAAACATAAAAAATAAAAATAAAAGTAACAGAGCTCCTCCCTAGAGGGATACACCCTTGGTTCTGATTGGCTCCAAGCATCTGCATCTTCTGATTGGCTGCAATCTGTTTGTTAGTTACATCAACCAATCAAAAACTGCAGATGCTTGGAGCCAATCACACTGGGATAAACTTTGTGGGGTGTATCCCATTCTGATTGGCTAACGGGAATAAGGCCTTCTGATTGGTTTACAAATGACTGACAGGTCTATCAGCCAATCAGAATGGATATAGTGGTGTATCCCATTCTGATTGGCTGATATTTGATTGAGAGTGTGTTCAGCCAATCAAAAGGTGCCATTTTTTTTTACCAGAGCATGCACAAAAATGTCTTATTTGCAGCGTTATTTTTTTTATTTTTTTAGAAAGGCAGTATATTTCTCTGGGGCCCTGCCACCAAAGATTACCAGTAGGACAGGTGACATCGTGGAAAGGTAAGTGTCCCAGTTAGAATGTTTATATTTATTTTTTTACTAATTTTATGTTTCTTTTTATCCTAGGGGTGCTGGACCTGCGGCCATGAAGGATGGGCCCTTATTCTAGGGATGAAGGCAAGAAAACCGTTGTTGCTGGATGGGCATTTGGGCAAGGTAAGTTGGCTTATTTATCCTATTCTAAGTTTAGTGTGGGGGTTCTTTTAGGTGAGATTTAGGTATTTTTATTGTATGTAGTTAGGGGTTAACTGTATGTAGTTAAGGGTATTAATGTATGTAGTTAGGGGATTAATGTATGTAGTTAGGGGTATTAATGTATGTAGTTAGGGGTATTAATGTATGTAGTTCAGGGTTACATTATATTATTGAGGGGGTTTGTTCTATGTAATATATGTTTTATTTTATGTGATGTATGCCTTTTTATTTATGTAACTTAGGTTTTTTATTTTTGGTAACTTAGATTTTTTATTTTCTGCAAAGTAGTTTTTTATTTTATGTAATTTAGTTTTTTATTTTGTGTAATTAGGTGGGTTTTTAATTTTCTGTAATTCTAGATTTTTTATTTTGTGTAATTAGTGCGGTAATATGGATTTTATTAGGGATTAATAGTGTAGGGGTTAATAGGGTAGGGTAGGAGGGGGTTTATGGGATGGGGTTTACTGGGTACATTTTGGGTTAAATAGGCCAAGTTAGGGTTAAATAGGACTAGATGGGGTTACATAGTTACATAGTTACATAGTAATTAAGGTTGACAAAAGACTTTCAGTCCATCAAGTTCAACCTGTTATGATCTCCTCTGATCTGCAATATGCAGATTAGTTATTAATTAATTTGTTGATTAAATAATTATTAATAGTATAGTATTGGAGGATGAATATAGAGTTAGTCCCTCAAGTTTAACCTTTTTAGATCTCTATTGATCTTTTTAATGTGCACTATTTATTATTAATTGTTAGTTGATCCAGAAAAAGGCAAACTGGAAAAAAAAAACATTGAAACTTTGCCAATTGTCTCATAAGGGGAAAAAGAGCAAAATTCCTTCCTGACCCCAGAAACTGGCGATCAAATTTCTCCCTGGATCAATATTCCTTTGCTAGTTATCTAGGATAGCCTTGAATGCCCTCTTTATTCAAAAATATATCTAACCCCTTTTTGAAGTTGTCTATCGCATTCGTTGTTACCACCTCCTTTGGTAGAGAATTCCACAGTTTAACCACCCTAACTGTGAAGAACCCTTTTCTTTGTTTAAGGTGAAATCTTTTTTCCTCTAACCTCAAAGGGTGTCCTCTTGTCAGTTGAAAATCTCTTGCTACAAAAAGTTCACTTGACAAAGCCTTATATTGACCCTGGATGTATTTAAATAAGGTAATCATATCCCCTCGTAGACGCCTTTTTTCCAGCGAAAATTAGTTTAGTTTGGTTAGTCTTTTCTCCATTCCCCTTATTAGTTTTGTAGCCCTTCTCTGTACTTTTTCCAGCTCTAAAATGTCTTTTTTATGAAGTGGTGCCCAAAATTGTACTCCATATTCCAAATGAGGGCGTACTAGGGATTTGTATAGTGGCAGAATTATATTTGCATCCCTTGCTTCTATACCCTTCCTAATACATGCTAATATTTTACTTGCCTTTGCAGATGCTGCTTGGCTTTGAGTGCTGTTACCTAGGTGGTTGTCTACAAGCACTCCCAAATCCCTTTCAATATCTGATACACCAAGATTTGCTCCATTAAGATTATAGATTGCATGGCTATTTTTCCTTCCCAAATGCATAACTTTGCATTTATTTGTATTAAATCTCATCTGCCATTTAGCCGCCCATTGCTCTAATTTATGCAAATCCCTTTGTAGGGAAAGTACATCATTATCTGATTTTATTACCTTGAACAACTTAGTGTCATCAGCAAAAATGGAGACACTACTTTCGAGTCCTACTTCTATATCATTAACAAATATGATAAAAAGGAGAGGACCTAATACTGAACCTTGAGGAACCCCACTTATCACATTAAACCAATCGGAGTATGTTCCGTTCACAACAACCCTTTGTTTCCTGTCTTTTAGCCAGCTCTCGATCCATGAGCAGATATTTACTGCAATTCCTGTATCCCTTAATTTGCTCACTAGTCTTCCATGTGGCACTGTATCAAATGCCTTTGAAAAATCTAAAAAGACTACATCCACTGAGTTGCCCTGCTCCAAGTTCCTGCTAACCTCCTCATAAAAACTAATTAGATTGGTCTGACACAACCTATCCTTCATAAATCCGTGTTGACTGCTACCTATGATCTTGTTCAAATATACATATTCTTGTATTCTGTCCCTTATTAACCCTTCTAAAAGCTTCCCAACTACAGAAGTGAGGCTCACTGGTCTATAATTCCCCGGATTTGCTCTAGATCCCTTCTTAAATATAGGTATCACCTCTGCTTTTCTCCAGTCATCTGGTAGAGACCCTGTAGTGAGTGAGTCTTGAAAGATTAGATATAATGGTTTGGCTATAACAGAACCCAGCTCCCTCAGTACCCTTGGATGTATTCCATCAGGACCTACATAAGCCCTGTTATGGTTAAATAGGATTAGATAAGGTTACAAAGGGCCACTTAGGGTTAAATAAGACTAGATGGGGTTACATAGCCCCAGTTAGGGTTAAATAGACTAGATGGGGTTAATTGGTTAGTTATAGGGTTAAATAGGTATGGTGAGGGTTAAATCTGGTTAATTAGCTAGAGGGGGTTAATGGAATGGTAGGATAGGGTAGGATAGTGCTAATAATGTAAGGTAAGGGTTAATAGGATAGGGGTTTATTGGGTACAGTTAGGGGTAATGGGGTATAGTTAGGGTTAACAAGGTTTAATATTGGTTAATAGGGTATAGTTAGGGTTAACAGGTTTTAGTATGGGTTAATGTAGTATTGTTAGTGTTAACCGAGTTTAGTATGAATTAATGGGGTATAGTTAGGGTTAATGGAACAATGGGGTATAGTTAGGGTTAATGGGTATAATTAGGGTTAAGAGTGTAGTGTAGTGCTTATTCTTTGTATCATGAGGTCCTGGAGGACCCTCATGGCACTTATAGTGTTAATATTGGGCTTACTTTGTGTCCCATGAGGGTCTTTTACGCTCCTTTCAGGACCCATGAGGTGGGAAATGTAAATTTTAAATGCAGCGGGGGTCCCGCTGCAAGGGATGATATGGTGGCACTGTGAGGGTCCAGATGGGGACCCCCAGCATAGGGGGGTTGAAGTACCACCATGGCAGGGGTTAACTATTTCACTGCCTCTGAGGTCCCGATTGGGACCCCCGCATCAAGTGTTAATTTTGGGAGAGTACGGGGGTCCCGATAGGGACCCCTGCAGCTTGGCGGTAGATTTAGGGAGCAGGGGGCAATGTTTAGGTGCCAGCAGGAGGTTCAGGGGTCAGATTGGGGACCTTTTATGCTGCTTTTGAGGGTACTCTGGAACACCTGTGGGGCTTCAGCCAACATTTGCCTGTTAAGGGCTAGCTCGCATGGGACATCTTAGCAATTTAATAGCATTATTGTTTCTTAAGGGCTACCTGGATGACAGATCAATGGATTTTCAGGCTGCAGTATTACACGCTGCCTGTCTCTTAGGCATTTCTCAGCCAGCCTGCGGTTTCAAATCGTCGTCACGCTTTGCGAGCTCGCGAAACGAGCTCACAAGAACTGCATCCCTCGCGAAGATGGAGGCTCCAACGTCGGCTGTTTTTGGCCGTAAATGCGGACCCTCGCAAAGTGAGGGTCTGCATTTGCGTAGGTGGAGACTCAAAGGCGCCTCACACGCGGTTACAAACACCCACACGCACAACTTAGAAAAAAACATTACCACTTCGGAAAAATACGACCATAATGGCCGAGCCACTCACTCCTAAAAACAGTCAAAACTCATTAAATACCCACAAAAAATAAATAAAAAGCTTACCCATAGCAAGGGAGGGCACCCAGGACCTCTGAAAGTGAAGTTACACCTCCATTTAAGTCCAAATTTCCGAGTTCAGACACGCGAAAATCCCCTAAGCAAAAAGCGAAAAAAAACAAAAAAGAGGCTCAAAGCTCAGGACTGCCCAGCCACGTACAACTTAGCCAAGAAGGGATCCGAGATAAGCTCGGAAACCCGCATTAACCTCACGGTATCGGAGATAAGCTTGAACACCTGCATTAACCCCACATTAACCATCGCAGTGGGGGTCCCGATCACACGCGATCGGGGACCCCCGCTGCAATGAAAATTCTAAATTCCCGCATTATGGGTCCTTAAAGGACCGTAAAGGTCCTTAAAGGACCCGTCAGAAAAAAAAATATATATACACTATTACGCATGGGGCTCTATACAGAGCCCCATCAACCATTAATTAACACTGTCACTCATGGGGGTCAATACAGACCCCCATAGACCCCTAATTAACCCTGTCACTCATGGGGGACAATATAGACCCCCATAAGTCCTTCATTAACCCTGTCACTCATGGGGTGAATACAGACCCCCATAAGCACTTAATTAACCCTGTCACTCATGGGGGTCAATACAGACCCAGTAAGCACTTAATTAACCCCTTCACTCATGGGGGTCAATACAGACTCCTATAAACCCCAAATTAACACTGTCACTCATGGGGGTCAATATAGACCCCCATAAGTCCATCATTAACCCTGTCACTCATGGGGGTCAATACAGAACCCCATAAGCACTTAATTAACCCCCTCACTCATGGGGGTCAATACAGACCCGCATAAACCTCTAATTAACCTTGTCACTCATGGGGGTCAATACAGACCCCCATAAGCCCTTAATTAACTCTGTCACTCATGGGGGTCAATACAGGCCCCCTTAAGCACTTCATTAACTGTGTCACTCATGGGGGTCAATACAGACCCCCATAAGCACTTCATTAACCCCCTCACTCAGGGGGGGTCAATATAGACCACCACAAGCCCTTCATCAACCCTGTCACTCATGGGGGTCTATACAGACCCCCATGAGCCCTTCATTAACCCTGTCACTCATGGGGGTCAATACAGATGCCCATAAGCCCTTCATTAACCCTGTCACTCATGGGGGTCAATACAGACCCCCATAAGCCCTTCATTAACCTTGTCACTCATGGGGGTCAATACAGGCCCCCATACGCACTTCATTAACTCCCTACCTCATGGGAGTCAATATAGACCCCCATAAGCCGTTCATTAACCCGGTCACTTATGGGGGTCAATACAGACCTCCATTAGCACTTAATTAACCCCCTCACTCATAGGGGTCAATATAGACCCCCATAAGCCCTTCATTAACCCTGTCACTCATGGGGGTCAATACAGACCCCCATAAGCACTTAATTAACCCCCTCACTCATAGGGGTCAATACAGACCCCCATAAACACCTTATTAACCCTGTCATTCATGGAGGTCAATATAGACCCCCATAAGCCCTTCATTAACCCTGTCACTCATGGGGGTCAATACAGACCCCCATAAGCCCTTCATTAACCCTGTCACTCATGGGGGTCAATACATTCCCCATAATAATCCCCACCACTCTAATTACAGAAAAAAAAAGCCTAAAGTCACAAAAAATAAAAAATCTACATTACAAAAAATAATAAAAACCTAAGACACAAAAAATAAAAAAGGAACATTACAGAAAATAAAAAAACACATTACAACCCCACTACAGAAAATTTAAAAAAAATTACACACATGAAAAGGAAATACATACAATACATACAATACAAATGCATACAATACAAATACATAAAATAGAAATACATACAATACAAATGCATACAATACAAATAAAATGAAATACAATACAATACACCCCTATTTAATATACAATACATCCTATCTATCTAATATACATCACCCAATCTATCTAAATACATGCCACAATCTAATATACAATACATGCTATGCTATCTATATAAAACACATACCCCTAGCTAACATACAATAAATGCGATCTATATATAAAATAATCTAATTCTAAGCTAAAATAAAATAATTAAGACCACTTACCTTTGCAGATGTCCCTCCAGATCAGCCACCTAGGGGGGGAAAAAATTAGTACAACACATTTACAGTAAATAAACAAACATTCTAAATATTCTACTCACTTTTCCAGCATGTCCCGTCCTTATTCTTTTACTCTTCTCCGGCCCCTGTTAAAAAAACATAACGTTAATACACATACATAAGCATAAAGACAAAATAAAATAAACATAATCTACATTGTACTTAACTGCCCGCGTTGCCTCCGGCCTCCTCCTCTTCTGCCCTGCCCTGGAACCGCGCTCTAAAAAAAAAAAAAGAACACACATCCGCACTCACGAACATCCCCGATGCTAATGAGGCTCCTGGAGACTTTTCCGGAAGAAAATAGGCAATGGCGCCTTCTGATTGGTTGAAAACGCTGTCTATCAAATTCACCCAATCAGGAGGTGCCAATGTGTGAGCCAATCAGAAAGGAATACACCCTAAAATCCCACTCTGATTGGATAATGCACCTGTCAATCTTTATTTAAACCAATCACAAGGCGCAGATGCCTTCAGCCAATCACAATGGAATACACCCCCACGTACTGATTGGTGAAGGCATTTGCGCCTTCTCATTGGCTGTTGTCAATGTCAATCAGTATTACAGCCAATGGGAAGGTGCAGATGTCTTCAGCTAATCACCGCGTGGGGGTGTATCCTATTGTGATTAGCTGATGGCAATAAAGCCTTCGGATTGGTTCAAATAAAGATTGACAGGTGCATTATCCAATCAGCGTGGGATTTTGGGGTGTATCCCTTTCTCATTGGCTCACAATTGGCGTCTTCTCATTGGCTGAATTTGATAGACAGCGTTTTCAGCCAATCAGAAGCCGCCATTGCCAATTTTATTCTGGAACACTACGTAGGAAGCTCATAAGCGTCGGAGACATCCGCGAGTGCAGATGTGTGTTTTTTATTTTTTAGAACGCGGATGCTTCCGGGGCAGAAGACGAGGAGGAAGGAGACATCGCGGGGAGGTAAGTACAATGTAGATTGTGTTTGTTTTACTTGGTATTATGCTTATGTATGTGTACTAATGCAATGTTTTTTTTAACAGGGGCCGCGCCGCAGAAAAAGATGGACGGGACATGCTGGAAAGGTGAGTAGAATATTTAGAATGTTTATTTATTTTATGTGAACGTGTTGCAGTCATTTTTTTAATCTTTTTTACCCTAGGTTGGTGATCTGAAGAAACATCTCAGAGGTAAGTGGTCTTAATTATTTTATTTTAGCATAGAATTAGGGTTGTATAGAGATAGCATGTATTGTAAATTAAATAGATGGGGGGATGTATAGTATATAAATAGTATTTATTGTATATTAGATAGGGGGATGTATATTACATAGATAGTATTGTATATTAGATAGGGGGATGTATATTAGATAGGGGTGTATTTTATTGTATTTAATTGTATTGTATTTAATTGTATTGTATTGTATGTATTATATGTATTTCCTATTCAAGTGTGTATTTTTTTTTCTGAAGTGGGGGGGGTTGTAATGTATTTTTTTTATTTTCTGTAATGTTCATTTTTTATTTTTTGTGACTTAGTTTTTTTTTTTTTCTGTAATGTACAATTATTTTTTTGGGTGATTTAGTTTTTTATTTTATGTAATGTAGATTTTTGATTTTTGATGACTTGTTTTTTTTTATTTCTGTAATTACAGTGGTGGGGAGAGGGTTATTAGGGGGTAGGTAGTGTAGGTAGGTTGTGTAGGTGTTAATAGGTTAGTGTAGAGGATGTTTCGTTGATATTTAATGTTTTATTGGGGGGTATAGCGCAGTGTAGTGTTTATACTTAGTGTCATGATGGTCCTTGAGGACCGTCATGGCACTTATGTGGTTAATGTTGGGTTGTAACAGGCCCATAATAGTCATAATATACCCTTATGGGACTGATGGGTTTAAATAGAAGCTTATCAGGGTCTGGATAGACCCCCATAAGTGACCGGGTTAAAATTGTGTAGTGCTTACACTTTGGGTCATGAGGGTCCTGGATGACCCTCATGGCACTTATAGTGTTATTACATGTGTTCATAAGTGTGTTAGAGGGGTCTATATAGTTGAGGCACACAGTACACTCACATTGTGTGACAAACAGCATTTAAACACTTTCTTTTATTGACCGTCATTTTTTGACGGGCAAGTCGCTAGTGTAATATTATTTACCAAAGCCACAATTCGTAAACCCAAGCCTTGTAATTTAAAAAGCTTATGATTATGAGAGAGGCTCTGCTAAGCATTATTACATTCATCAAAACCCACCTATAAGAATCCCTGGGGATTCCCTCCATCCACGCACACAGTGAAGGGAATCCCTGCTGTCCCTTTCTCTGATCGGCCCCTTACCCGTTCACATCCGATCCCTCTGTTACCCTATCCCAATCTACATAATCATGGGGGGCCATTGAGAAGTTTAAGCCAATGTAAACAAAAAGGAACAATCACATCTAGATATAAGGGCAAAATTCCATGCTGAAGATTATAATTGAAGTATTGATCACAATATATTTCACATTCAAAGTAAAGATAAGGGTTATTACCTGAATCTCATGAGGTATAAGCCAGTAAAGCTAGGCCCGTGTGCTAATTTTGGCAAACGCAATTAAGAATGCTGTAGTAGCACAGAAAATACTACTTAGATTTGCCCTAAAGATTGTGAGAGAACTGCTATGAGTGACTACTGCATGACAAAGCTGAAAAGCACAGCACAGATCTCCATTGATTTTGACACTGATAAAAAAAATAATGAGTTTCTCCTTTAGACTTTGACACCAAAACCCTATGCTAATAAGATTTTATGGATCGCTTACAAACCAGGGCAGTGCCATAACTGCAAATAAATGAAGAAAATATTACGGGTACCAAAGACAACACAAAGGATTTTATGGATTTACAGAAATGTTTTGAGTTCTGTAATGCGGGGGAGCAAAAGATTATCATCAAGGTGCAACGAGGGGAGATGATTACAGTTGTGCCGCAGTTTACACTGTCCAATTTACATATGGCCCCTAGTTACTAAATTAGGGCAAAATATTAACAAAGAGTATATTAAAGGAATTATATTTGAAAAACTTACTTAGGGAATATAAGGCACAAATGTGAAACTATTGTTAAGGAAGTTATATCCAGCAAGTACTACTAACAATTTATCTTAAAATATTGGACAGAATTATAGAAACTCAAGACCTAAAGTAAGTGATAACCCATACAAGATAATCCATTAAAATAATGAATAATTTATGATACACTAATACCTATACCAATATTTGGACATATCCAAAGTTAGATATTATGTTTTACTTAATAAAAATATTTTAAGGAAACCAGTAAAATGTATTTTTTAAATAAATAATGTAGATAAACAACCAAAAGGCATAGCTTTGCCATTAGTTGTATGGAATTCTAAATCAATACTTGATTATAGAATTCAGAACTTGAACACAATTTTGAACTCTACTAAATAATCCTATGCTTAGGAATTAATGTTCCTTGGAAAGCAGTGGCCATATCAATAAAGCAACATTGTAATGGTAAATTTTCACAGCGATTCTTAAATTTTGATTCTTTATTGATTTCTTGCTCTGAAATTTGAATTGACGTGGCACAAAATTGCTGTATCCACTCTTAAAGTAAGTTTTTATTATAAGTTTTTTTTTAAGTAAAAAGATTCCACCTTAAAAGAAAAGGGTTTTTCACAGTAAGGGTGGTTAACCTGTGGAATTCTCTACCAGAGGGGGTGGTGACAGCAGATTTGATAGATAACTTTAAAAAGGGGATGGATTTATTTCTAATTAAAAAGGGAATTCAGGGTTTGTTGGGACATCCTAATCAGTAGTTGGCAGCTTGGAAACACAGGGCCCAAACAGAATTCTGTGGAACCCTACTGGATGTAACACACACACACACACACAATCAGTCTCAGTACTAATTCCGTTTATTGCTACGTCATTGGATAGAATTTATACTTGCAAAAGAAGGCGGATATTAGCAGCATCTTTAAGGGTCATGTTAGTTGGTACACGGACAAATAATCAGGTGTTTGTCTGTTTCTAGAACAACTAGAAATGTTTTGTGTTTTAGTAAGGTCGAAAAACATCCCAAGTATAGGCACATGATATTATGGTTAGGCTATGTGTCAGCAAAATATGTTAACCCCTTCATCAGCAGAATATGTTAACCCCTTCAGGGTTATCCTGGATAATTAGAGAGAGAGGGAGTATTGATCCAGGGAGGAATCCAATTGCCAGTATCTGGGATCAGGACATTTTTTTTTTTTTTATCTTTGAGATGATTGGCTATGTTTCACTTGTTTTTTTTTCTGTTTACCTTCCTCTGGGTTCATTAATAATTAAAAATAAATAAAAAGTTGATTAATAATTAATTAATAATTAATTAACAACGAATTACTTAATAACTAATCTGCATATGGCAGATCAGAGGAGATCTTAAAAGGTTGAACCTGATAGACAAGAAAGTCTTTTTTCAACCTTAATTAGTATGTAAATATGTAACTATGTAACTTGCATTGCAAATGATCTGAAAAAGAATAAGGAAAATAAACTGCGGTGTGTGAGGGAAATCCGACACTCCCAAAATCTACAGAGAGCGAAATTTAATCAATAATGTAGTGGCAAACCAACTGTGATCTAGTCTGGTACTAGAGGCAGTATTAGCAAATTAAACTCTTAAATGAAAGCTGGAGTCTCGTACTGTTAAAAATATAACCTTTATTGTGAAAACAAATTTAATATAATAATCAACACCTAAAACATAGGTGTAAAATAAAATATTGATAATAAAATCTGCAGGTGAAGAAAGTATAGCGGGGATTAGAGTGAGAGTTATTATACAGCACATTAAGACCTATGTTGCTGCAGTACCAGGACAAGGAGCTTTCCACCTAGGGTCTATGGCTGTAGACCCTTAGAGAACCAAAGAGACAGTGCTATATCCTTGGCCAAAGTGTATCAACATGTAAGTAGATGTTGATGCTAATAGAATGTTTGTTGCAACAATCAATAACAATAATGTGATACATGAGGTTCTCCTCACTAAGATAAAATGCCAAATGATAATATGAATGAACATGGATGTGTCTTTAGTGCTCAAATTGGCACAGAGTAAAGGAGGTATGTTAGTCTGTATGTTTAGACACGTCCTGGTGGCAACCATATGAAAAGAATACCATAATCAGTGCAGATGTCTAATTCACAGGTCAGAAAAGGATCCTAATATACATAGCTAGACAGTATAATAATGAAGGTACAGAAAATCTATAACCATCCAACCTGGTAATGGTCGTGGTAGGCTAATGTGGGTCATGATATCACATTATTGTTATTGAATGTTGCAACAAACATTTTATTAGCATCAACATCTAGTTACATGTTGATACACTTTGACTGGCTCTTTGGTTCTCTAAAGATCTACAGCCTTAGACCCTAGGTTGAAAGCTCCTTATCCTGATACTGCAGAAACATAGGTCTTAATTTGCAGTATAATTACGCTCACTCTAATCCCCAATATCCTTCATTCACCTGCAGATTTTATTATCAATATTTTATTTCACACCTCTGTTTTAGATGTTGATTATTATATTAAATGTGTTTTCACAATAAAGGTTATGTTTTAACAATATGAGACTCCAGCTTTCATTTGAGAGTTCTGTTTACTAATACTGTCTCTAGTACCACACTAGATCACAGTTGGTTTTATCTACAAAAGACCTTCAAAAGGGTAAGTCAAACGTGGAATTTGAAACTGATGTGAAATTGGTTGCAGTCTTGCACGTGTTTAATTTTACAGTGAAAAATCTGAAAATTACTCAATTTACAGAAATATAGATGTATTTTATAATATATCTCTGATTCAAAATATCATAAATTTCAATTAATGTTTTTTTCTTTTTAATTCACCATAATTTTTGAATAGTACACTATATTATAATTATCACTTAAAGTAGAGTTAAGTGTATCAGTATCACTGTACTAACACTAATATAGAAAAAGTAATATCATCAAATAGATTGACAGTGGAATATTAGGCTAAATTAAGTTCTTTGTTGTTGCAGTGAATATAGTTTATTCTAAATATATTTTAAAATGATTCATTAAAGTTTAAAAATGTTTACCCCAAAAGCTTTTTGAAACATAGAAATGAGGAAATTGAGTCACACATATTTTGTAAAGGCTTTGCTGCATAACTCAGGTGTCATTCATAATTTTTCATTATGATCATATTGATATATTTTATCTTTATATGTTCCCTCTATGAATATAGATAAGATGAGATTAATTGAATTAATGTTGATTACCAAAATACAAATGTTTCTCGCAAAAAGTATAAAGCATGTATGAGCATAGTATTCTGACTTTGTAAAGATGTCATTTTGTTTTAAAGGAACACTGTAATCTAATTTATTTATTAAAACATATATTTTTAAAGAACTACGCTAATCAACTTCCTGAGGTAGACTTTGAATGGAAAATAACAATGGAAATGATACAGCTTCAACTATGTTTGCATTGAGCTCTAATGAAAGCTCATTATTTTACAAGGCTACAGCATCTTGAAAAAGTAGAGAACAGCTGAGAAAATGTTGAGCCCTGTAGTAAACAATAACTGTATTTAAAACTTACCAATTTAAAGACTGACTTATGTCATTTTCATTATTCAGATTACTATATAAAACAAAATTTCACTACAGCATTCCTTTAATGGGGAGCCAATAAATGAAAAATATTATGTGACAAAATGTACTGAAACATGGCTGAGGGGCCACATATCTGTACTGTTTATCCAATTTAACAAACTATAAGAGAATTGGGTTAAAAGAAGCAAGAACAATATGACTTAACGCTTTGTTTCATTCCATGCCTACAGAACAATAAGGTGTTTATGAAGAGAATAGTGATTTTATGTCCCAAAACATGTTATAAAACAGCTGATAGAATAAACATAATTAGCAAAACAAGTTATTTACATATCTTAACAGCATTTGCTTTTCATATTGTGTTTTGCTGCATGGAGCACACAATGGAGGGGAGATGTTTATGAAGCTCAGTAGAATTCCTCACTGTTAGGAGATGGAATTTTTATTAATGCATTTTTACAGGACTGCCAAAGGATTACAAAAATACATTTTATTTGATTAAGCATGACGAGTAACAAATATTGCTTTGTAATTTTACCCTGTGTGCTTTTCTCATGCAAATGTCTACTAATTATGCCCACACCAGCATAGAAAGCAAAAAGCCTCTCCATCACAACCCACTCTCTGGCGGGGGTCTGTTGACCGGATTTGGGTGACTCTGGACCTAGGTAGCTTTGACTACAGGAACATCATGTCTCAGCCTTGGGTTAGACAGAGCAATATTGACAGTAAGTCTGATGAATCTCACTGCAAGCATATGTCCCCGGGTAAATAATACATCTACACGCCACGTCTTGATGACAATTATGAACACCGATTTTATTGAAACAAACATATTTAACACATCTCTCACACACACTGGAGGGAGTGGCTACTCTTAGTCAAACCCTCATTCCCCTCTGGCCATTCTCACAGGAGTAATTTGTGGGAACTTATTAGTCTCCTCCCCCAGGCGTGGCTACTAGTTCATTTTGGTCTGGGTCTCAGACTGGACACATCCTGTATTAGCTCCTGGTCTATGCCCCTGGGCTTGTGGTTGGGAAACCCCATACTATACCATTGTCCTAAGGTGCCTGGCAGTCTGGCAAATCTCTTTGTTCTGCTATCTCCTTTGTTTACACTAAGGACCAACTCCTGACTGAGAGTTTAAACAATGGGGGAGGGTTGACTAATTAAAACATAGCTATCACTTCATAATACAATATACAATATAATACTAACATATTATAACCCATAACACAATATACAGTGGGTCTCCTAAACCCAGAACTCTTACTCTCCATATGGCACCAACTGTGGATGCTATACCAGCCCCAAGATGGCGGCTATTGGTATATAACTGTCCCTCCTGGTAGTCACAACTAGTGGCCAACTTGAGTTATGACAACTGCCCCCACAAGTGTAGCCTGAGAACATCAAGGGTCCATGATTTTCTCAGCTACGCTGATACTCATAGCTCCAGTTGGCGTGATAATCCATCTGCATTTTGATGGAGTTTACCCCTACGGTGCTGTATTTGGAAATTGAATGTCTGTAGTGCCAGGCTACATCTTAGCAAACGTCCATTTTCTCCGGCTACTTTAGACAGCCAGCACAAGGGGTTATGGTCAGTGGTCACAGTGAATGGTCGTCTGTAACGGAACCCATCACTGTTTTACCCTGTTTTATGGTTATTTAATTCTTGGTTAAAATATGATCCTACTATTATATTATATGTATGTTGGTTTATGCTCTGCAGAATATTAGCCAGACTCTTGCAGACCTAGGCTAATAGATAATCCTATTACAGAGACTTCAGAGATAAGGGAGTCGATTGTATAAAGTGTTTTCATTCTCAGATAAGAACAAAGAAGGCTGATTTAATCAATGTCTGATTATATCAAGTTGCCAGGGAGGTGTGACTCACCTATTGTCCCTCTATGTGTAGTGTGTGGCCAACTATGGGGGATGTGGATTGCCTGTGGGAAGAGATGTGTATAAATATTTCTGCACATAACAAAATAAAGTCAGTATTCATTTGACTCCCAAATTGTGTGTTGTCCAATATGGGAGGTCGGGAATGGTGAAACTGCAGTGCCTCTTGGGTATTTTACCGTATACCAGCGGAGATATTGGACTGCGTGTTCCAGCTCCGTTACATCGTCCATATAAATAATGTTGAAGTTTGCGCAAAGCCCAAACTACGGCCAAACATTTCTTCTCCACAGTAGCATAGGCCGTTTCACGCTGCAACAATTTCCTGCTCAAATACGCAACAGGATGCTCCACTCCTTGATCATCTGTTTGGCTTAGCACAGCCCCTATGCCATACATGGAGGCATCTGTCTGGACCACAAAGGGTCGGTTATAGTCCGGGGCAGCCAATACTGGGGAACAAGTCAGAGCTTCCTTGAGGTTCTGGAATGCAGTTTGACAAGCAGGAGTCCATGTCACTTCCCTGGGCAATTTCTTTTTGGTCAAATCGGTCAGTGGCTTGGCTGTAGTGCTGAAATCAGGAATGAACTTGCGGTAATACCCAGTTATGCCCAAGAAAGCTAGTACCTGCTTTTTAGTCTTAGGGATAGGCCAAGCTGCAATACCCTCTACTTCGGCTGGTTCTGGCCTTAACTTCCCACTACCTACCCAGTGACCCAAGTACTGCACCTCTGCCTTTGCCCACTGGCACTTATCTGGTCTTATGGTCAACTTGGCTTGCTTAATGGCCTGCATAATTCTAGCAATATGTTCTATATGCTCCTCCCAGGTCTGACTAAAGATGGCTATATCGTCCAAGTAAGCCTGAGCATACTCCTGGTGCCCATGTAACAATTTGTCTACCAGTCGCTGGAAGGTAGAAGGGGCATTTTTCATCCCAAAAGGCATTACCATTAATTGGTATAGTCCAAAGGGGGTGACAAATGCGGACTTCTCCCTAGCTGACTCTTCCAAAGGGATCTGCCAATATCCCTTGGAGAGATCCAGCGTGGTTAAATACTTGGCAGTTCCTAACTGGTCCAACAACTCGTCCATGTGTGGAACAGGGTAGGCATCCGTTTTTGTTTTATCATTCAGCCTACGATAATCCACGCAGAAGCGAGTTGTTCCGTCTTTTTTGGGTACCAATATGACAGGAGATGCCCATGGACTACTGGATTCTTCAATAACCCCTAATTGTAACATCTTGCGTAATTCTGCTTGTATGCTTGCCCTAACAGCTTCAGGGACTCAGTATGGGTGTTGTTTTAATGGGGCACATTCCCCTGTCACCACTACATGAGCTGCTAGGGGGTACACCCAGGGTCAGTAGTAAATAAGGGTTTGAAGGGTGTTAGTTTGCATAAAAGCTGCTCCTGCTGCTCTCTGCTTAGGTTTTTGGCCTGGTGAAGGCCTTCTAGCGTTTTCTGCTCTGCCTTTTGCAACATGTCTGGTATCTGCCCTTCCTCTGGGTCATCCTCTGTGGCCCTGCAAATGGCTAACATATGAGCTGCTCGCTTTACATATGCTTTTAAGCGATTAATGTGGGCCACCCTGGTAACCACTCTCTCTGGATCTACCATAACCACATATGACTTGTCGCCCAGTTTTTTGCTAATTGTATAAGGTCCCTTCCACAAAAACTGTAACTTATCCTGGGGCTGAGGTTCCAACATGAGCACCTCCATCCCCTCCTCCAGTACCCTGTAACTGGTTCCTGCCTTGTAGTATCTCCTATCTCTCTCTTGCGCTTTACGCATATTGCTTCTCACAATTCCAGCCAACCTAGCCATATTTTCCCTGAAAAGTAGGTAGCCACTGGTACAGGGTGGTGACTATACTCCCCTTCCCACGTCTCCCTGATCACGCTCAAGGGTCCTCTCACAGGCCTACCATATAGAAGTTCAAAAGGGGAATACCCTGTAGATTCCTGAGGTACCTCTCGGTAGGCAAAGAGGAGACAAGGCAACAATTGTTCCCAGTCTGGCTCCTGATCAGTAAAAGTACGGATCATGTGTTTGAGTGTCCCATTGAAGCGCTCACAGAGGCCATTGGTTTGGGGATGGTAGGGGGAAGCTGTAATGTGTCTTATGCCACACATGGACCATAACTGTTCCAGCCAACCTAGCCATTTTTTCCCTGAAAGCTAATACATAGGTAGCCACTTGTACAGGGTGGTGACTATACTCCCCTTCCCACGTCTCCCTGATCACGCTCAAGGGTCCTCTCACAGGCCTACCATATAGAAGTTCAAAAGGGGAATACCCTGTAGATTCCTGAGGTACCTCTCGGTAGGCAAAGAGGAGACAAGGCAACAATTGTTCCCAGTCTGGCTCCTGATCAGTAAAAGTACGGATCATGTGTTTGAGTGTCCCATTGAAGCGCACACAGAGGCCATTGGTTTGGGGATGGTAGGGGGAAGCTGTAATGTGTCTTATGCCACACATGGACCATAACTGTTTGGTCACTTTGGCCATAAATTGGGGCCCAGAGTCAGACAAAATTTCCTGAGGAAACCCTGTCCTTGTAAAGATAGTCATTAATGCCCCTGCCACCTTAGGAGCTGAGATACTGGATAAAACCACCGCCTCAGGATACCTGGTGGCATAATCTACCATGGTGAGAATACATTTCTTGCTGGTCTTGCTAACCCTAGCTAGTGGCCCAACAATGTCTATGGCTACCCTTTGAAATGGTATCTCCATCACAGGGAGTGACTGTAGGGGAGCTCTGCAATTTTTTTTAAACGGCTGGTTCCTTTGGCATGCATCACAGGATCGACAGAACTCTTTTACATCCTGATTTAATCCTGGCCAAAAAATACCTCTACTACCCTACACAGAGTTTTCTTCTGCCCCAAATGCCCTCCCAGAGGCATCTCATGGGCTATTTGTAATACCTTGCCTCTATACTGTTGTGGGACCACTAACTGCTTTCGTGGATCCCTTTCTACCTCATCCTTCCCAGGCACCTTGATTCTGTATAACAACCCCTGTTCCCATACAAAACTATCTAGATCATCCACTGATTTGCCCTGGGCGGCCTTGTCCCTTAACCCTGCTAAAGTTTCATCTTCCTGCAATGCTATTCTAAGTTCTTCCCCCTTTGCCCAGCCTAAGGTCAATGTCATAGCCAGCAAGTCACTTACCCTGGGTTCTGGGTATTCCGTCGGGTCCTGGTTCATCCTGCATCCATTGGCTCTGGTTTGAACTCTTGTTAAGAGCTGTACATACTGGCTCACCATGTGAACCAAATCGTTCCCTAGCAAAACATCCGCAGGCAGGTTATCCATAACTCCTACCTCTGTAGTTTTACTTCCAGTGCCCCAGTCCAATTGAATGCGAGCCATGGGAATGGAAAATTGTTTTCCCCCAGCAACCATAACCCACATTTGCCTCTGTATGCAGTCTGAGGTGCGCACCCACTTAGGTAGAACTACAGTGACTGCGGATCCTGAGTCACGATAACCCACAGCCCTGTGACCCCGCACCCAGACTGGTTGTCTGTGCTGTTACCCGGAGTCCTTCTGTGCTCTCCTCACCGTGTGGATCCCATGGCACCATCCCTCTGCTTCTGGCTCCCAGGGAGCTGCGTTGAGAGGTCCTGCTCCAGCTTCCCATTCCCCCAGATAATTCACTGCAGGCTGTCCTCTCTGATGCCTCTGAAGCTGAGGACAATCTCTTGCTATGTGGCCCTGCTGGTTGTACTTGAAGTACTCTATTGGGAAATCTGGGCTCTGGGTGTGCTCTGGGAAGGGGTCCTGACTTGATACCCCGCTGTCCATATGCGTTCTGAGGCTGCGCCCAGGGCACATGGCTAGGCGTATTGCGTGCAATAGGGGCCTGTCGTGTTGTCCCCAAGTCTCTTGAGCCCCGGTCTGTATGCCTAGTAGAGTTGGTAATCTGGGGAACTCTCTTAGTTCTGGTACTAACAAAATGGTCGGCCAGGCTAGCTGCCTGGTCCCCATCTACTGGCTTCTGATCCTGCAGCCAATCCCTCAATTCTGGTGCGCAAAGTTGCAAAAATTGCTCCATTAGCACCACCTCCAAAATTTGTTCTGCTGTGGTGGCCCCTTGTGTAGACCACCACTGAGTGCAGGCACACCTTAGTTTACACATTACTTCAACATGAGTGTCCTCTGGCCCCTTGGTAGTGCCTCTGAATCTGGCCAAAAAAGTTGCAGGGGTTACGGCATATCTGCCCAGTAACACTGTACATAAATGGTTGTAATCCATGGCTAGAAGTGGAGGAAGGGCCCGACAGGCTGCGCTGGCCTTTCCAGTCAACTTAGTCAATAGTAACTTGGCCCATTCTTCAGGAGGTATGTCCTGTACCTTACATTGTTGCTCAAACTCTTGGATAAATCCGTCAATGCTGTCTTTATCATCCTGGAACTGTTTAAAATTCTGATATGCCAGTTTGACTCTTACTGGCATCTCTGCAGGGTTGACCCCAAGCCTTTGCTGAGCTTGGACACTCACCCCTGTACGTTCTTCCTGTATTTGCTGCTTTATTAGGTTCAGTCCTTTAATTGCCTCTTCCAGCGTTATCTCACCGGGGCTTCACTGAACCTGAACCTGCATCTTGCCTCCTTTAGGATATCATCTGTCTGTCCTTCTTCCTGCTGAGATCTTGGGGTCCTTGGTAGTGTGCTTATCCCCTCACCCAACTCCTCTTGTTCCAGCTGTTCTGCATCATACCTTCTCAAGGCTGCTATCACATCTGCTGGTTGGTCCCTTTTCTTCCGGAGAATTCCTTTTAGTTTCTGCGCCTTTCTCAGTTCTGCTGAGGACATGTCCTCATACTGCTGTTCCATCCTTAGTCCTTTCCTCTAGAGTCTCCCACCACTTGCCACCAGTTATCACGACCCACTCTCTGGCTGGGGTCTGTTGACCAGATTTGGGTGACTCTGGACCTAGGTAGCTTTGATTACAGGAACATCATGTCTCAGCCTTGGGCTATACTGAGCAATATTGACAGTAAGTCTGATGAATCTCACTGCAAGCATATGTCCCCGGGTAAATAATACATCTACACGCCACGTCTTGATGAAAATTATGAACACTGATTTTATTGAAACAAACATATTTAACACATCTCTCACACACAGTGGAGGGAGTGGCTACTCTTAGTCAAACCCTCATTCCCCTCTGGCCATTCTCACAGGAGTAATTTGTGGGAACTTATTAGTCTCCTCCCCCAGGGCCTCCCACAGGCGTGGCTACTAGTTCATTTTGGTCTGGGTCTCAGACTGGACACATCCTGTATTAGCTCCTGGACTATGCCCCTGGGATTGTGGTTGGGAAACCCCATACTATACCATTGTCCTACGGTGCCTGGCAGTCTGGCAAATCTCGTTGTTCTGCTATCTCCTTTGTTTACACTAAGGACCATATGGCCAACTCCCGACGGAGTGTTTATACAATGGGGGAGGGTTGACTAATTAAAACATAGCTATCACTCCATAATACAATATACAATAAAATACTAACATATTATAACCCATAACACAATTTACAGTGGGTCTCCTAAACCCAGAACTCTTACTCTCCATATGGCACCAACTGTGGATGCTATACCAGCCCCAAGGTGGCGGCTATTGGTATATAACAGTCCCTCCTGGTAGGCACAACTAGTGGCCAACTTGAGTTATGACACTCTCAACTTATGTAGTCTATAGTGGACAGCAGTACAGCTGTAGAACAGTGGGGGGAATTTACTTAGAGTACTCGTGATAAGCTGCAATATACCATGGCTCAAGACACATTAGCTCTACTCGTGCCTCATTTACTAAACTGCTGATATTATAGTTAGATCCACAATGAACTTCTGTAATGCCCAATGCAGCACTATGTATCCATCCCTATGCACATAGCGATTGGAGTGACATATATGTTATAGGGGTCAAGCATGAGTAGAGCTGTCCATCTGTGCAGGTGACACACTAGTTGGCAAACCGGCAAAATGTGACACCAACAAATCTGGTGAAATAATACCATGCTTATGAATGGTCAGTTATGCTACATAGAAATAAACATTCTAACATAAACTTTCTACACTACTTAAACCCTATAAGCCTGGGCATCCCCAGGAACCCCCTCAAAACCAAGAAGTGGTCATGCAGTTCTCCAACCCTTGTGATTTTTGGCATTTTGAGTAGTAAAAAGAAAGGTAAGTGTTTAATAAATTCAGAGAACTAGGGTTTTCATGAAAATGCAAAACACTCACCCCTAACACACCCTTAACACATCCCAGTCACTAAAACTCACAATGTGCTATTTATAAGACTGGAGAAGTGACTAAAAAAATACATGCTGAGTTGAGAAACTGCATTGTGGGTTGTGTGAATGTGCTCAGTTCTTCAGTCGTGTCCGACACTTGGTGACCATATGGATGCAGCACACCAGGCACATCTGTCTGTGTTTTGGTTGTGTTCAACCATATGGTTTTCTTGGGAAAGATACTGGAGTGAATTGCCAGTTCCTTCTCCAGTGGACGTTGATTGTTCTGAAATGCACAAGCCCCTTCACAAGGTAGCAATCCCAAAAGGGGCATTGTGGGTTACCACAGGCTATTGCGGGAGTGTTAGCACCCACAATCTTTTACTAAATTCATACCAGTGTTTAGATTGTTGTAGTTACACTGGATTTCTTATTAAGATGAGTATGTGGCTGTGTTTTTGGAGCATTGTTTAATGCAGAAGTTTAGAGGCTTGAGTACTATGAACAGAAAACCAGCAGGCAAAAGTTTGTAGTATGTGTGGTTAGACTGCAATGTTAACATGTTGTCATAGATATTATAATTAAATTGAATGAGTGATGCAGCAGATTTTCCTGAACAGGATCTGTGTAATCTTTAAAAGTTTATCAGCTATATTTATTGCTTAGGTCAACAATAAAATATAGGTATTAGTCAAGTTTTTATCTGTGGTCAGATATGCCACAGGGAAGATACCTTACGGACTACTGTAGTTCAAGAAAAAAGGCACTTGGTTGTGAAGAATGTAATAAACTAGCAAAATTACCAGCTGCCTGGACGCAAAAACATTTTAAGAAAATAAATCAAACATTTTTTTAAGACTATTTTCAGAAATATGAATCTCATTTGTGTGTTTTATATCTCTCTCTCTGATAGCGGGATCTCTGATAGCTGATGTGTGTTTTTATGTTTCTATCAGTGGAGGTAGGGGAGGAAGAGGAGGGTACATGGTGATGTCGATCATATTTAATTAGATCATCTTTATACTGAAAATACACTGCTTTCCCCTTACAGGTCCAGAAACAGGAGGTTTGCATCAATAATTACAACCACAACTCTTCTTACACAAACACTTCTACCAAAGTATCATGAAACTCTCCAACGGCATCAAAATTAAGTTTCTTTCTAATGAAAAAATCCCTTTATGACTTTTCCTTGCTTATTGTCATGACACAGGGTAAATTCTCCATCTGTGCACAGATTTCTTTCCACGCCTCACCAGCTAGATCAGACAGCAGAATTCGGAAAGCCTTCCATCAAATAAGACCGCTTAAACAGAACATGGAAATCTCAGCATCCCAAAAAAGTATATAGTTTCATCACTTAACAAGAATATCTCTTTGGATCTCAGCATATTTATAGTAAAAATACAATTGTAACTACATTTTGTTAATTTATTTAATTAAACAACAATACCACTTGCTAACATAATTAAGATCAGTAGACCAGAAGGCCAGTTAAACATAATTACGCAGAGCTGTTGCAAAATATGTGACTGGATATTAAGCTGGTTGTTTGCATTGCTCCACATGAAGCCTTCAATGATACACTGCTCCATTAAAAGCAGTGTTAAGCTCCAGAAAGGATCTTCTATATCTGCAATTGTAAACAGTAATTTGATTACACTACTATAGACCTGATCACACAGTGTACCTTGAATTACCCCAGACAATTATAAAACATTACATACAAATATCAGGCATATTAAACATTCATACAGCCACTATAGCAATCTGTTATTCACATAGCAGTTGGGTCTGAGTCTCCGTGACCGTTTGGACTGCAGCCCACAAGACATCTATTCATCTCTACCTCTGCCGTCCTCTTCTTTGTATGCCTTCAATCTTTTTCAGCAACAGAGCCTTCTGTACAAGCAAACAACCACCTTTATAGCACAGTACAGTCAATCCCATATGCCAAGACTTGCCACTCTAGGTGCTGGTGCAGGCTCTGGGTCCCGGTTGCTCCTTGCCTCAAAAGTTCTGCTGTCAAACAGAAGGCTTGCTTTTCAATCTGTGTTGCCTCACCTAGATCACCCTGTGACGTGATCTAAGTCTGTCTCACTTCCTATTTGCTCTTGAGAAAGATTAATGCCAACCACAATACCTCCCAAACTAGAGTTGACCATCTGCTATGGGCTTTACTTCCTCCATGTGATCCCCTTTAGAGAATTAAAATAACCTTTGCTTTGATGGGACTTTCCCACCTCACTTCCTATGTACTTATGTGGAGCACAAGTGCCAAATGCACGGGGGCGTAACGGGAAATGAGAACATGCGTCAGTAGCTAAGACGCTGGGATAGCAGGAGGAGTGAGCAGAATGGTGTTTTAATGCCCTGCTCCATACTTTAACATCTCCCTGTGGTCTATGTAAGTTGGGGGCTGGTGCCTTGAGAAGATGCAGGAGAAGAGAAATAGAAGGAGATGCTGAGCTGCCGAGACGGAATTAAAGAAAACATCCGCTTCGTAGAGAGACGCCAGAGACTCACGCAAGACACGTGACGGCAGAAATCGCTGTGAAACGCCAGAGACCCGCCAGAGACCCGTATCAACAGAGCATTACCGGATTGTTGCTCCGGGAAGGGAGACAACCGGCTACCTAAGAGGAGCTGCAGAGCAGCCAGAGAAGTTAAAGCCCAGGAGGAGCTGCATAGCAGCAGAAAGGAGAGCCTGGGCGAAAAAGAGTCCTGTGCCTGGGTCTTGGAAATCAAAGGAAAAGGCCAGCATCTCTGAAACAAAACAGCTGAGAAGAGGGGGGAAAATAAAACAGAAGAAAAAAGCAACAACAAGTTAAAGATAAGTACCCTCTCTATTTATTTTCCACTATTCACCTGTATACTCTTGAAAATGGCACCAGTACCCACCTAATCATATGATATAAGTACAATAGAAGAAAGGGCAGCAGGATCTTTATTAAAAATACCACAGCTTCTTTAATAATTACTAGACATAATTACTAAAAGCATATAGAAGAACCGCTACGTAGGGTGACGCCAGAGATTCACACGACACGTGACGGCAGAAATCCCTGCGAAACGTCAGAGACGCCAGAGACCCGCCAGAGACCCGCAGCAACAGAGCATTACCGGGTAGTTGCTCCGGGAAGGGAGACAACTGGCTACCTAAGAGAAGCTGCAGAGCAGCCAGAGACGTTAAAGCCCAGGAGGAACTGCATAGCAGCAGAAAGGACTGGGATATATATGCTGAAACCAGCCAAGTACAGCCAAGTATAACAGCGGTGTGAAGAAGTTTGGGCCAAAAAGAGCCCTGAGCCCGGGTCTTGGAAATCAAAGGAAAAGGCCAGCATCTCTGAAAAAAAACAGCTGTGAAGAGGGGAATAAAACAAAATGGAAGAAAAAAGCAACAACAAGTTAAAGATAAGTACCCTCTCTATATATTATACACTATTCACCTGTATACTCTTGAAAATGGCACCAGCACCCACCTAATCATATGGCATAAGTATAATAGAAGAAAGGGGAGCAGAACTTTTATTAAATACACCACATCTTCCTTAATAACTACTAGACATAATTACTAAAAGCATATTGAGGAACAGAGTATTTGCTTCTATCACCTTAGAAGATTGAAGGAGATATATAATCCATAAAGATGAATGAAACACTCCAGAAGATAGCTCTAAGAAGTTAGCTTATAATAAGTATTGGATAAATACAAATATAAAAATATGAATCTGGGACTATAGGAAAATCTCTCTTTTTTTGAAAACCAAGGCCAGTGGGAGAGATCATCATTAAAACATCTAAGCTACAATTTTAATAAGTAGTTTCCAAGTCTGAAAGAAAGGTATTATAGAGCAAATTACTTGCAGAAAAATAGAGCATCGGTTGGTTGTGTTCTAGAGAAGATATTGGACACAAGGTCAGAATTTAAAAAAATGCCCCCTAAATAAAAAATAAAAAAGGAGAAGGCATAAAAAGCTTTGATTTTTTTGCACCAAAGAATAAATTTGAATCTCTAAATAACTCGCAAAATGAGTGTATACTGACAAATCAAACAGCAAATCAATCTGCAGACAAATTGTCTCAATCATTATATGAAAGAGCAAGCTCACCACAAGAAGAAGAAATATTAACATGCTCTAAAATGAGAGAAATTTTGGGAGAATTCCAAATAAATCTTACTTCAGAGCTATCAAAACAAATAATAGCAAATACAAATTTAATAACTGAGATCTCCACTAAGATGGAACATCTGGAGAGCAAATGCGACAAATTAATTTCGATAATAACTTTGGAAACTAAAATTGAAGACTTCTCTAAAAAAAATCTGTAATCCTAGAAGGATTGAGGAAAAATAATTTACGCATAAGAGTTATCTCTGAATCTATACAAGGAGAAGATTTAAAAACCTATGTGGAAGAGTTCTTTAAAAGCCTAGTACCTGATTTCCCTAAGTAAAATGGAGGCTATACATAGAATACCTTTATCTAAGAAATTGGAAAACACTACCTCCATAGATATTATCATACGTTTACATTATCTTCCCTTTAAAGATGAGTTAATTAAAGTAATCAACAACAACAGAAATTTCGAGACACCGTATGATAAAATTAATATCTTAAGATCTACGGATATTTCACCACAGACTTTGGCAAAGAGAAAAGAATATGCCCCGATTACATCTTGTCTACGTAAAGAAGAGATTAAATATAAATGGAAATTAGCAAATGGCCTTTTGATTTGGAAGGACTTGACATGGCATAATGTTAATTCTTTTTCAGAGGGACTTTTATTGCTACAAAAATGGAATCTAGCGGTGGACATTCAAGCCAAACAGGAGACTAAACCACGGTTGAATCTGAAACTTGACTGGTAAACAGTCAAATAGCTTTTTGAAAAATGCACTAAACACGAGTATAAAATATGTTATGTTAATATTTCTAAGGTTTAAGAATCCATTAAGGTACACTTAAGAATATAAACCTGTAAGACAAATCTAGATTTTCTACATTTTATATGTTTTCACTTTTTGTATTGGTTAATACAGATTGAAGATTTTCCATTTATAACTGTTCACGTTATTAGTTTTTAAATTTTGAGTTAGTAAACCTATAAATATATAGGCTAAATAAGTAAGGCTTATTTTTTATTATGATTTATGCTATGGTAAGTGGAAGCTATATGAAGATCAGTATCCTCAACCCTCCATCCAATATGTTTTTTACATATATTTCCATCATTTCTAAATATGGGAAAAATCGCCCTGTTGACTCTAGAGGGGGTCATTTATCAATTCCCCTTTTGGAAAATGAATGTTAGGGTGTATGAGTTTAGTATGAAAGTGCTGCAAAGTTTTATAGAAGTTTGCCTGAAACTTTATGATATACATAAGACCTTTCCTTTTAAAACAGAATATAATAAAGTTTAATGAGTATTAAAATTATCTCACATAATGTCAATGGAATGAATTCCCCTTCAAAAAGAAAATCAGCCTTTATGCAATATAAAAAATACAAGGCAGATATTATATGCATACAGGGGACACATTTGAAAGGGATGACAACTCACTATCTAAAAATTTATAATTATAAGATACGAATAGATGCTACATATAATAATAAATCTAGAGGGGTTTCAATTCTTTTTAATAACAGATTAAGTATCCAAGAAGAATTTTCTAAGATTGATTTAAATGGGAGATATATAATTTGGATTGGAGCCATAAATGGAAAATAATATCCTTATTATATATATATATATACACCAAATAAAAAACAGATCTCTTACCTCAAAAAAGTTATGAGAGAGGTTCAGAAGATAAGGAAAGGATACTTATATATATGCAGAGATTTTAATATGGTGCTCGATGCAGAGAAGGATAGAGTCGGAAATGTTAAAATAAAAACAGAATCTCAGTTGATTAAAACATGACATGAATTTTCCAAATTGATTAATAGTTTTGATCTCTTTGATGCATGGAGAGTACTTCACCCGTTCGAGAGAGACTATACTATTTTCTTGGGCAGGTTTAGTTCATACTCCAGACTTGATCACCTATTTGTACATCTTCAATCCCTGAGAAGGGTAAAAAATGTTGAAATAAAGACATCGGTGTGGTCAGACCACTCGATACTTATAATTATGATAAATGATACCATGGAAAGGCGAACAAAAAAAAATTGGAGAATCGATCCCTCTTTGTTTAAGGACCAGTCCTTTGTTAAAACATTAAAAGAGGAAGAGATATCTAATTTTTTTAGGTTCAACAAAGAGACGGTTAATTCCCCATCTATAATATGGTGTGCTAAAAAGGCCTTTGTGAGAGGATTATTGATCACCAAAGCATTAGAACAAAAAAAGAAAAGAGGTAAACCTTTGAGGGTCTTATATATCGAATTAGAAAAAACATTAGTTCAAAATAAGATAAAGCCAAATAAAGAGAGTCAAAAATGTATAAATTCATAAAACCTGCACATTTTCTCTTTGGGAGCAAAACAGGGACATTTTTGGCGAACAAGCTAAAAAAACAACAAAACCTAAATAGAATTCTAATGTTAAAGGGCCAAGATAATAAAATATATTCTCATCAAGATAAGATAGCTAATATTTTTATGAACTTCTATAAATCTTTATATAATCTGGAACAGACCCACTTTATAGAAAACTAGACTTAGAGGATATTAAAACATTTCTATGTCAAATTTATTTGCCCTCAATTACAGTAGAAGAAATTGAAAGTTTTTATAAAAAGATTAGAAGTGAGGATATTCTAGAAGTTATAAAAAATGGCAAAAAAACAAGGCTCCAGGAAGAGATGGTTTTGATCAACTATACTATCAAATATTCTCAAAAGAGATCTGTGATCACTTAGGCATTATGTACAATGATATAAGAAATTGGTCATACATATTGGCCTACAATACATTATGATAATGTTATTATTTTCTCTCTCTTCCTTTATATATATATATATATATATATATATATATATATAGATATATATGTGTGTGTGTGTGGATATATAAATGTCATTAAGAGGTCAGTCAGTCATTCTCGGGTTAAATTCCAAAAGAAACACATCAAAGGGGTGAGAAAAACACATAATTGCAATTTTCACATCTGTCAAGATTTATGGGGTCTATTCACATAAATACAGGGCACCACCCGTGGAGATGATAATCAATGATAATGGTAATTGTTTTAGTACAGTTGACTAAAGAGATCTATTGATTAAGATTGCGAGAAAGTCAGAAGAGGCCACTCTGTCAACAGATCCAATTAAGATATAGAGGGGGGGAGACAGCCCAAATATCATATAAAAAAAACAGCTTAAATTCACAATGGCAGAAGGAGAGGGGACATAGAGATCCCACACAGAGAGGTTCTGAGGTGACCAGTAGACCATAGGTGGTAACTATACCTCTCAATATTTTTGATCCACGCAGGGTAATTATATTGCATGTCTGATTGATGACTAATACTTTTTCTTTCTCCCTGTATACTGATGATATATATATTGGGGTAAAAATATTAATTACTGTTTTCTTTCTTGCTGTATACCAATGATATGTGGATATATATATATTAATTAATGTTTTGTTCTTTCTGGATACTGGTGAAATGTTTGCTGTTTTTCTTTCCTCTTGAAGGGTTAAAAATAATTTAGGTGTTTTCTTTTTGTAGGAGCCAGCCATTAAATATCAAGTAATTGTGCTTATATATATATATATATATATAGGATATATTTTGTTTATATTTTGTTATTTCATAAAACTTTACATTTGTGATTATTTGTTTTTGTGTTACTTTGTTTTCCCACACGTTCTTTTATGATTGTTTGTTTTTGTGCACAGAAATATATAAATATATGTTAATTCATAAATCTTATTGGTGTGTTTTATTTGTCAATCATTCTCAAAAGAATAGAATCTCTAGAAATTACCCTTTAATTTCTTACAATGAGATTAAAATAACTGGTAAATTAAGAGCAGAACTAGCTAAAGCTAAAATCACATATATAGTTGTGAGCGTACGAGTTGTTGCTAACGCTGCGGGCTCGCGAAGCGAGGGCCGCGGCTCGCGCAGCGAGTCGCGGGCCTCGCGTAGCGAGGGCACTGTGCCAGGTTCTCAGTTGCTGGCATGGAGCGCCGAAGGCGCTCCTTGCCAGCAACTGAGGACCCTCGCGAAGCGAGGGCCTCAGTTGCTGGCTTGGAGCGCCGCAGGCGCTCCATGCCAGCACCTGAGGACCTCGCAAAGCGAGGTCTTCAGTTGCAGCAACTGCGACCCTTGAAAAAAAAAGTTTACGTCCAAACACATTACGACACTCGCAAACAACATACGACACACGTTCAAACACATTACGACACTCGCAAACAACATACGACACACGTTCAAACACATTACGACACTCGCAAACAACATACGACACACGTTCACACACATTACGGCCTCGCAACACTCGGACGCAACTCGCGAACATTACAAAATTACAAACACAATACATACACACAGCACATACATAAAAACCTTACCTACACAAACAGGAAGCACCCAGGACCTCAAAAAATGCAACTTACAACTTAATTGCACTCAAAATAAAAGAGTTTCGACACTAAATAGTTTGTTAAGCGACAAAAAAAATGGCCGACGAATAAAACGAAAACGAGGCTACACACGCAAACACCATACGAGACACGTTACCACACATTACGACTTCGCAAACATCGGACGCAACACGCCGACATACAAACATTTAAAACTTAAGAAAGACACACAACAAACACATAAAAAGCTTACCTACAGCAAGAGGAACCAGCCAGCACCTCAAAAAAACAAGTTACACCTACATTTAAATCAAAATAAACACTTTAGACACTAATACCATCGCTAAGCGAGAGAAAAAATGGCCGACGAACAAAACGAAAACGAGGCTTCAGACGTAACTACACTACACTTACTCGCAATAATGAAACACATACTATGCGGAACGTATCACAATCATATTAAACACCATTTTGAACAGTAATACGCCTAAAATGGCGGATGGAACGCAAATTGTAAGCTGGAACGCAAATAGCGCATGCGTATTGCGTTCTAACGGTCTCACTTTCCAGAACTTTCTACAAGTTTATAAATACTGGCTATTTCCAAATAAAAAATACATTTCTCCTCAGGTGATGAACGGAGTGACTTCTGAGATAACTGCTGCTTTTACTTGAGAAGACAATTCTTTACTAATTTACTACTTTACATTGTGCAAATTACAACTGACAGGTAAGCTATAATATATTACATTTTATTATCAGGTCAGGTCAAACAAATAAAAAAATAAACTAGGATTTATGTAGTCATCATGTATGGCACATTTATGTGTATAGGCTCACAAAAAAAATTAAACAGAGCTTTATGTATAGTGACATCTGACACGCACATATATGTCTATAATGTATAGTTACATGTGACACGCACATATATGTCTATAATGTATAGTGACATTTGACACACACATTTCTGTGTATTGCCCCTTCATAGTGACATGTGACACGCACGTATATGTGTATAATGTATAGTGACATGTGACACGCACATATATGTCTATAATGTATAGTGACATCTGACACGCACATTTCTGTGTATTGCCCCTTCATAGTGACATCTGACACCGACATATATGTCTATAATGTATAGTGACATGTGACACGCACGTATATGTGTATAATGTATAGTGACATGTGACACGCACATATATGTCTATAATGTATAGTGACATCTGACACGCACATTTCTGTGTATTGCCCCTTTATAGTGACATCTGACACCGACATATATGTCTATAATGTATAGTGACATGTGACACGCACATTTATGTGTATTGCCAATGCAACAAAATTAGCTTACAACAAAATCAGTAAACAACTACATTTTAATCACATTATATCTCATGTATACTGATATGTCACACGCACATATATGTGTATCATCTATAGTTACATCTCACACACACACATTTATGTGTGTTGGAAAAAAAAAATATAAGGTTAATTTAACCATTTAAATTTGACTCATGTATACGGATATGTCACACGTACACAAAATAATTACATTAAACTATGTAATGTGCTTCATGTATGTGACATATGTGTGTAGCCCCCAACAAAAAATAAGGTTAATTTAATTAATTTACTGCAATTCAATACATCAGATAAAGCTGAATCTTTCTATTTCTTTTCATATTCAAACAGACTCTGCATCAACAGCGTCTCTCAACAATTTGCACCGTGCACTGTGAAGCACAATCCCTTTTAAAGAACACCAACAAAGAAGAAGAGGTAAGATACAACAAGACATTACATGCTCAAAAGGCCATGCTTTGCTAGATGAAAAATTATAAATATACAAATAACTATTTCACTTTCTTTTTCAAACAGACACTAAAAGAAGACCGGCGGATTAAGATTGGCAGGAGGGGACCGTCTGTCATTCAAAACTTCTATCAAGGTAAAGTATTAAGTATAAACAAGAAATAACCATGAGCCTTATTCAATTGCAACTTCCTCATTTGAATAGGGCTCTATATAAGCACATAACATTTTTTTTATACAGAACTTTTTAGTTACTGAATTTCTAACCACAATCAAAGTTTTCAATAACTAAAAACTTTGCTCAATAAATATGTTATGTGATTATATAGAGCCCTCTTCAATTGGCAAAATTGCAATTCAATGAGGACCTATATGTCTTTAATGGCCAAGGGCCTCACTCAAATGTGATTTGCCCATTTCAATAGGGCTCTATATAAGCACATAACATATTTTTGAAACAGAACTTTTTAGTTACTGAACTTCTAACCACAATCAAGGTTTTCAATAACTAAAAACTTTGCTCAATAAATATGTTATGTGATTATATAGAGCCCTCTTCAATTGGCAAAATTGCAATTCAATGAGGACCTATATGTCTTTAATGGCCAAGGCCCTCACTCAAATGTGATTTGCCCATTTCAATAGCGCTCTATATAAGCACAGAGCATATTTTTTAAAGGAAAATTTTCTTTTGTGAACACGTTCCTTTTGGATACAAGTTCACTAAATACAAAATTCCGTAAAAACGTATGCTCTGTGCTGATATTGAGCTCTATTCCATTGGCCAAAACACAATTCAATGAGGAGCTCACAATATAACAAATGCAGTAACCAAAGGCCCTTATTCAATTGCTATTTTGGAAAATTAAATATGGCTATAAATAAGAACTTTTAGGCCCTTACTCTATTTTAACAAATATATGTGATGTGCTTATTTACAACCCTATTCAAATTTCTACATTGCAATTCAATTACGGCCTTAGAGTACTATTACATTGTAAAAAATGCAATTGAATGAGGGCCAAACTATGCAACATATGGTACACACAAAGGCCCTCATTCAATTGCAATTTGCCCAATTGAATAGGGCTCTAAATAACAACATAACAATTGCTTAAAAGTAAGGTTTTAGTTAATAAAAAAATATCAAAAATACAGTTTTTCAATGACTACAAAATTATTTTAACTAATATGCTATGTGCTTATTTAGGGCACAATTCAATTAGCCAAATCGCAATTCAATGACACACAAACTGCTACACACAAAACAGAATTTCTTATTAAATTTTTAACAACCTATAAGCCTTACAAATAACCAAAAATAAGAATAACAAAAGTGTTGTGCACCTAATAGCATTGTATAAAAAAGCACACAAACTCATAGCAAACTATATTAACATTCTTCTTTAATGTTTAACAACCTATAACCTGTACAATCAAGAAGAAATTAGTTTTGCACAAGTGATGCGCACCAAACAGGATTGTCAAAAACTAACACAAACACATAGCAAACTACATTAAGTATATTATTTCATGTTTCACTAACTATAACCATCCAAATAAAGGTGAAATAAGTATACCACAAGTGGTGCGCACAAAACAGGATTGTACAAAAACGAACATAAACACATAGCAAAATAAATTCATATTCTTATTTAATATATCACAACCCACAAGCCTTACTAAGAACCTTAAATAAGAATAACAAAAGTCTTGGGATTGTACAGAAAGTTAAAAACAAAATATTTGAAAAAAATAACCATAACTGATACAATACAGCAAAATTAATACATTTTTTACTTATTTAAAAGACATTTCACTCAAACAACATTTTCTATTTTACATTACAACAGATACTGCGTGAAGACAATCGGACGAGGACTTTTTCCACAGGACCGGACCATCGGACGAGGACTCGGACCAGACCAGCAGACGAGGAATTTCAACACAGGACCACAACATCGGACGAGGGATATCGCCACAGGACCACAATATCGGACAGGGGCTATCGCCACAGGACCACACCATCGGACGAGGACTTCCGACAGAGGACCACACCATTGGACAACGATTTTGAAACGAGGACCAACAAACATTCGGATTTAAATCACACTTCAACCAAGGTAAACTATAATAACTACTAAAGTATAACACTAAAGAAACTGCTTTCAGTTGCATCCGTCTCAACAGAAAAATAAATTAATTAATTTACTATCTCCCTTATTTTATTTAAATTGCTACTATGCAATACATAGCTCAATAACCACATCACTATTTTTTTCAGCAAAGAAGTTTTGCAGTGGTAAATATCTATCCACAAACAAAGTTTTTAATAAATAAAACCATTATTTTAAATAAATATGTTACATGCTTATTTACAGCAGTATTCCATTGGAAAAATTCTGAGCCACTGAAGACAGGAATTATAAATTTAACTAAATATCAATGATACATTCATGATTTGCCTTTTATTTCAACAATTGTGCACAATAATCTTTAACAGGAATTACAAATTTAAATATACACAATTACATTTATTTGTTTCCGTTTACAGATTAATATGGCTGATAACGAAACCAAAGAAGAGAAGAAAAGACGTCAAACTAGAGAAAGACAAGAGAGATGGGCCGCCCAGCAGACACCGGAGGAGAAAGAAATTCGAAGAGAAAAAGAACGCAAAAGACTTGCAAATAAAAGAATATCAGCTGCAAAAATGAAAGATAAAACCAAAATAAATAAAAAAATAATAAAGCATTTACAAACTGTTCCTAAAACATCAGATGACATTTTACAACATACCAGTCAAGACAGACCAAAAAAAAAAAATACAAAAAAAAAGCATTTACAAACTCTTACTAAAAACTTACAGGACATTTCAACCGAACAAGTCCAACATATACCAAGAAAATCTACGAAAAAAACTAAACATTTAGAACCTGTTGTTGAAACATTTCATGACTTTTCATCTGATGAATATCAAAGTCAACATCCAATATGCGTTGCAAATTGTCCTTTAATGAAGTCTTTAGCAGTAGAGGTTCATAGTTGTGGGGACATGACTACTCCATGTCAATTTTGTGAGGCTTATTATTTTAAACAGGAGAGACCCCGAGATGGACAATTTATTAGTTGTTGTCAAAAAGGAAAGTTCAAACTTCCACAAAGGAAACAATTTCCAACCTATTTACTAAATATTATGACTGAACCTACTTTTCCAAATTACAACAATTTTAAGACAAACATAAGATCCTACAATAGTGCCATATCATTTGCATCTATGGGGGCAACATTGGCTGCTAATGTACCAGGACATGGTCCTTACTGTTTTAAAGTCCAAGGACAAATTTATCATCGGACTTCACATTTACATCCAGAGGAAGGAGAGCAAAGAAAATTCGCTCAACTATATGTCCTAGATACAATGGAAGCTGTTGACCAACGTATGCAGATGGAAGAAAATAAAAAATGCTTACCCAGTGTTTTTATAGAGCTAAATAACATTATGGACAACAATCCCTACAGTAAAGCTTACAAAAAATTGGCAGAAGTAGAAAATGAACAACTACTTCATGCACAAAGACATCAATTACCCATGCCAAAGGTTAATATGGTGCTTAAAAGAGACAGACATACTGATAAACGTCGTTATAACTTGCCAACATCAAATGAGGTTGCAATGGTCTTTCACAATGATGAAGGAGAACCACCATTTCAAAGAGACATTAGAGTATATCCCAGAAATGAGGACCAACCATTTATTAATATTAATATCTTAAGTCCAAATTTAGATCCAATGACATATCCCATCTTTTTCCCACACGGAGAAGCAGGTTGGCAACCAAAATTAACACTTCCCAGTTACCCAAATGCTAAAGCCAGAATCCGAAATAATGTTTCTATGCTTGAATTTGAAGTTGCTCAAATTGCCATTAGAGATGAATTTAATCCCATTTTATGTGGTGGAAAACTAACACAACAATGGATTATTGATTCATATTTGCAAGTTGAGGCAAATAATTTAAACTTTATAAAACATCAACAAGATAAACTACGTGTAGAACAATATTGTGGACTCATGGACTATGTTGCTGACGTGGCTACAAGCAGAGACATGACAGCTGGCAAAGCCATCATTTTACCATCTTCCTTTCAAGGATCTCCTCGAAATATGAGAGAAAGATACAATGATGCTATGGCTATTGTGACAAAATTTGGAAAACCAGATTTATTTGTGACATTTACATGTAATCCACAATGGCCAGAAATTATTCAAAATCTACTTCTTGGACAAAGTGCTTCAGATCGACCAGATTTAGTAGCCAGAGTTTTTAAGATCAAATTAAATGAATTAATACGTGACTTTACTATAAATCAGTTATTTGGCAAATGTCTTGCTTATGTATATACCATTGAATTTCAAAAAAGAGGCCTTCCACATGCACATCTTCTCATAATACTTCAAGAGAAAGATAAATTAGATACTTCGGACAAAGTGGATGCAGTCATAGTTGCTGAACTACCGGATCCAGAACTATATGGTAGACTATATGAGATTGTTACTCATCGCATGATTCATGGACCCTGTGGAGACCTTAATCCACAATCACCATGTATGGAAAATAATCAATGTTCAAAAGATTTCCCAAAAGATTATAGAGACAAAACATATGCCAATTGTGATGGATATCCACTTTATAAAAGAAGAGAAGGAGATAGTGCCATTATTCGTGGAAAAAAAGTGGACAATAGATATGTAGTACCCTACAATCCACATTTACTCATGAAGTACAACGCCCACATCAACGTAGAAGCCTGCACTTCCATCAAATCCATTAAATATGTCTACAAATATATTTACAAAGGTTACGATGCAGCTACTGTAGTCGTCAAAAGTGCAGACAACCCTGAAAGTAGTGAGTTACTACATGATGAACTTGCATCTCATGTAGATGCTCGCTATGTCAGTGCGCCAGAAGCTATGTGGCGGCTTTTAAAATTTGAAATGCATGATAGATCACATGCAGTATATAGGTTAGCAGTACATTTGCCACAACGACATTTAGTCTATTTCCATTCTGGAAATGAAATGAATGCATTGGCCCAAAGTGAAGATCGTCACACTACACTAACTGCATGGTTTGCATTAAATTCCACTGATGCTCAAGCAACACAATACTTATATATTGAAATTCCATATCACTATGTTTTTGTGAATGGATTATGGAGACCAAGAAAAACCAGAGGCAATAAAATAATTCCACGAATTTACACAGTCAGTCCAAGAGATGTTGAACGATTTTGCTTACGGATATTACTTTTAAATGTTCCAGGAGCACAAAGTTTTGAACAATTAAGAACTGTTAATGACATTGTATATGAATCCTTCCATTTAGCTGCAAGAAATAGAAACTTACTCGCTGATGATACAGAGTGGGAAAGATGTTTAGAAGAAGCAGCACAATGTCAAATGCCACGACAGATGAGAGAACAATTTGCTTTTATTTGTATCTTCTCAAATGCTCCAAATGCATTAGCTTTGTGGGAGACTTTTAAAAGTAATATGGCTGAAGACTTTATGCGACGATACAATGAACCAATTGCACACTTAAAAGCCTTAATGGAAATTCAAGAAGTCTTTTTAACTCATGGATTAAGTAGTGCAAGTTTTAATTTGCCTGATCCAGGTCTAATAGATGACATTAACTTTGAAGACTATGACATTCAACTACAAGCAGAAAGAACACAAGAAAGACTTGCAACTTTAAATACACTACAATTGCAAGCATTTCATGCCATTAAAAATGCTATAGATGATGACATGGTGACAGAGCGTTATTTCTATCTTGATGGACCTGGCGGATCAGGAAAAACATATTTGTACAATTTATTAATGAGTTCAGTACGAGCACAAGGACAAATAGCAATGGCGTTTGCCACTACTGGAATTGCTGCACTTTTATTAGAAGGTGGAAGAACTGTTCATAGTGGATTCAAACTGCCAGTGCCTATTTTGGAAAATTCAGTGTCAGATATTCGCATGACATCCTTACAAGCAAAGAAATTGAAGAAATGTAAATTAATTATAACAGATGAGGCCACAATGATGTCATGCTATGCCCTCCAATGTATTGACCGTTTGCTTCGTGAAGTCATGGATAATATTTTTCCATTTGGTGGAAAGGTAATTTTGTTGGGTGGCGATTTTAGACAAACATTACCTGTCGTTGTACATGGAAATCGAACAGACATTATTGAAACATGTATAAAGTCAAGTACAGTATGGAAACATTTTACCCATCTTCAACTGCAACAAAATATGAGATCAGAAGGCCAAACTGATTTCAATGATTGGCTTATTAAAATTGGAGAAGGAAGAACAGAAAAAATACTACATTTACCTGACGACACTGTAGAGATACCACCTCATATGATTTGTCAACAAGATATTATATCGGCAATATTTGAAGGGAGCATAAATAACGAAGAATATTCTGAGCTTGCCAACCAAGTCATACTGACGTGTAAAAATAAAGATGCATTAATACTCAATAATGAAATCTTAAAAAAAATTAATGCACCACAAAGAAATTATCACAGTGCTGATTCTGTACTTGCTGATGACAATGAAAGTCAGGCAAACTTTTCAACTGAATTCATTAACTCTTTAACTCCTTCTGGAATGCCACCACATATTTTGCAGCTAAAGAAAGGTGCAATTATCATGTTACTGCGAAATATGAACCCCAAAAAAGGCCTATGCAATGGCACAAGATTAATTGTTCAACAATTAAAGGACCATTTTATAGATGCTGAAATTTTAACTGGGACCCATAAAGGAGAGAGAGTTTTCATACCAAGAATAGATTTAGCACCAAGTGAAAGTAGTCTCCCTTTTATACTTCAAAGAAGACAATTTCCCATTATTATGGCATTTGCCATGACCATTAATAAATCACAAGGTCAGACTTTCAAATCTGTGGGTATTTACTTGGAAGAACCAGTTTTTGCACATGGTCAATTGTACGTTGCGTTGTCACGGTGCAAAAATCCACAGGCTATTAAAGTTTACATTGAAAACAATGAAAGTCAAGGTGATTTATTAGAAGATGGACGTATTTTTACTAAAAACATTGTCTACTATGAAGTACTATAACTTTGCAGGATACAAATTCAAGATGCCAACATTTTTTAAAACCATTGCAAAATACTTAACAATTGGTTGTTTAATTCAGTCATAATTAATGAAAGTACTGTTTAGGAATGATTCGCCTCACAAAATACTTGCCTTGCATTGTTAGTAAAAATTATGTTAAAATGTTAAGTCACTATGTTAATGTTTCTAATGTTACAAGTTTAAAAAATATATTTGCAAGTTATTTCATTCAACAGATTACAAAGTGGATGTTAGGAGGTCAAGCACCTTTTAAGTCACAATGTAAATATTGTCTGTTATCTTAAGATTACTAACTACATTAATGTTTATCGCC